>JARKHS020003018.1:0-441812 GCA_030143305.2 Amblyomma americanum
AAATATGTTCCACAAAGTAGAGTTTACTTTTTTTCATGAAAGATGACAAGGATGACGATTGTTCAAGAAGATCAAATATGCAAGGGTAACTGTTCAGAGGTTTCGGGATTTGCCAGTGAATTAACCGCTCACCATACCCGGTTCTTATACGTGGCTTTAGAAAGTTGACTTTTCTTAAACCATTGTGTGGATCTGCATTGGTAAACGTATTTAAAACGCTCTACAATCAGTTTTGTATTGGATGTATATAAATTCGGACAGTCGTTGATAATGCCCGATAATGTTAAGAATAATCTGATAAAAATAATGTCAAGTATAATGCCCACATTATCTTTAACAGTTGCTTCCTTGTTTACACAACATTTCTTTCAATAGGTTAACGCCTCAAGCTGCGATATCCACAAGTTTCCTGGCATCAAGCCACCCTCCTGCAACAAGCCCCACTGCAGCCGTCGCCAAGCTACTGGACAAACCTAACTACAACTTGCAAGGCGTATTTCGCTTGCTGGTGCGCCTCTTCCTTCTTCACCTGTGATTTCTCAATACCCAGAGTTCTGTCCTTGTAAACTACCTATTTTTAGATATCTTTAATTGCGCAATCTATGGCTCAACATTTACTTTTCACAGTACTCTTTTTCGCCATTGAGCTGTTTTTCTCACTGTCGGCTGAAAGGGGCCGGGAAAGCATACTTGCTGAACTCGGCACACGGGTAAAGAGACACGACCACGTCGCTGTAGTCACATGTGAAGGCTTTTGGGATCCGTCAGTGCAGTACTGGTTGCGCCGCTTCGAGTGGCCAACCAGTCGATGGACGTTGCCGTGTTTAGACTTACACCGCATGTTTGCAGAGAACATGCTGCGCAGCATCAAGACGAAAGTTGTTCTACCAAAGATAAGTCGACACTCGTTTCATTGCCTCATTGCTACCTTCAAAGACTTTCGAAGCTTTTATCTCGTCGACTGGATAACTCTGGAAGATAGTGCAGAAAGCAGCGCCATCATGGAACACGCATTACAAATTTCCCACAAAAAGGTACGGGATCGCATGGCGCAGAAATGTCAAATGTCTGCCTTAAATGAAAAAAACACATTTAGGCAGCCAAAAAGTAAGGAGGTTGCAATTTATTCTCAGAACTGCCCTTCGTTATCGGAGGGGCTTGAGTTTCATTCAGGGAACAGATATTGGTTAAGGAACAAGCATGTGCGCATCGCATGCTTCATTTCACTCGTCAGTCCTAATGGGCGTCCTTGCTTCGGAAGGGAAGTTGATATGGTTAAAAGCGCACTACGCGCTTACAACGTGACTCTTGAAATGCAGCAGTACGACAGTTTAACGACCATGCTTAGAGATCTATGTAGAGGAAACTTTGATATCGTTATGGAGCTGTCCAATCCCTACGGCGAGGACGAATATTTAGTTCCTCCAGCTTTGAGATACACGTATGAAACTTTCTATTCCCGCCGAGAGAGCTCTCGTCCTCAGTCCCTCTTCAATATGCTGGTAAAGAGCAAGACAGGATTCTTATTCACGGCCGCCTGTATCGCAGCCTGCCTTCTCGTGATTAAGCTTTCAAATTTTCAACTCGAACACGCGTCTCGTGGCTGTGTTTTGGAGTGCTTATTGTTCTTTGTGGCATCATTCTTTTCCACATCCTATCCTCTTAGTCTCACGAAACGTTGTAGTTTGAGCCGCACACTCTTGTATTTTACATGGATTCTCGCCATTCTTCCGCTGTCGAATTACTTCAGAAGTGAGCTCACGTCTAGGCTTAGTTCACGCTCATCTCCGGACAACATTGATACTCTTGAAGAGCTGGAAGATGCTCTGGAGCGCGGCCGCGTCGTACCGTGTGTCGTTCGACGCACGGTAATGCACTTCGGTTTGGCTCAAAGCGTCGCAAAGAGCCCTCTCTATTCAAAGATCCGGACAGCACTCGTTAAACGTGGTGGCCTCGGGCTCTTCGTCAAGGAGTCGGTGACAGATTGCCTTCTGTGTGCCGAGCAGAAAGGGCGATTCTGTCTCGTTAACCAACGCACTGAGGGCTTCGTCAGCTCTGTCTCACTTCGGGTTATTGAATCAAAGGAAACGATCAGTCTTATTATGGGAATAACAGCTGTCCGCAAGGATTACCCGTTCGCAAACGCCTACTGTGACATTCTGCGTAGGATATTTGAGGCGTCTCTTCTTACGCCGCACATATGGATGGGCGATTGGCCCTATCGGCAAGCTGTTTCCATGGACCATAGGAGTGGGGGCGGTGATTCTGGGCAAGTCAGCGGTTTCCGCCAGTTCTTCTCATGTTACGCGGCGCTCTTAGCTACTGCCACGGTAGTACTTGTTATCGAGGTAGTCTTTGCTGCGTATTTTTCGAAATGATTTTTTTATTCGGCTTTTGTTGCCTCAGGAACGATATGTCATCGTTTTGCACTTCATGACAGTGTTGCACAGAGGTTAACAGCGTCCCCAGACTACTATCAGTGTAGCGCTAGAGACTGATATTTTCATCGAAATGATAAATCATGAACCAGGCCGTACTCATGACTTCCTCCGTCTGCTCACTCTCACGTTGCGGTAAGTGGAAAGCGTATTATTGAAGAAAGACTGATAAACAAAATGGCACATTTACACATTACGACAAGACAACAAGTACGAGAGTTCCGTCTTCTAGTCTGACGTCTTCTTGTCTTGCTCTTTATATAAGTGCGAAACCTTCTAGTAAAACATTTCGTTATTTTAAGTTTGAAAAAGAAGCGGAAAGAAAATTTTCGCACCCGGTTAAATTTCTAAAAAACGCAATTTCCTGCGTTAACTCATACAGTTCAGTACAGTGAACGTATGAGATACAGCTGAGTTTAATTATTGGATTACGCCAACTACTCGTGCTTCTTCCAAGTTTGCGATAAGTAGTTTCGGGGAGCATTGCAGTGATTTCAGGGCAATGACAGAATCCTTTTGGTCTATGTATTCCGCAGTGTTTTACTCCATGCTTTGCGTGAAGACGCAAATCTGAAGCGACAAGTGTGTTCGCGTTTTCCTGAGGTGGAAGGAGACCATGTCGGCAGAGTATATTGACAGCGTAAGAGACAATTCATATGGTAAATTTTGTGCGCACATTAGACTCCGACCAGAAGACGCGTTTATAACCTCTGGCGTAATTTGCACGTCTGCGGGATAATTAGACTTCGGCCATTCTGTCGTTTAGCTTTGCAAAGCATGCCTTTGGCCTCTGGCAACCATGGACACACAAGACAATAAGTGCCGAATGGTGCAGGCAAGATGCGATGGCTTGGAGCAGGAAATTCAATGCCAGCCACGAAAACTCTGTAGGAACTGAATAGAAATTATCTAAGTCGGAATAATTCAGGATTCTCAACTCTGTTATGCATAGATAGCTCTCGTGGCGAGCAGCAGAGCTGACTCAATCGTCGTCGATGCACGCCGCGAGCAGCGTTTGCGCAGGTTGAAGGTGTGATAGGGGAAAACAATGCATTATCAGCTAGCACTGAAGGCAGGTTAGGTGGGCAGTGAGTAATTGATTCATTGGAGCAAGGTGGGAGTAAAGGAATGAAACAAGTCGACATGAAACAAGTGCAAATGATTGGTAAACGTTGACGCTAGGCGCACCATCTCAGCTTTTTGCAAGGAACCGAGAATATCTCACCAGATCTTTTCGACGACCCACATTATTCTTTGAAACAACCACACTTATTTCCCTTCATATTAGGCGAATAATTTGAACTATCGCATGACTTTAGGCTTAATTGCTTCCTCACCGAATTCTGTGAACGACTCGAGAGTCACTAACAGCTTTGAATAAAGGAACTAGCTATTTGTCTTCAACTGTCCCTCAAACAGGGAGATCATTTCTTGCACGAATGGATCATGCCACTCGCACCTCGTAGCCATCATAGACTATTAAATGCTGCCACCTGCCTTTACATCTGTTTAAAGAACGCATCGCTGAATTCAGTTTCGCTTGATTTATATCGAAACATTTGCAAACTGCTGTTTGTATACATACTTGTCAAAAAGTGTTTTTAAAAAATGATTTCGCAGTTTTTGTTAGGTGTACTTAAATGTCCCCCTCCCACGTGTTTTCTGCGGTGGCGCCAAATTTAAAGCCTCTTCCGCGTATAATTTGTTGCTAGTTTAATTTTAAATCATATTTCATTCCATCAATCAATATTGTGCACCCTTCACCTGTACGTTTTCCTGCTCATCAAGTCGCCAGCTTTTCTTTACCTTTGTAGACATTTCATTTTTTTGTCAAAAAGTGTAATATCTGTATTTGTTCGTCTAATAAAATGTTCAGAAAGAGTGATAAGCTTTGGCTGCTTTCAATCCAGTATGTGTGCCCTAACACGCATATTTACGGATTTCGTTACGCTTTGACGTCGGCAGTATTGAGTGTGAGATCAGAAAAAATTACCGGTTATATGTACACCCTCGTCGTTGATGTGTTTATTAAAGTTAAAGCATCAAATTGGCCGATTTTTCCCCACGTGCAATTTTTTACTGGTGTTAGATGCGGGTTTCACTACAGACGTTAAAAAAAACGAAGCCATAGAACAGTGTAATCCGATAGAAGCGAAACACGCAGAATAAAAATGATTTCCTAGTTCCGATCTGTTAAAGATCCTGGTGCACTGCAGGTAAAGCGTTTTCAAGGTCACCATGAAAAATGGAGATGCAGGTTTGCTGTCGCGTGAATGTGAGGACACGGACCAAAAAGGGCTACCGAATCAGGAAACAGGTTGCTGTAACACGCTAACGCAAGCCGCACCATTAGCCTGGCCTCACTGTTTCAACTTCGGGCAAGGTTTGTTGGTCTGTGTTCAAAACAATTAATACAGCCACGCACTTTGCACAAAAGTGTCGCTACGAGCTAGAGAACATTCTACCGCACGGCACATAATTAAGTTCATTCGCACATTTCAAACGAAGCGCTCATGTAGCCTTACACGCAGTGCTGTAATAAATGAATAGTTCTGCGTGCAAGAAAGTCTCGGTTGTGCTATATTGAATTTCAAAATCTAACCAGGTGATAAGAGCAAAGGTCGTTTAAAAGGCGGTTTGGGTATGTTCCTTGAACTGTTATGAGTGCGAAAAGGAGTTTTGAGGTTACGAGTGTGAGAGAGTTCAAAAAACCTGGCGGCGTCCTCCTTCGTCAGTCTCAAAATTCGTTGATTGGTCGATAGTGGCTGTGACGTCATGAGACTTCATGTCATAATGGAGTTCGCGGGTGCGCTGATCAAGTCACATGGCCGAGCGCTGTGCAGGGTTCGGCGGCAGCTGACAGCGGCCTTTGGCTGTGTGCACACATGTCTAGACAGCTCCCCGCATCAGGTTTGAGCGTAGCCAGACTCAGAGCCATGAGTATACCGCAGTGGAACATCCCGCCACAGGATAGGGATACCTTGGAAGTGTGTCGCTGAATATGGCGTGTGGGCGGCTGCGCAGACTCAGTACTGGGGGAACAACAGTGACCGATGAGGGCAAACCGGCCGAGCAGACTTCAAACTTTACTGCTATCGCGTTGTCAACATGCAGTGCTCTAAGTTTCCTTTATATTTTCATGTTCTGTTGCCATGCATATATTAACGGGCGAAATATGGGAGTACTACCAGCCAGCTGGGCAGTAGGCTACGCGCACGCGCGCGCGCACACACACACACACACACACACACACACACACACACACACACACACACACACACACACACACACACACACACACACACACACACACACACACACACACACACACACACACACACACACACACACACACACACACACACACACACACACACACACACACACACACACACACACACACACACACACACACACACACACACACACACACACACACACACACACACACACACACACACACACACTATATATATATATATATATATATATATATATATATATATATATATATATATATATATATATATATATTCAAAGTTGAAAACGCTTCATTTAGCCATAGATTTATTTTGAGTCGACGTTTCGGACAGAGCCTGTCCTTTCTCAAGACTGTCAGGCTCTGTCCGAAACGTCGACTCAAAATAAATCTATGGCTAAATGAAGCGTTTTCAACTTTGAATTTTTGCCTCTAGCAACCAAATACGTTTATCTTTCAATACTATATATATATATATATATATATATATATATATATATATATATATATATATATATATATATATATATATATTATATGAAGGAAGCCAAAAGTCACCGAAACCATGGTGCACAGGGGAATGTTTCTATTGGTCTCGTTATATTTTAATTAAAAAAATTTATTACATACATAAAAAAGATTAAAGAAAACAATAGAAACATTCCCCTGTGCAGCATTGTTTCGGTGACTGTTCGGTTCCTTGTTTTGTTTGGCAAACGATCACCTCATTGTCTGCTAATATATATATATATATATATATATATATATATATATATATATATATATATATATATATATATATATATATATATATATATATATACATTGAAAGGGGTTCGCACACAAATAGGTCAGGGGAAAGAGTTCACAGCGGGCGACACAAAACGACGAGCAGGACAGCGGGCAGCGCCGACGGCCACTCCAAAAATCCAAGCGATCTCGTGCAGCGCGGCGATTTTCACCGGCGCCTCGTCTTCATCGGCGCTTGGTCAATGATCTGCCTATGCGGCATCAGGCACGGCCGTCATGGTTCGCTACAACTGCCCCGGGAACGAAGAGGAGCCACGCTGGCGACCTACGGCGAGGACGAGAGGAGCGGGTCGTAGTAGGACTTCAGGCGGATGACGTGGACGGTTTCTCGGCCGCGACGGCGCAAGTCTGAAGGGGGTTGCGCGGCTCCACGATGTAATTCACAGGCGACGTTTGCTGGATGACGCTATAAGGGCCGTGGTATTCTGCACGGAATTTCGACGACAATCCTGGTTGTGTGCCTGGAACCCAGAGCCAAACTAGGGATCCTATCTGGAAAATCGTGTTGCCTGTTAGCGTTATCGTGACGATGCTTTTGGCGGCCGTGGGTTGCCGAGGTAAAAGAGCGCGCCAACGGGCGGCACTCCTCCTCATGCTTTGCGACTTCGGAGAGGGGCGTCCACTGGGAGGCGTCAGGAGTATATGGCAAGATGTTATCCGTCGTGGACGACGGCTCACGCCCATACAGCAGGAAGAAAGGGGTAAACCCGGTGGTTGACTGCATGGCGGTGTTGTACGCGTACGTCACGAAAGGAAGGACAGCGTCCCAGTTTGTCTGATCCGCTTCGACGTACATCGTGAGCATGTTTCCGAGAGTACGATTGAAGCGCTCGGTAAGCCCGTTAGTTTGGGGATGGTAGGCAGTGGTGGTCCGATGTACGCTGCGACATTCGGTAAGCAGAGCTTCAATGACGTGGGAAAGGAAGACGCGGCATCTGTCACTTAGGATCTTGCGCGGCGCGCCATGGCGAAGAACAAATTGATGCAGCAGGAACATCGCAACCTCGCGGGCAGTAGCAACAGGAAGGGCGGCTGTCTCGGCATACCGGGTGAGGTGGTCGGCGCCGACGATAATCCAGCGGTTCCCAGACACCGTGCAGGGAAGCGGGCCGTAAAGGTACACGCCAACACGATCGAAGGGACGTGCCGGGCAACGGAGTGGTTGCAATGGGCCGGTAACACGAGGAGCCGAGGTCTTCCGCCGTTGACAGGCGATGCACGATCGGACGTATTTCCGAAAATATGCGAACATGCCGCGCCGATAGTAGCGCTGAGAAAGTCTTTTGATTGTTTTCAGCACAGAATCGCGGAATCGGGAGAAGCCACAGCCGACCATCAGGCATGTAGTTGTGGCGGTATAGAAGGCCGTCCCGGAGGGCAAAGTGCGGAGCTTGACGCCGTAATGTTCTTGAAGGCGCAACGTTTTGTGACAAAGACATGGCGTCTATTAGGGAAGCAAGCCACGGGTCTTTCCGCTGCTCCGCAGGCATATCAGCGATGGTAAGAGACGAAAGCACGGGATCTGTCGCCGAGGAGCAGGCAGCGTCGCTGGGAATGGGAGACCGAGACAAAGCATCGGCGTCCATGTGCTTACGACCGGTACGGTAGATGGCGCGAATGTCAAACTCTTGAAGGCGAAGAGCCCATCGAGCGAGGCAACCGGATGGATCATTAATAGACGATAACCAGCAGAGCGCATGGTGGTCCGTGACGACGTCCAACCGGCGACCGTAAAGATATGGCCGGAATTTTGTTAGTGCCCATACAATAGCTAAACATTCCTTCTCCGTGACGGAATAATTGGATTCAGCTTTGGTGAGCACACGACTCGCATACGCAACTACGTATTCTTCATACCCATCTTTTCGCTGAGCCAAGACAGCTCCGAGGCCAACGCCACTCGCATCCGTATGGAACTCGGTAGGCGCTGTTGGGTCATAGTGTCGGAGTATTGGCGGCGAGGTCAAAAGATGGCGCAAGGTAGTGAACGCTTCGTCGCACTCGGCCGACCAGCCAGACATGTCATTGTTTCCGCCAAGTAGCTTCGTCAGTGGCGCAATGATCGACGCGAAATTGCGTATATATATATATATATATATATATATATATATATATATATATATATATATATATATATATATATATATATATATATATATATATATATATATATATATATATATATATATGTGTGTGTGCGTGTGTGTGTGTGTGTGTGTGTGTGTGAAATTAGAGAGATTTCTATGCGTCTGGTGCCTCCGCGCTCAGCCCAGAGGTGGTGCAGGTCAGGAGCGTGGCAATATATGTATATATATATATATATATATATATATATATATATATATATATATATATATATATATATATATATATATATATATATATATATATATATATACATACTACACCTGGTTAGAAAGGAGCAGCACCAAACAAGCTTAACCTAGATTAATCATTATGCATTGCCTATTCGGAAACAATTTTTTTACAAGTTATAATCGGTAGAGCAAATCGAAAGCACATGCACAAGAAATTTGCAAGCCGGACCTTATTTCTTTCAAACATTCGTGTACTCGCATGTGCACAGTAGGAGTAGCGAATTACTTTTTTGAAAACAGTCACGGCAATTATGCGGGAAATCTTCAAAAATGTAAATGCACACACTGCATTCCTAGCAGTGCAACTATAGGTACGCTAATGTCTTGTTGACATCTTCCAGCGGGGAGCATTATTTCGATGCATGTTCGCTAACTTATGGTTTAATCCATATAACATTAATCCATCTGGATTCTCAGTCGCTCCTTTGAAAAAATTTAAGTAGGATAATCGCCTTGCCAGCTCTTCATCTTTTCTTGCGTTTCCTGCCTTCCGGAGACCAAGGAGCATTTCTAGCTGAATTCCCCAAGCTGAATATCCGAACCCATTTTACATCCTGTGCTAGTACATGACGTGGCAAACTCAGATAGTGCGGTAACCTCAGATCCCTTGTCGCAACGCGCGAGAACTCATCGATAATATGTGCGCTACAAAACTTTCGCTCTCGATATGTTAAGAACATTTTACAGTTTAAAGCTTGCGAAGGTTGTGGACTTAGGCTTTGCTAGCCTTCCTGCGATTAGGGTCCCTAAGTATGCAAGAGGAGTCGCGCTGCGAGGCTTACAAGCAGACCCTTTGGGCTGTATAAAGGGGACAGACTAAGCATTCTAAAGACAACCAGTACGGCGTGTTCCGATTCTGATGTAATATTTTTCATCGACTATATCACCGTCGTCTTCTTTCTCCCGGTCATTATGAGCTTCCAAATGCTCAATGGCTACAGCAGTGGCCGGCTGATGACGTGGTGAGTAGGGAAGTTTTCTCTTATGCCGTCCACTGAAGGTTTATGTAGCTCTTTATCAAGGTGTGAAGAATGTCCGAGGCAGCTGTCTGATCACTTCAAGCGCGCAGCGCATGTGGCGAGGGTTGCTGACCATGCTGTCCAGCAAAAATTCCCTGAAAGGGGTTTCGCACATCGAGCGCGAACTGCAGCAGGCGACGGGGGCAGAATGTTTAGCTTCCACGGGATCTGGCCGGCGCCCTAAAACGCCTACGGTTATGTATGAAGAATTAAAGAATGTGCGACAACTTCCTGCTAAACATTAGTCGTTACTTCCACTTTCCAGGACTGTAATTTCTTATTGTAGCATGTCTGCATAGAGATTCATGCCAGCGAAATTGATAGCCTCTCCCCAAATCAAGGATACACCCGAAAACAGACTTTGACCATTTCAAGCCAATGGATGGCAAACGCAGAATGTTTAGAGTGTCCATAACCGCCCATTGACCGTTTGCCGGGGTAAATACTGGCATGAGAACTTTGTGAAGACACTTCCTTAGGATGCAAACGCGCTTAAACGTCGTTTTACCCAAGGATTGCAGTCTGGTATCTTTGCCAATCGATTCCTGCCGTCACAAAGTGTCGAAATCGGTTTCTCTTCCCCTGTGTCATTGTCAATGGTATACTTGATCAGTGAAGGGCTAGTACTTTCGGTTCTGTGCCTATTATTTTTCGCGCCGCTCTAAGTTTTTGAGAGGTCTAACCGAAAGGTCCTCACCAAGGGATTAATTTGATTATTTATTTATTAGCAGCCGTGCTAAAACTTGATAAAGCCGACAGACAAGATGGCGCAACCCTGGAGATGCAATGACATTGTGAAGCTGTATTTTATATTTTTTATGTTGCATCCATTTAATTAGATGTATTCCTCTCCCCACATAGTCATGATATAGGAAAACAGTATTTACTCAGGGCGAAGTTTTAGTTTTCTCTCGAATTCGGCTCCGACATTCAGTGCTTCATTTTTAGGGATCTCGGCATACGCAGCGAAACTAAGATAAAGAATTATACGGGTTATATAGGAGAATGTTTTAAAGAGAACCAAACGAAGAATATTTTCTTTAACTGGTTGATACTTCCTTAATGTCCAAGTTCTGATGAATCGACCTGGTATTCCTAAAACTGTTTAAATACCGAGCTTCTGGTAAACTCGAGCTCTTTGTTTTGCGGGCTTAGATCAGTAGCATGCGTCGTGCTGATTAGCGTTATTCAAGATTTATAACACATCTTTCAGGGTCCCGCATTGTAGGAGTTAACTATGCTTCCATAACAATAAAATACCTTCACAATGATGAAGATTTCTGTAAAGCGTAAGTGCACCGCAACTGCGGGTTTTTGAATAAAAATTCTTGTATATGTATTGAATACAGTTCTAAACAGGTGCCTGTTCTTAAACTGCGGTGATATGGCGACATGGCCTGTGTCCTACTGCCTATATTATCAACGACAAAATGGCCGCTCAGTACGCACCAACGACGTCATATGAAACAATAACACAGAATGTGAGGCTTTAACACAAGAGCATGAATATAATAACGACTGAAAACGAAAAAGACGCTCAATGCGTTAAAACTTCCTGGATGCTCAGTGCGTTAACACTTCCACTCGTCGCTCTTCGCGTCATGGATGTTAAAATATTCTGTGCCAGAATTCAGTCTCTCAATACGGATTACTCCAGTATACCTGTTCCCGTTTCAATTTTATTTTCCGTGTTTATTTTGAATCTAAAGGTGCGTAATAGCTAAATAATAGTGCTAGATTTTTCTGGCACCTTTATGGCAGCTTCCATTGGATCTTAGTAAATTGAATGCATCTTGATCGAAGCGGAAAGAGCATAATGCGCTCTCCAGAAGATCCTATAGTCATCGCTTCGATGGGCGCCGCCAAAGAACCCAAGTACATTTTTTTCTGCACGCCTAAAAATAAACCTTATATGCTTTGCATTGCATCTATTACATTTTATTCAGTACTTTTCTGAATCAAAACACCCAATCGTATTTTAAAGTTAGAGGATAAGAAATATTGAATGAACTTTGCAAACGCATATTAGCGGGAAACTCAGTCAAGAATTGCTGGCTGGTGCAAATGTTTCCCTTGCATAACTCTCCATTTGAGCAGCAAAGCGCTTGTGGTTAACCTGCTTTCCTTCTCTATTCTTCATGTTAAGCTCAGAGAACTAAGCCACCTCCGGAAAATATACAACAGCGGTTAGACCCTATATTCCTTAAATGAGTGTCGTCTATACTTCCGTCACGATGTAAATGTAAAGCTTCACTACGGTAGCTGATGCAAATTGCTAAGCCCTGATGCGTACTGTGTGGAAGAATTGTGGAAGACAACAGCGATGCATGGTAAACAGTAAAAGGAACCACATGCGAATCAGCATGTATCCAAACAGCTACCGTCTATGTGCCAGTACTATTCTTCCGAGATATATTTAAACCTTTCTGTTGAATTTGTCATAGAGAATTCGCGATGGAATGCAAGAGTCCATAAGATGATAGAATTAAAATGAAGATATTTCGGTACAAGCCGTTAATCTTATTTACAAACATTCTGTAGGCGCACTGATAAAAAAACACAAAGTTATCAGCGATTGGTCGTTTTATCTTGCACAAAAAAATATACATCCTATCTGAAGGAACATTTCCATTCAAAGAAGGAAAGAAGTAACCAATAGGCTAAATCTGCACATTTGAACTAATAACTATGTGGAGAATTCAAGCTGGAAACAAGAAGAAAGTGGAAATCCGCCCTTCGTTCGACCAAGAATGCGCCCAGCCAAAATAAGCAGCCCTTAAAATGCAGAGAGCATTCTCCTGCAACTTCCTTACAGTTGCGATAGCTGCATAATAATTTAAGAAGAGCAGAATATTAAAGTGAGACTTCAGTGGCAACCGGGCACATAACCATATTCAGGAAAACCTAGGAAGCAATAATTTTTCTTGCATCGGTGTATGCAGCTCGGTGTATTGTCTTCAAGGGGTTACCGTTTGACGCGAAAAGGCCTGTGCTTGTGTATTAGCACATAGCAACGCACAACTTTTTTTTGCAAAAGATCTGCGAGCGATCTCCAATTGCATGATCCTCACCAGCGGCTTTTCCCGAATGCACGTATGTAAAAAGTTTCTTACATCGTCTTTAGTTACCAGTGAGATACCAATCGATATCTGTACAACGTAGCCTCATGACTAGCGGCCTGATTATTTCGAATACGGTACTAAGAAGAGAACAGTTTTTTGGACAGTGGAAATTTCTACTGCAACTGTTGCTAAAATTGTCCTCTTACTTCCTTGTTATGCACTTCTTTCTCCTGTGCCTAACTTCTCATTGATTGCTTTTATGCTACATTTGTTCAACGCACCTCACTGCAACCGCCACTAATAAAGGTAGTTAGCAGTAGCCATGCTGTGTGAAAGTCTGGAAGTGGTTTACTCTGTTGCATTACTTGGTGTTTTCAGAAGTTGAAAACAGCGATCAGGAACGCAAACGAGAGAAGAAATTTTTGGAAGAGGAAACTATTCGAGTGGCGTTGTTTGTAAAGATTAAGATGTTGCACAAGTGGGAAAGGTTGAAGAAAATGGTATTATGACAATTAAAGCTTTTAAAGGATAGCCATGTAATCTCGCATTCACTATCCTTAAGCACCTCCCTCTTCCTCGGCGGGTATTTTTGGGCTGTGTGATTTCCGGCTTGACAACCGGACGCGTTTTGTGGCCGGTTCAGAGTGAGCCAGAAAGCGGCGAGTCAGGAGCTGTAAACGATGACACAAACTTAAACAGCTGAAAAGAATATTTTTTTGGTTATAGAAAGATATATTTGTGACAGAATTATCATACTGCTAAGAATGAAAAAAAATATTAAAAGGAAGGACCCGTCAGAAAGTTATCTGCGATCAGAAATTTCTTAATCGGTACATACACAGCGCGAAATACGGATTCGCCAGCATAGTTACAGTGGAGAGGATGCTGAGAAAATCATCACAGTACTGTGCATTCGCTGTACCATTTTGAATTTTACCCACCGACGGACTGACTGACTGACTGACTGACTGACTGACTGACTGACTGACTGACTGACCGGCTGACTGACTGACTGACGTACTGAATCACTGACTGACCGATGGTCATCGCTACCAGCAGATTGGCGCAGAAGGGACGACCGGCAAATCTGCTTCACTTGCTCGCGTGTCGGCAACAATTCCCGCCACTGCCGCAGCAATTGGTTTTCGCCAGCTCAACTTAGCTCTAATAACGACCGTCGCGCCGATTACAGACCAACCTCTAATTACGATTATCGCGCCGACTATGGACCTAGCTTTAATGGCGGTTGTTGTGCTAACTACGGACCATGACAGATGTATTCCCGTGTTGAGTTGTCACACGCCTTTGACGTTCCGACCACGCGCATGTCCAGCTGCTCTCGTTCACCTAATCTCCGCCGCTCCGGTTCGCCGCAACTTCAACGCAACGAGGACGCTGCAGCGGGCGCTTTGTTGACTCGGTTTTTGGTGTGCCTTCTGTCTGTGGCCTGTCGCGGCTGCTGCTGAACTAACACCCGTAATATTATTTCGAGCTATTGATGTTTTAGGCTGACATTTCTTCTTTACTAATAATGGGATGAATTACCGAAAGAAGCAAAATACTTTTTGTTGTTCGTGGCTGTTTCCACACTTGTTAAAGTGAATGACTTCTCGAGAATGTCGTCCACAGTTTGAAAGCGCTTTGCTCGCGGTGTTATGTCTGAAGCAAGAGCAATAAAGCGTAAGGAAGCTTTTCAACCCAGCGAACGCTTTCGATAGGTCACTGATAATAGGCTTACCTCACTAAGTCTCTTATCAGAGCCACAATGAATGTGTTGTAACAGGAAAAACCAAGCAGCTAATTTTCAAGGCGAAAGGCCGGTCGCTTGATTCGGTAACAAGTTTCCATTTCATGTTTTTATACCCGCCCTCACATAATCTGAACAGTGGGGTCGCAGATCACACCAAAATAAATATGCGTGCAAGAATGCGGTTTTGCAATATTCGCGATAAATTGAATCATACGCAGCACCGGCGGCAACTTTTCTCAGCTGGCATTCTATATTTCATGCAATGTTCATACCAAAAGTTCACTTTATCGTCAAAATAATTTATTCAGGTGCATTCAGGTTCTGCTGAGCGACAAGAACTCACATTAAACACGGCTACATCACTCATGCACTTCTAATACGAAACTTCTGCTAATACTATTTGCCAAGCTGTTCATACAGAGCGTGCATCTCAATCTCTATCCTTTCCACTAACACTAAGAAATAAACTATAGCGCGCATTTTGACGCACTCGGGTAAGATTATCAGCACTGAAAAACAGTTAATTCATTCGGCATATTGATTAATATGTGTGTGGCACTCGCCAACAAATACTGCAGGTACATCCTGATGGGACAGATACGTCCGTCAACAAAGTGCAGTTAACCATGCCCGCCTAGCCAATGGGTGTATCCTTCCCATGCTACGCTCCAGAAACTATCTGCAGGACATCTCAGATCAAGTGCAACGGTGTCATGGCAGGAATTCAGAGACATATTAATATAAAAGCTACACAACCCACCTAATATTTTTAGGGTAATAATCACTCAAATAATGGATGAATGTGTTTATCTTACCAGCTCCTGAAGGAAGTTTAACAACTTGGCCTCGTTGTTTATTTTCATGTGTGATACAGTGTTAAACACGGGACAGAAAACGCGTGAAAAAATTATCGAGACTCTTAAGCACATCATTAAAGGTATAACGAGATAGCTTTAGTGGCTCCTGCATTCAGCGGCCTACGGTCGTGTTTGTATATGACTTCGCAGATGGGTACAATTGTCTTTATTGACACGAAAGCGTTAATAAGCTCTTGAAAACGGAACCCAGCATCGTCATCGTCGTCGTCGCAGGAGGCGCCACAGTCCAAAGCTCCCTCGGCTCCGTCGCATCGTTCGTTGCGAAAAACCTTCCCAGAGCCTTCCCCTTTTCACGGAGGCCGCCATGAGAGCTCTGAGTGAGTGTGAGGTCACCATTTGCCTTTGAGGAAGCGGAGTCGAAAGTTTTCTTGCGCACCGAGGCCTCTAAGAATAGTGCGAAATGATCCCGTCATCTGTATGGTTAAAGAGCGGCCGCTTGCTTGCTCCTGATACACGTTGTGATGAAGCCGGTAACGTCTAGCAGTGCGGGGCTTTCTTATGTGTCTGAGCCTTCCCCGAATGCTGATGAGCCATCATGGCCGTGGCGCCATCAAGCAGACATGGACGCGTGCTCGAATGCGGTTCGAATGCTGACAAGACCCTGTTTTCTCTTTTAGCGTGACTGAGTTTTCTTTCCTCAGAGGCGCAATATAATGCTGGTGGAACGTCGTAACGACCCTGTAGATCAATTCGGATTTCTTGTCACAATGCCAACGCCTGGTTTTACCCATAACAGAGCCCTTAGGAGGCAACTGTATGAATTTTTTAAAAATTCCACGATATTCTAACATTCAAATCTGCATTGGTTGTAGGTAAAACATGCCTAGCTTTTTTATGCGCTCACGTTTAAAAAGATCACGTAATCGACGATTGAACCTCAGGTAACGTCTTACAGCATCGTAGGTGTGCCGACAAGATCAGTGATGACGTATCTCTTGGAGCGAATCCAAAATTTCCCCTGCCCGCACCGTCAGTTAGTCGTGCGTAGAAGTGCGCTGAAGAACACTCAGCACACGGCGCCCTCGATGGCGTTGTTACTGCTGCTTCAAAAATATCGCTTCCTAGCTGAAACTGTGCCGGATGCGCAGTTGATGTCCGTATGCGCTTCTCCAATCGGCGCTGTGCACTAAGGAGACGGAGGACGCCGCAGCGTTTTCAGTCGGTGATTACGGCGCGATTTCTGATGCTATCACCAAAAAAGACTTCGCACGGAAATCTTGCAAGCGTGTCACGACGAGCCAACCGCCGGCCACCTAGGCTACACCCGCACGTTGGCTAGAGTACAGCGCGGATACTACTGGTCGAAACTACCGGCGACAGTGAAGCACTATGTACGGACGTGCGTAGACTGCCAACGTCGTAAATCACCCCCTGAAAAACCATCCGGTCTACTCCCCCCGCTTCAAGTGCCAAAGACACCTTTCAAGCAAATTGGCATGGACCTCCTGGGACCATTTCCGATGTCTACTGCCGGGAATAAACGGATCATTGTCGCCACCGATTATCCAACTCGCTACGCGGAGACAAAGGCTCTGCCCAAGGGTACCGCCGCCGAAGCAGCTCGGTTCTTCGTTGAGAACATTGTCCCCAGGCATGGCGCTCCGGCACTCATTATAACTGACCGAGGAACTGCCTTTACGGCCGAGCTTTTGGAAACCGTTCTCTGCCTCAGCGGTACCAGTCATCGTAAAGCGACGGCCTATCACCTCCAAACAAATGGATTGATGGAACGCCTCAATAAGACAATCGCAGACATGCTCTGTATGTACGAGGACGTAGACCACAAGAATTTGGGACGAAATTCTTCCCTACGTCACGTTCGCCTACAAAACGGCACAAGACACCACTCGCATGACGCCTTTCAGCCTTCTTCATGGCCGACCAGTGACAACTATGCTAGATGCCATGCTGCTCCCGAATGCCGACGGCGACGATGTCGATCAGGACGCCGAGGAATTCGCACAGCGCGCAGAGGAAGCTCGCCAACTAGCGCGTGTGCGCATCAGAACTCAGCAGGAGGCTGACGCACGACGCTACAATCTTCGCCACAAACATGTCATGCATGAACCTGGCGCCAAAGTGTAGGTCTGGACGCCTATTCGCCGTCGTGAACTCTCCAAAAAATTATTACGGCGGTACTTCGGGCCCTATGTTGAGCTGCGACGTTTAACCGACGTCACGTATGAGGTGGTGCCGGACGGGTTATCGACATCCAAGCGACGCCAGCAACAAGACGACGTCGTCCATGTTGTACGTATGAAGCCGTACTACTCGGACCGATCTTGACCTCCCACTTCCTTTTGTTATCATCGAGACGGTGCTTCCTGAGGAGGGGGCAAATGCCGCATGCAAGAAGATACCAAAGATGAAGACTTGGTCTACGAGCGCGAGGCGACAAGGAGAAGCTGAAGTGCGCAGGGACATTTTCTGGTTAACCAGTAAACCGTTTAACCTTCAGTTCTCCTCGGGGTTCTACCGAGTCCTGACAATATATAGCGCGAAATACGGATGCGCCAGCATGGGTATAGTTGAGAGTATAGTGAGAAAATCAGCACAGTGCTGGGCATTTTGTGTGCCATTTTGTATTTTGACAGACAGACAGACAGACAGACAGACAGACAGACAGACAGACAGACAGACAGACAGACAGACAGACAGACAGACAGACAGACAGACAGACAGACAGACAGACAGACAGACAGACAGACAGACAGACAGACAGACAGACTGACGACTGACGACTGACGACTGACTGACTGACTGACTGACTGACTGACTGACTGACTGACTGACTGACTGACTGACTGACTGATTGACTGACTGACTGACTGACTTATAGGCTGGCTCACTGAGATTCATTGCTACCGGAATCCACCTGATTGGCGCACCTCGGACGACCGGCGTAACTGCTTCACCTGTTCGTGTGTCGGCCAGATTTTCCGCCACTGCAGCAGCCACTGCTTTTCGCCACCTAAACATAGCCCTAATTATGGCCGTCGTGCTGACTACGGACCAGGCTCTAATTACGACAGTCGTGACGACTGCGGCCGTAGTTCAAATTACGACCGTCGAGCCGACTATGGACCTAGCTCTAATTACGGTCGTTATGCCGACTATGCACCTAGCTCTAATTACGACCGTCGCGGCGAGTATAGAACTAGATCTAATTACAGCCGCTGCGCCGACAATGGACCTAGCACTGATTGCGCTCGTTCTGCTAACTACGTACCCCGCCAGATGCCTTCCCGTGCTCAGTTGTCACACGCATTCTACACTCCGACCACGAGCAGGTCCTGCCGCTCTCCTTCACCTCATCTCGGCCGCTCTTGTTCGCCGAAACATCAACGTACCGAAGACTCTACAGCTGGTGGTTGGGTGACTTGGTATTTTGGTGAGCTTTCTGTCTGCGGCCGGTCGCGGCTGCTGCTGAACTAACACCCGTAATATTATTTCGAACTATTGATGTTTTAGGCTAGCATTCTTTATTATTAAGAACGGGATGAATTGCCGGAAGAAACAATATTTTTGTTCCGGGGAGTTTGCTAAGTTGCAAAAGTGGATGCTTTATCCAGAATGTCCACAGTATGAATATGCTTTCCTAGTGGTGTTATGTCAAACGCCTCCTTGCAAGAACAACAAAGCTCAGGAAGCTTTTGATTCCATCGAACACCTTGTACAGGTTACCGATAATATGCTTATCTCTAATTCACACATCTGCATCACAATGCATGTGGTTGTAGTTGCCAAAACCAAGTCGCCAACTTTCAAGGCTAAACGCAGGTTGCTTGATTTTGCAACAAATTTCCAATTCCATGTATTAATACCATTGCTCATAATCTCAACAGTGGTAACGCCCATCATACCCAAAGAAAGACATGTGCATGAATTCGATTTGCTAATATTCGCGAAAAATTGGATCATACATGCAAATTTCCGCGGCAGGCATTCTATGTTTCGTGCACTGTTCACATCAAAAGTTCAATTTATCCTCGAAATAATTTATTCAGGTGCATTCCGGTTCCGCTGAGTGGAAAGGAGGCAAAGAAGACATGGATACACCACTCATGCAGTTCTAACACGAAATTTTTCCTAATACTAGTTGCCAAGGTGCTCGCTCAGAGCGTACTGCTTCGCAATCTCTATCCTTTCCAATAAAACTAAGAAAAAAACATACGTCCCGCCCATTGAGACATTCAGGTATGATGATGAGCACTGCGAAACAGTTAATTGATTCGGCATAGTGAAGAAGACATATGCGCCTGTAACTCGCCACCAAATGGGCAGGTACATCCTGAAGGGACAGTTACATCCGTCAACAAAGTGCAGTTAACCATGCCTGCCTAGCCAATTGGTGTATCTTTTCAATGCTTCCCTACAAAAACTAGCTGCAGGACATTTCCGAGCCATGTGCAAGGCAGGAATTCAGAGACATATTAATATAAAAGCTACACAACCCACCTAATATTTGTAATGTAATAATCACTGAAATAGATGATTGTGCTTACCTTACGCACTCCTGAAGGAAGTGTAATGACTTGGCCTCGTTGTTTTTTTTTGTGTTTGGTTTAGCATGAAACATGGGACAAAAATGCGTGAAAAAATTCTCGATACTCATAAGCATCCTATTAAACCCGATAGCGTTAATGGGTTCCTTCAGCGGGCTGCGGTCCTCTTTGTATACAACACCGCAGATATTTAAAATTTTCATTGGAGAGAGAGAGAAACACGAACGGAAAGGCAGGGAGGCTAACTAGGCAGCGCCCGGTATGCTACCCTACACGTGGGAAGGGGAACGGAGGGAGAGATAGAAAGGGGAGAGAGCCAAAGGAGATGTTCACTTTTCCACATGGGTACACAGGACACGCACTGATAGTTCACAACCATGCATTTAGCCCTCAGTCCTTCAAGAACTTTAAACGTGCCTTCAAAGCTGTCCTCTGCGATGAAGGCTTACTCCAAGGTACAAGAATCTTGGCTTCTGAAAGGGGCCGAGGATCTAAACGGCGGAGTGTTGCAACCAGGAGCGCACGCTCAAGCTGACACCGAGAACAGTTACAAAGAAGACGTTCTATCGTTTAGTCGCGCCCTGAGATCTCACACGCAGGAGAGTCTGCCATGGCGATTTAGTGGGAATAGGCGTTTGTAAACGCCACACCCAGCCGCAGGCGACACAACAGCGTAGCATCGCAGCTGGAGAGGCCGGACGGAGGACTGGGTTGAAGTAAAAGGTCTAGGCGGTGCAGACTGCATGCGGACTTGCCAGGAGAATCCCATGACGCTAAAATTAATTTTCGGCCAAGCATTCGCAGATGTCTTGCTGCGTCGGCTCTAGCCAACGGTATCTGGACAATGTTTGCACTGCCGTAAGGCGCTGGAGCTGCAGTGTAAGCTGCGTTGTTTCCGACAATGCCAAAGTGTCCCATTATCCACTAGAAGACGACGTCATGAACCTCATCCAGCGTCTCGCGTTAAAGATGTGTTACTTCAGCTACGAGTTGATCGTGATCGCCATGGGCCAAAGGAAATTAAGATATTGTTGGGCTGCTTTTGAGTCTCAAAACGCAGCGCACTTGTTAGGTGTTTGTGCACCGATGTATTGAGAGCCGCAAGAAGAGCAGCCAATTCTGACGCTGTGGAAGTTGTCCGATGCGACGTTTGCTGGATAATACTGAACCGTCTCGAAGGAACGGCCGTCGCGTAGGTTGAGCTTGTACCTGCGACCGAACCATCTGTATACACATGGGTGCAGTCACGATGTGTGGCGTGGGGTAGGTATAGAGTATCAATTATTTAGTGGCCGGTGTCGATAAGCTCGATTTTTTCGTTATGCTCAGAATTGTAAGGCGCACGCATGGCTCCCGCCGAAACCACAGGGCAGAGGAAGGCCGTACTGTCGGGGTGAACTTTGATGGGATGGACGACTGGTGGGCTGCTGTAACCTTTTAAAACGCAGCTTGTGGTCTTTGATCTGGCACTGACACAAGGTGGTGCTGGAGAATCCTTGTTAGATGGTGTATGTGGATTCGCAGGGTGTCCAGGGTCATATACGTCTAGAGTGGCTAGTCCTGTGCGATTCCAATGGTAGCAGCTGTTGATGCGCTGCGAGGGGTACTCAGGCATGTGCGAAGTGCCTGATATTGTATAGCTTGGAGGGCACGCAAATTCGTTTTTTATGTGCTTGAAAGTACTGGTGCACAATGCCGCAAAAACCCAAAACGAGTGCTCTGTACAGTTGCAGCATTGATAGAATCGACGAGCTCCATGATATTCCGCCAAGAAATCCTAGCAGGCGTGTGATTGAGATTAGTTTTTGCTTTACAAAGCTGCAATGCGGGCTCCATGATAAATTCCGATCTATAACAATTCCAGAAAAACGAAACGAACCAAAAGTGCGGTCATGCTTCTCACAATTTCCATTATTGACGCGAAAGCGTTAAGGACCTCTTGCGAAGGCGAAGCAGGCATTGTCATCGTCGTCGTCACCGGCGTCGGCACAGTCCAAGGCTCCCGCAGCTCAGTGGCATCGTACATTGAGAAAAAACTTTCCGAGAGGCTTTCCGTTTTCACAGAGGCCGCAAAGAGAACTCTGAGTGAGTGTGAGGTCACCATTTGCTTTTGAGGAAGCGGAGTCGCAATTTTAGCTTGCGCACTGAGGCCTCTAGGAGTAGTGCGAAATGATGCCGTCATCTGGATGGTTAGAGAGCGGGCGCTTGCTTGCTCCTGGCACACGTTGTGACGAAGCCGGTAACGTCTTGTAGTGCGGGGCTTTCTTCCGAATCTGGGCCTTCCACGAATGCTGATGAACCATCATGGCCGTAGCGCCATCAAGTAGACATGGACGCGTGCTCGACCACGAGGGTGCGCTATCCAGCTACAAGGCGGTCCTTAAGCGCTTTATGTTTTTCACTTCGTTTTTCAGCACTTTATTATGCGTCTACTATTTATCGTCACAACACGCACAAGGCTTCGTTTTAGCCCAGTTGAATGACCGCTTCTCGCTTGCCGAGGAGTAGCGCGCTAGGCTCGCTACCTGGGCGGCAGCGGTTCGAATGCTGACAAGACCGAGTTTTCTCTTTTAGCGTGTCTGATTTTTCTTTCCCCAGAGTCAGAATATGATGGTGGTGGAACGACGTAACGACCCTGTAGATCAAATTGGATTTCTTGTCACAATGCCAACCCCTGGTTTCCCCTATAACAGAGCCCTTAGGAGGGAACTGTATGATTTTTAAAAAACATTTCACGATATTCGATTATTCAAATCTACGTGGACTGTAGGAATAGCATGCCTAGCTTTTTATGAGCTATCGTTTAAAAAGATCACGCAATCGACGATTGAACCTCAGGCAACTTCATACAGCATCGTAGGTGTGCCGATAAGGGCACTGATAACGTACCTTTCGGGGCGAATTCAACACCCCCTGCCCTCTCCTTCAGCTTGTCGTGCGTGAGTGGAGTGCGCAGAAGAACACTCTGCACACGCTGCCCTCGATGGCGTTGTTTCTGCTGCTTTAAAAATATTGTTTCCTATCTGAAACTGTTCCGGCACCTTAGTTGATGTCAGTATGCGCTTCCCCTGCTGTGCACTAAGGAGAAGACAGGATGCCGCCGCGGTTCCAGTCGGTTCTTACGACACGATTTCTGATGCTATACCAAAAAAAGACTTCGCATGCGTTGCCTGCAACCTACGCATAATCCGCAGTTTAACCTAACTGAATATATAAAATCTTTGCGAGATAGAGAGAGAGATGTAGACTTTATTTCCCACTTGATGATTGGGAGTTAGGGCAGGTGGGCTGAGTGTGGCCCCCAGGTGGGGGGAAGCCTTGAGCCCACGAGACGAGTTTGAGTTGCGTCTTGTTGTCTGGTCTTCAAGAAGTTGGATCCAACCCTCAAAGGAAAGAGCTGGCAGTAAGGTTTGTGAAGGCGGGTTACCCTCGCATCCCCAGAGGATGTGTGCCAGAGTGGGAAGCACTCCGTGGTCGCAATAAGGACAGAAGGGGTGATATTCTCCGTCAGAGATGAGGTACAGCCTAGAATGACTGAGAATCGAATTGGTCTACAGTCTACGAAGCATGGTGGCTTGCGCTCGGTCGAAGTCGGGGTGGGGAGTCGGGTACTCGCGTCTTGTCTTCTTGTAGAAGTTGCTGAATTCCGCATAGGATAGGGGGGCCTCGACGAGAGCATCCGGGTTCGAGGGGTTGGCTGCACGGTTGGTTAGGCCTCGGGCTAAACGTTCGACCCCTTCGTTCCCAGAGTTCCGCACGTGCACAGGTGCCCACACTAAGCTTACAGTGCGGTATATAGAGTTCATCCGCGGAGTATATGTGCGGCAGGTAGACATATTGTGTTCGTACCGAAATTTTGAATTGCTCGTTTAGAGGCATTGAGAATCGTGCGTGTGCGGAGATCTGCGATGGCCAGCGCGATCGCGAACTCTTTAGCAGCGGCGGTGGAGTGTGTGCGCGCTGTGGCAGAGTTGAGTGTGGTGGCTGGCGTGGCTACGCAGGCCACGTATGTGTTGGAGTCGTATTTCGCCGCGTCCACGTGCATGGCGTAATCGTCGAAGGAGTACGTGTCACCCAGAGCCTGGGCTTTGATTTTTTAGCGCGTATCGTGGCTGTCGGGCAACTTGTTCTCGGCAATGGGTTTGACGATCAGCCGTCAACAGACCCCAATTGGAAGAGAAGTGGGGTGGATGCCACCTGTATGGTTGATGCTATACGGTCTAGAATGCAACGTCCGTGTTTGATGCGAGAAAGGCGGTGTATCTGAGAATTTTTGTGCTTCGATAAACTCTGTGAGGGTGTTGTATACCCCAAGCTGAAGCAGACGCTGCGTGCTGGCGAAATGGGGCAGTTCCATTGGCGCCTTCTACACCTAGCGCATGACGCTGTTTACCGCCTCTTCATCTTTGCGGCGCAGATGGTGATTGGGGAATGAGTAGACAATTCTAATAAAAAGGAACACTTGTGTGAAGCGGCAGAGGTCTGTCTCCAGCATGCCTCTGCGGCGACTGGCGATGCGGCGGATAAGGCTGTTGATCTGGCTGCGGTGGTTCGGAGAACTTGGGTAGCTTCAGAATTCTGCGTGTTGTTATGCACAAGCGTACCTAACACGCGGATGGTCTCGACGAGATATATGAGGGGGCTGTTGATGTGAAGTGTGAGCGGCCCTTTGAGCTCAGAAATGGGTTAGCGAACCCGCCGATCCCGGATCGATAACAGTTCGGAATTGGTTGGAGAGTTAACGAGACCGTTTGCCTTCACGAAAGCGAGGACGGTGTCGATTGCCTGTTGGAGTGAATCCGGAATCTCCCCGTGCGAGCCGGAGTTTGTCCAGAGGGTGATATCGTCGGCGTATCGTGAGTGTTTGATATGAGCTATAGTGTCCAGATGTGAAATGAAGCCCCGCTTAGTGATGGTAAAGAGGAGTGGGGCCAAGACTGTTCCCTGTGGTGCCCCCCGGGTGCCCATGGTGATTTTGCCGCTGCAGTTGTCTCCAATGCGGAGTTCTGCTGTGCAGTTGTGGAGAAAGTTGGCAATGTAGCGTAGGTGCGGGTGCCTGCATTCATCTTGGAGGATTGGTCAGTGTAGATGCGTGCGAGACGTTGTCGAACGCTTTACTGACGTCGAGGCCGAGAATGGTGCCTGTGGCCCGGATGGGACCCGGGTCGAGTATGTCGTGTTGTATCTGCCACATGATGTCCTGGGTGGACAGTCCAGCCCGGACACCAATCATGGTGGAGGGGAGGAGGTCTTCCTTGTCTACGTGGGTGTAAAGTCTGTGTAGAATTATGTGCTCCATAACCTCTCCAGGTAAGACGTGAGCGAGGTGGCCCAGAGGTTGCCCAGCTTGAGCCATGATGTCTCTGTTCATGTTTCGGTTCTTAGATCCCATGTATTCCAAGGGGTTGGGTATGTCTGTGGAGGTTTTCATGTATTTGTCTTTCAAGGTAAAGAGGAGTTCCTCGTTGGTGCCTTGAAACGCGTGTATTACGCGGTTGAGATTCTTGTGGAATGCATCAATGCTGTGTGTCGAATCAAGCAAGTGCTTGAGAAGATGCCACGTATTCTTGCATTCCAAGTGCCCTTTTAGGCGGTCGTAAGTCTAGTGCCATTGCTGCTGACCGCGTTTGGCAGAGTTGGCTTCGATATCTCGTAGCAGGTGAGTGAGGCGAAGCTTGAGAGGGCGTTTGTGATTGCGTCAGAGCCAGCGAGCGTGGAGGCTGAGCTGGGCCTCCTACATATGCATGTGTTTGGCGTCGGAAATGGGGCCATCCTCCGCCTGGGTGGCCATGGAGGTGGCGTTGGCGGCATCGCGGAGCAGCGTCTCTTTCCATGTGTTGAGATCGTTTATGGGGCTCTGCGGTCGCTGAGCTCGCATGTAAAGGAAAGCGTCCCACTTGGTGTGTGCGACAGTGCGACGGGGACGTTGTTGTGTGCGGTAGTAAAATTAGTTATGAGAGCATAGTGATCGCTACCTATGTTCATACCTAGATTTTCTCAGCGCGTGTCTGGAATATTGCGGGTGAAAGTGAGGTCTGTGACAGCTGTCTTGCGTGACGCTGCTACCAAAACGGGTGGTGGGTTGTTCGGGGTCGATGATTAGCTTGAGACCCATTGTCTGGATTGTCTCCCAAACCTTGGATCCTTTGTGATCACAAGCCTTGCGGGTGTAGCCCCACTCGGCGTGTGGTGCGTTAAAGTCGCCCACTATAAGTAGCATATCGTTCCGCGTGGATGCACAGGCCTTGCGGGTTACAGTGGCTATCTTAGTGCCCTTGTCACTTGGGGGCTGTGCACATTTAAGATGTTGAGCGGGGATGGGCTTCGGCTGTTGGGAAGGACCTGCACGAATGTGTACGGGACTTCGGCGTAGTCAAGACCGAGCTGATTGGCTGTGAGGTTTTGGTGTACGAAGATGGCGGTACCCCGGGCGGAGATCAGGCGCCACCGGTTGGTTGTAGGCAGCATAGCTGGTGAGATTGGTGCCAGTATACGTTTCTTGGAGCGCGATAATGTGGGGTGTGTATGGATAAGCCTGCAGGATATGTGCCAATGGTCTCCCCTTTGCGTTGAAACCCCTGGAGTTCCACTGTCATACCGTGATGGGCACGATAGCCATCGCATTTCGTGTATTGTTCATGGCGCTGCTGAAGCGCTACGGCGGGTTTCAGAACACCGCCAGCACACGTTCACGCCACTGCACTCTCGGGCGCGGGAGGTGGTCAAGGCGACTGAGTGCGCGGGAATGTGTTGAGACCGACCATTTTCAGGGTCCCGTAAGGCGGTCAAGACGGATGGTGAGGGTGTGGATATTGGCTGCCATGGCGGCTCAGCCGTCAATGAGACGGTCATAAGGGGAGGGGGGGGGGGGTCAGCTGTTGAAGGGCGTCCTCTAGTTTAGAGATTTTAGAGATGCAAGCGGCAAAGGCGGTCGGTGTCCATGTTGGAGTTATTGGTGTGATCGTGGTTGGGAACACGAGCCTTCTGCTGCTGCTGCGGTTTTTGGCGTGCCTTTGCGGACTCCAGGCTGTGAATTTTGGATTTGGCCTGTGCCAACTGGAGATATAGTTGTTTGACAATGTCTGCCAGTTCCCTTAACTGCGGGTTCGCAAGCTGGCTTGTAGCTGGCGGAGGAGTCTTCCATCCGAACTCTTGGCAGGCTTGCTCTACGACCTGGTTTGGGAGTTATCCCGAGAATCCCGTGAGCGTGATGAGGAGCGGCTACGGCTGTTGTGGCTGGAGGTGCGTCTTCGCAGCGGCGGGAACCAGTCATCTCATGGGGGTCGCTGTTGGTTGTCGCGCCCTCGGGAACGGGACAGGCGGTAATGTGACAAGGCTCCGGAGTCAGTGTCAGTATCCGCGGATGATTAGGATGATTTGGGCCGGTTGATGGCCACGAAACGGTATTTGCGGCTACAGCTTCAGGTGTAATGTGGGCCTTAGCACACGATGCACGTGGCAAGACAAGTGGGGGGTTGGCCGGCTGGTTGGGGCCTAAGGGCCACGCCGCTGCTGTGGCGAGTGGGTTGGCGTGGTTGAGGGCACACGTCGGTTCTGTGGCCCAAACTGCGACAGTTGAAACATGCCTCCGGACGCCCCTTGACATGGAATACCTCGAAGGAAAAGCCCAAGTATATATGCATGTATAGGGGAAGCTTAGTGTTAGCGAAAGTGACGACAAGGTGTCGTGTCTGGCCGATGCGGCACGCAGCCAGGACGGCTAGTTCGCGGTTGCGAGCCCGAAGCTCAGCGAGGATTCCAGCTTCGCTTTCATCGCTATAGGCTCGTTACAGAATCCCCCGCACGGAATTATCGAGGGCTGGGGAATAGGCGGCGACCCGTACTTCTGTGGTGTCGATGGTGATGGTTTGGACCTTGGCGTAAGACATTGCACGAGCACGGTCGGGCGCGCTCACTGTGACTGTGTCGTTAGTGGGGTGGATTCGAACCTGGTCGGCAGTAACTGCCAGGCGTTTGTCGACTTTGGCGGATTCGTATCTGGCAACAGCCAGTCGTGTGGGGCCGACGGTGTGGAGGTTGAGTGTGCCCTGCAGGCGAATGATTAACTTGAGGTCTTCTGAGGGCAGGCGGGGAAGCGGACGATTCTTGGTCGGCGGTGGAAGGTGGCCGCGGGGCCGCGGTTTCGGGATAGCAAGTGTCGAGGCTGTAGTCTGAGCTCCAGCAGGTTGTCGGTGAATCGGTGATGATCTTTGGTACCGCCGTTGCATCTCGAACGCCGGATAAATGTGCCGTCGGATAACACCGTGGCTGTAATATCGGCGCCTTCAACAGTGTATGGCTAGTCGAGGCGTAGTTGGGCTCGACGGGACGCGGCGTCGCCGCCGCAACTGCGCGCGAATGCGCCGAGGACGCGCGGCAGCTATTAGGCTTAGCTGCCGCAGCTGCTGATGAAATTGGTAAAAAAATGCAGGAAATCTTGCCTTTCTGGGTCTCAAAAACACAACACCGGGTCCGGATTGGCAGTTCTACGTCCAGGTAAAAATGGTGAACCAACGTGGTCGGGAACACGCAAGTTTGCCAGAAAAATACGGAACGCAGGTGAGGTGCCTCCGTTCGCTCCAAACGCTCACGGCGTTCTCGTCTGAAATCCCTGCAGTTGTCCTTTGATGCCTTGGAATAAAACGAGGCGACAAGGCAGCGCTGTGATATCGGTATTGGGTGGTTCGCCCATTTAACCAAATGGCAAGGCATAGCAACATGAGAATTGGAGAGTGCATACTGATACGTGTAGGTTATTCCATTCAGAACGACGTTCTCCAGTGCATGTTGGAGAAAGCCGTTTCAGAATGACCGAAAAATTTGCGATTTCCGGTAGGTCTCACACACTTTACGGTGGTTTGGTTGCACAAACCACTGCCAAAACCGTAAGGCAATCATTCTGAGCATGAAATACCGGCCTTCTAATATTTCTGTATATTACGAAGTCGCCTATGTGCCGCAAAATATTTTGTCAAATCCTATTCGAAATTTCGGGGCGGGGCGCCCGTGTGGTGCATTTTGCTATGAACCTGTTTTATCTTAAAAGTTAATGTTCCTGTATCTTAAACATTGACTAGAGTGCTGCTCTCAAAAGCTATATTTACATATATATCATTAAGTGCATTCAAAACTATATTCGAGTGTTTGAAGAGGAAGTCATAATTTGTAACATGTTACATTCGTCGAAAAACATCCGCCGTTTCTTTAGTAAATGACTGCTGATTATTTGTTTACATAAATAAGGTCGGTCATGGCAAAGGGCCATCTTAGCCTTATGGAGGGTGCAGCATTCAACAACTCTTCAACAATGCCAATGTCTTGGAATTCTTAATTCCTCCAAGTGATTTTGCTGTTATTTTCGCAATACTAACAACTGTACTGACCAAGCAAACAACACCACGCTCACTTAAGATAAATGCTGACATTTGTGGATCAGTACATTTGAAACCGATTAGCAGAAGTCCTGTAATCTCTACAGTCTCTATGCCAAACAGTTGTTTTAATTATTTTGCCTATTAATGAACGAAACCATAAAAAGTTCCGTACCGCCTGTGAGGTCACTTTGGTGGATGCGTTCTTATGCTGCACAGTAAACCTTATTTGTGCTCTTCACGAAACGAAGATGAGAGCCAAATTGAAAGACGCTTTACAACCTACTTCGCTGCGATTTCATTAAGCACTGTACGTTTTCAATGGAAAGATAGTCGACAAAAAAACCTCATTTTTCGCGAAAAAACATGAAATTTTTTGAACACAAACAAATAATGGCGAAATTCTAGTGCCAAATGAAGACCTTGTACCGCATGAAATCTCTAGAAAGCTTTCCATTCTTGAGGTGTGTACCTTTATATTTTCTCTAAAGTTCAGACTAAAGAAGAGTTGCTCCTGACCCACGTCATGTGGGTGCCTACGCCGCTTCTCTATTCTACTCTGTGGGCGGTAAAAAAGAACTGTAGTCCTGTTCTGAACTGGGCTACAGTCCTGTTGTATACAGGATTCCGAAAGCTGAAAAATATTTTTCGCTATGGAATGCTTTAATTCTGACAACATTTTCATACTGCACACACTGATAAGGAATATTAAAAGGAAGGGCGAGTGAGAAATTTTTCTGCTCTCAGAAATTTCATCTGCTCTCAGAAATATAGCGCGAAAACAGATTCGCCAGCATGGATGCAGTTCAGAGGATAGTGAGAAAATCAGCACAGTGCACTGTAGTTTGTGTGCCATTTTGTATTTTGGCAGACAGAGGCAGTCAAAGGCTAGCAGAGGCAGGCAGAGACAGGCAGGGAGAGGCAGGCAGAGGCAGGCAGGCAGAGGCAGGCAGAGGCAGGCAGAGGCAGCCAGAGGCAGGCAGAGGCAGGCAGGCAGAGGCAGGCAAAGGCAGACAGGCAGAGGCAGGCAGAGGCAGGCAGACGTAGGCAGAGGCAGGCAGGGAGAGGCAGGCAGGCAGGCAGACAGGCAGGCAGGTAGGCTGACTGACTGACTGACCTACCGAATGATCGACTGACTGACTGACTGACTGTCTGACTGACTGACTAACAGGCTGACGGACTGAGGGTCGCCACTACTGGAATCTAGCAGATTGGCGCACCTCGGACGACCAGCCAAACTGCTTCACCTGCTCGCGTTTTGCCCAGATTTTCTTGTCGACACTTCTTTTCACCATTTTTTTCGCCACCTCAACATAGCCCTAATTACAATCGACGTTCTGACTACGGACCTGGCTGTAATTACGACCGTCGATTATGCGATAACCCTAGCTCAAATTACGATCGTCCTGCCGACTATGCACCTGGGTCTGATTACTGTGGTCGTGCTCACTATGGACATAGCTTTAAATACGATCGTTGTGGTGACTACGGAGCTAGGTGTAATTATGATCGTCATTGCGTCTGCGCAACTAGCTCTAATTACGACCCGCGCGGAAACTATGGAACTAGCTATAATTACAGTCGTTGTGCCCACTATGGTCCTAGCTCTGATTGCGCTCGTTGTGCTAATTACGTACCACGCCAGATGTCTTCCAGAGCTGAGTTGTCATACGCCTTCGACACTCCCGCCACGCGCAGTTCCAGCTGCTCGCATTCACCTCGGGTCCGCCACTCCCGTTCGCCGCAACTTCAACGCAAAGGGGACGCTGCAGCTGCTGCTTGGGGGATTTAGTTTTTGGTTTTCCTTCTGGCTGCGGGCTGTCGCGCCTGGCGCTGAACTAACAGCCGTAATATTATTTCGAACTATTGAAGGTTTAGGCTAGCAATCTTTTTGCACTAATAATAGGGTGGATTACGGAAAGAAGCACAATTTTTTGTGGTTCGTGGGAGTTTCTTAAGTTGCAAAAGTGAATGCTTTGTCTAGAATATTGTCCACAGTATGAGTATGCGTTGTTCGCGCTGCTATATCAAACTCCTTGCAAGAACAATAAAGCTCAAGGAAGCTTTGGTCCCATCGAACACTTTGAACAGGACACCGATAATAAGCTTACCTCTCACTGAGTCATTTATCTGCACCACAATGCATGTGGTTGTAGTTTCAGAAATCAAGTAGCTTGCTTCCACGTCTAAATGAAGGTGGTCTGATTCTGTAACAAATTTTCATTTTTATGTCTAATACCCAGCCTCGCATAATCGCGAAAGTGGGATCGTGCATCATACCAAAAGAAAGGTTTGTGCACGAATGCTGTTTGGCAATATTCTGGAAACATTGAACCATACATTTGAACAGCGTGCAAACTTCCACGGCTGGCAATCTATGTTTCATGCACTGTTGATATCAGAAGTTCACTTTATCGTCAAAATAATTTATGGAGGTGCATTCAGGTTCTGCTGAGCGACAAGGGCTCACAACACACAAGGCTATACCGCTGACGCAGTTCTATTAGGAAATTTTTTCTGCTACTACTTTCCAAGGCGTTCACACAGAGTGCACTGCGTCGCAGCCTCTATCCTTTTCACTAAAACTAGGAAATAAACTATAGGTCGCGCCTTTTGATGCATTTGGGCAAGATTATCAGCGCTGGGGAACAGTTAATTGATTCGGCATAGCGAAGAAGATAGATGCATCCCGAACACGCCAACAAATTGGCACGTACATCCTAAAGGGACCAAAGTTCGTCAACAAAGTGGCACTTCACCATGTCTGCATAGAACGTGGGTTTATCCTTCCCCTGCTACCCTCCAGAAAGAAGCTGCAGGTGATTTCCGAGCCATGTACTAAGCTTTCATTGCAGGAATTCAAAGGTATATTAATATAAAAGCTACACCACCAGCCTAATATTTCAAATGTAATAATCATTAAAATCATGGATGAATCACCACTTAAATCAGAACTACACATATACACATAACAGAAAAAACACAAAAATCTTATAAAATTGAGCTTCACACCTTTATGCTGGGGGTTAAATGTCGAGGCCTTTCCGGCAAGTAGGCACGAAAGAGTTGCAATCTCTCCTGGTGGTTGATAGAGCCTAATTCATTGCTATAAAATAACTGTAGGTCTCCTTTCTTAAAGTTTAGACCTTGCCAAGTTATCAAGAGAAAACGTAAACGTTTTTCACCAGCGTTGAATAAAGCTTTGTTTCTTTGTCAAATGCATACAGAGTTCTTAGGTAACCGAAAATGTGTGTAAACGAACCAAAACCGCGCGTAACATATCACGAAAGTTGAGCTAAGAAAATTGTGAATAAAAAAATTTTAAAAGCTCTACGCTGTCCCTGGAGTTGTACAGTTAGCAAGCAAGCAAGCGATTGTTTTTATGTTCTTAAATTTAAACAATGCATGACATTCCATACCATTTCTCGTGCAACCAAAACCGCGCGTAACATATCACGAAAGTTGAGCTAAGAAAATTGTGAATAAAAAAATTTTAAAAGCTCTACGCTGTCCCTGGAGTTGTACAGTTAGCAAGCAAGCAAGCGATTGTTTTTATGTTCTTAAATTTAAACAATGCATGACATTCCATACCATTTCTCGTGCAAATGACGTTTGATGTTTCTCCGTTGTGTGCAGTTCCCGTTTTTGACGTCTTTTAGTAGCGCAGTGTTTGACCAGTTTGGGCATCAGAGCGGGCTAAGTCTACCCGTTCGGCTGAATGGCCTGGATTAGAACTGAATGGGGTAAATCTAGTGCGTTTATTTACGCAGCCATAAACTTTTCTCATTGCACAGTCACCCTCTAATAACTGCCTGCAAATGCAGGAGCCATATATATTTACACTCATGGCTTTGGCATTCGAGTCCAGTTTCCCAGTTCATGCTGCTACATGTAATCGTCGTCGCCTTAACGCAAGAGGTATTAGAAGTTTTTGCATTCAACTAAATTAATCACCTTGTTTTTCATCTATCACTTTTGTTGTTTCTAAATTTTCAGAGGGTTTAATAAGGTATTGAATGTCCACCACGCCAATGAATCCTGCGAACACACTTACCAAAATTATAAATACTCCGCTTTAAGCCGACTTATTGAGAGAATGATCTTTCTAAGTACAGATTGCACATCGTAGTCCAGTTTCTTTTTTAATTTTCAGTCGTGATCATAGAATGATAATGTTTTCGTTGAACACAACGAAGGATCGATATAAGCAGGGCGCTTCTACATAGAATCATCCAAAAGATGCCTAGTCGACCTCCCTAATTTACTTAAAATTTTTGTAAGTGTTGGCATTACAATAAGAACAATGAGATCCAGATCTGTTTTGTTTCGCGGCAAACAGTTCTGTAAAAGGAAAGTTTTTTTTGTAATCAAAGGGTAGAGGCCAAAGCTTACGCGATTAGATTTATTGGCCAAATTTGGTTATGTATTATTTGAAATCAATTAACTATGAGCGTCCGAAGGATTTCAGAGTGAATCTGTCAAACCTTCACTGCGCGCCTTCACATTTTTACTATTTGAGAAGATTACTTTTTTGTTCAAAACTTGTGAATGTCAGGAAAATTAGAGTTTTTGTGTCGGCTTTGAAGGACTTATTTCAAAAAGGGCATGCTCGAGACCAGCCATCATTTCAAAATGTGCTCTAAACAAACATGTCAGCATGCAGTAGTAGGTCTTGTATGGTTTATGGATATCGAGATACCGTCCACACTAGTAAAAAACTATAATAGATTAACGCTATTATTAGCAGAGGAAAGAACTACCGATATTTAAATATTTCACATCTATTTTGCAATGTATCTGAGTTTAAATGCGTCAGCAACACGTTGCTTTATATTGACGCTGTAGGTATTAAAGCCCCTCTATTGACACCATTTCGCCACACTCAGCGCACCAAAGAGATGTACGGCGACTCTTATTTTGATTCTTCTATAGAATGCGAACAATTTTATATAACAACCACATAGGCAAGGTATCAAGAAAACGAAAGTTAATGCTACCCATAAGAAATATAAATGCGCTGCGGGGTACCCACCGGCGATGCAATGTGTACAAGCTTTCCCTTGGCCTGCTGCTCGCCTTATGAGGGGTGAAATGGTTGGAAAATGAGTCTCTGGCCCGACCTTGAGTAACCGGAAATACCTTGTGGCATGGCGCTCTGTAGCCATAAGTGCAATAGCGCCGTAAAAATTCATATTCATCATCAAAAAAATCAATGCAGACAGCGTAGCAGCAATGTATTCCCTGTCTTTTTGCCGAAAAGGGAGATAACAAAGAAACAAAATTCAGTGTGTGGTTTCACTTCATGAATGTGGTACCCGGGCATCTAAAAAATTTGCTACGACTTTTTTGCAGGAAGTTAGAGATGCATTGAACTGTTTGCACTAAGAAACTGGACATAAAACCCAGGATGTGAGTACTGGCGCATTCCTGCTAGAAAGCGTTTTTTTTGCTTCTCCATGCAGGAGGTGCTCAAACGAACGAGAATCCCACATCACATGTCATCAGACGCAGACAGGTAGTCGGTGTCACTGGACAAGGGCTTCAAGAGCGCTGGACCAAATCCAAGAGTTAGTGATAATGTAACTGTGTATGTGCTTCGCATAAGCCTTCTAATGTGGATCCAGCGCTGTGTTTCCAGTTTTGTTGACTATATTCACAATATTTTCTTTGTTGCTAAAATATATATAATCTATGTCTTCGCTGGTGGCAAACGCGAGAACTTTATAAAGGAATTGCCGACGTGAGGCAAAAACACGGTGTGTGCATATGAAAGAACTCGACCAGATTACTAAACAGACTCCTGGTAACCTGTTTCTTATATTTTTGTTAATAGAAGAGGAATTTCTTTATAGAGGTCTGAAAACTAGGCCGCTGTTAAGCATTTAATGCCTGTGCAGTGCTTAAATATTCTGCTTAAGGGAAACTCAGGTAAGACCAGAATAATCGGCATTTGTCATTTTCTTCCAGAGATAGTCCTTGAATATGCAGTGAACAAGTGAGCAAACTCTCGAGGCGATGGCAATTTCTTTGGAAGAATGTTTCCAGTTCTTGTATCTGTCAACATATTCGCTCTTGCCATATTCTTTGCCGGGAAGAGTGGCTAGAACCACGCTTCTTGGACCCTTCTCCAGAGTTCACTAAGAGTGCCTCAACGCTTCTTCAGGGACGGATCCGCAGAAGGAACCAAGTGGCTTTCATCTCATGTGGAACCGCGTGGAGCCGTTTGCACATTCTCTCAAGCGAGCTTATTCGGGAAAGGCCACGTGATGGTCGTTTACCCGCGAGGGTTCGCGTGTCATGACGCGTTTATTAGAGACTGAAACATGCGAACTCTGGCTGTAGTCGTTGCCTCATCAAGCAACTACGCTAAGTGCACCCCATGTTTTTAACGCAATATGAAATTGTATATTTCACTGAATGGATTGTATTCCATGGTGGCCGCTGGATGCTGCACCCTCGTGATCACGAGCTCCCAGCAATGCGTATCGAGTTGTCGCTGTGCGGCGGCCGCCCACTCTTCTGGAGCTCCGCAACCTCAAAAGGAAGAAGCCGGCTGGAAGTTATCGATGTCTCCAATTTATCTCGACGGCACTCACTCCTGAACACAACAGGGACAACGCACTTTACGCTGACACCTGATGGCAAAGAGATTGCATTTTCCTATCAGGTTGACAAATCGAACAGAGAACCCCCAAGAACGACATGCAACCCCATGTTGTATGAAGTGTTATACTCTGCACTTCGTGGCCAGAACGCAACACTAAGATTTCACAAGTATGATGTCCTCGGTGACGTGATGTTTGTTTTATTTTTCGGCTCGGCTGACGTGGTAGTATCGCCCGAAATAGAGCCTTCATATCTGTAATACCTGTTTCACAGACCACCGGTTTTGGAGAATAGGACTTAAAGTTTATATGCTTGCAAAGGTTCTTACAGCTCCCAAATTTCGTTCTTCGGTCTGCTGAGAAATTCATCCTAGATATTTCTGGTAATCTTGATCACAGGGCTTTTAGCTTGGCTTGTCCTTGTGAGCGGAGAAGTCTTGAAATTCGGCCAAGACTATCCATACTCTCACTCGAAGCTGTTCTTATTATCGTCGTTTCTTTCCACCTCTCTTCCGTTGGAGTGGGCACGCCGAGAACACTTGCTGAACTCCCGTCCAGGGAAGGTCGTATCGCAAGCTATTCTTACTGATTTTGATGATGACGATAATGCCTAGGTCTGTCTATTTTAGGGGAGGACGCACCTCGCGACTAAGTGTCACTGCCACCAAATTTTTCAGACACCTTAGAAGAGCTGGAGTAAAGACTAGACCGTCTGAAAATGACACCCCCTTCTGAATCGTCTCGAGCCGTCAGCTGGGGTCTTTGAAATGCAAAACCTATAGTTTCTGACAACCCGATTTACAATGTGCCGGCGAAGTGCATTATCGTATTCATTAATTAACTTAAACCGGCTGGCATACTGCTGTTCTCTCTTGGTTGTGCATGATTAGTTAAGAGCAGGCCGTATTCTAGTGGTCGCGTAATTGCTGCCTTTCTTCCTTCATAGCTCTCTCCTTCACTCGTTTATTTCATTGACTGCATGGAAGCGTTCTTTCAGGTTCTTGGTTAAAATTTAGGAACTCGTGTAAGCGTTAACATGCCTAGAGAATAGGAATTCAATCAGCCGCTTCTTTGCGCTACTTCTGGCTTTTATCATATCTTTTTACTGTGTATTGGTTTGGTACACGGAGAAAAGTGTCCGCTGTTAGGGAGGCGACAGCGCAACGTTCTTCAAGTGGCACTTCAACAGGACACATTTACGACCATAACACATCAATGTGGCCAAGGAAGTCTGCTTGAGTTGCTGAAAAGACAAATAAAAAACACCGTCAAAATCCGACACTGAACCAATTCGCGCCTTCCGCTACCAATCTGTGAAGTCTCCTAACAAGCTTTTTTGCAGCCAAATCGATAGCCTAAACAGGTTCTTCGCTTTTCTTTAGGATTTACGTATTTTTTCAGTAGCGATATTTTTGGTGGTCTGCAGTCATAACTGACTATCACTTTATTCAGATCCAGCCAAGAATCCATCATGCTCAGATTCCCGGTCCCAAACGAATACTCGTACGCCGATACATCCGTCACCCTCGGCCACTTTTCCTGTCCAGTTTTATGGGAGGACCAGTTGCCTTACATGTCGGCCTCAGGGAAATCGTGCTGAACGGCAGCTTTCGAGGCGTGGGTTCAATAATGCGACGTCATTACTAAACCCTGTATACACTGGTGTATTATTTGATGTCCTTTAGTAAAAAATGCGTGTGTTTGACGCACAAACGCACAAGCAAAGGCCGGCGTACACATCAGTCGTCCTACGAGGCTGCGTATTCGGCGGCTGCGCGTGCTCGGTGGAGGGGCATACTACGTTGTTCACGCAGACATCGGGCCCCTTTTCCCATGAGATATACAAGATCTATTTCAAAATGCTGTTCGACGGCCACGAACTGCTGCGAAGGAAAATCTTGATACACAATAATGAGCGATCGAACGTTGCCAAGGGTATCCGGGTAATATTTCGATTCAGTGTCTTGCGTGATTCTCCGAGCAAACGAAAACTCCGTGAACATGTTTCTCCGCAATGAAGATTTTGTCTCGCAGTGGTAAGTAGTATGAGCAAGGCAAGAGTGTTCTCGAAAAGTCAACATCTTGATAATACCCGTGCCATGCCTGCAATATTCTTAACAGCTGTTTCCTTGTATTTACACAAGAATTCTTTCAATAGGTTAACGCCTCAAGCAGCGATATCCACAAGTTTCCTGGCATCAAGTCGTGCTCGTGCAATAAGCCCCACTGGAGCAGTCGGCAAGCTGCTGGACAAGCCTAATTACAACATGCAAGGCGTATTTCGCTTGCTGGTGCGCCTCTTCCTTCTTTACCTGTGATTTCTCAATACCCAGTGTTCTGTCCTTGTAAACCGCATATTTTCGATATCTTTTATTGCGCAATCTATGGCTGAACTTTTACTTTTCACTATACTCTTTTTAGCCATTGAGCTGTTCTTCTCACTGTCGTCCGTAAGGGGCCGAGAAAGTACCCGTGAAGAACTCGACACGTGGATAAGACGACATGACCACGTCGCTGTAGTCACATGTGAAGGCTTTTGGGATCCGTCAGTGCAGTACTGGTTGCGCCGCTTCGAGTGGCCAACCAGTCGATGGACGTTGCCGAGTTCAGGCTTACACCGCATGTTTGCAGAGAACGTGCTGCGCAGCATCAAGACGAAAGCTGTTCTGCCAAAGATAAGTCGACACTCGTTTAATTGCCTCATTGCTACCTTCAAAGACTTTCGCAGCTTTTATCTCGTCGACTGGATAACTCTGGAAGATAGTGCAGAAAGCAGCGCCATCATGGAACACGCATTACAAATTTCCCACAAAAAGGTACGGGATCGCATGGCGCAGAAATGTCAAATGTCTGCCTTAAATGAAAAAAACACATCTAGGCAGCCAAAAAGTACGGATGTTTCAATTTATTCTCATAACTGCCCTTCGTTATCGGAGGGGCTTGAGTTTCATTCAGGCAACAGCTTTTGGTTAAGGAACAAGCATGTGCGCATCGCATGCTGCAGTTCACCACTCTGTCCTCATGGGCGTCCTTGCTTCGGAAGGGAAGTTGATTTGGTTAAAAGCGCACTACGCGCTTACAACGTAACTCTTGAAATGCAGCAGTACTACAGTTTAACGACCTTGATTAGAGATCTATTTAGAGGAAACTTTGATATCGTTTTGGAGCTGTGCAAGGCCTACGGCGAGGACAGATTATTAGCTCCTCCAGCTTTGAGGTACAATTATGAAACTTTCTATTCCCGCCGGGAGAGCTCTCCTACCGTATCACTCTTCAATACGCTGGTAAAGAGCAAGGCAGGAATCTTATTCACGATCGCCTGTATCGCAGCCTGCCTTCTCGTGATTAAGTTTTCAAATTTCCCACTCAAACACGCGTCTCGTGGCTGTGTTTTGGAGTGCTTAATGTTCTTTGTGGCCTCATTCTATTCCACATCATATCCTCTTAGTCTCACGAAACGTTGTAGTTTGAGCCGCACACTCTTGTATTTTACCTGGATTCTTGCCATTCTTCCGCTGTCGAATTACTTCAGAAGTGAGCTCACGTCTCGGCTTAGTTCTCGCTCATCTCCGGACAACATTGATACGCTTGCAGAGCTGGAACATGCTCTGGAGCGCGGCAGCATACTACCGTGTGTCGTCGAACGAACGACAGCGCACAGCGATTTGGTTGGGAACCTTGTAAACAGCACCCTCTATTCAAAGATCCGGGCAGCAGTCGTTAAACGTGGCAGTCACGGGCTCTTCGTCAAGCAGTCGGTGACAGATTGCCTGTTGTGTGCCTAGCAGAAAGAGCGATTCTGTCTCGGTAACCGACAGACTGAGTGCTTCGTCAGCTCTGTCTCACTTCGGGTCATTGAATCAAAGGAAAGGATCAGTCTTGCCATGGGAGTAACACCAGTCCGCAAGGGTTACCCGTTCGCAAACGCCTACGGTGACATTCTGCGTAGGGTATTTGAGGCGTCTCTTCTCACGCCGCACATACGGATGGACGATTGGCGCTGTCGGCAAGCTGTTTCCGTGGGCCATAGGAGTGGGGGCAGTGATTCTGGGCAAGTCAGTAGTTTCCGCCAGTTCTTCTCATGTTACGCGGCGCTCTTAGCTACCGCCACGGTAATACTTGTTATCGAGATAGTATTTGCTGCGTATTTTTCGAAATGATTTTTTTATTCGGCTTTCATTGCCTCGAAAACGATATGTCATCGTTTTGCACTTCCTCACAGTTTTGTACAGTGGTTAACAGCGTCCACAGAATCTTGCAAGTACTCTGAAAGGTTGTGAGATCTTTTTAAACCCATTTATGCCCACCGACTACTATCAGTGTAGCACTAGGGTGATATTTTCATCGAAATGATAAATAATGAACCAGGACATACTCATGACTTCCTCCGTCTGCTCATTCTCACGTTGCGGTAAGTGGAAAGCGTATTATTGCAGAAAGACTGATAAACAAAATGACACATTTACATATTACTGCAAGACAACAAGTACGAGAGTACCATCTCCTAGTCTGACGTCATCTTGTCTTGATCTTTAAATAAGTGCTAAACCTTCTAGCAAAATATTTCGTTATTTTAAGTTTGAAAAAAATGCGGAAAAAATCTTTCGCACCCGGTTAAGTTTCTAAAAAAACGCAATTTCCTGCGTTAACTCATACAGTTCAGTACAGTGAACGTATGAGATACAGCTGAGTTTAATTATTGGATTACGCCAACTACTCGTGCTTCTTCCAAGTTTGCGATAAGTAGTTTCGGGGAGCATTGCAGTGATTTTAGGGCAATGACAGAATCGTTTTGGTCTATGTATTCCGCAGTGTTTTACTGCATGCTTTGCGTGAGGACGCAAATCTGAAGCGCCAAGTGTGTTTGCGTTTTCCTGAGGTGGAAGGGGAGCATGTCGGCAGAGTATATTGACAGCGTAACAGACAATTAATATGGTAAATTTTTTGCGCACATAGACTCCGACCAGAAGACGCGTTTACAAGCTGTGGCGTAATTAGCACGTCTGCGGGATAATTAGACTTCGGCCATTCTGTCGTTTAGCTTTGCAAAGCATGCCTTTGGCCTCTGGCAACCATGGACACACAAGACAATAAGTGCCGAATGATGCAGGCAAGATGCGATAGCTTAGAGCTGGAAATTCGATGCCAGCCACGAAAACTGTGTAGGAACAGAATAGAAATTATCCAAGTCGGAATAATTCAGGATTTTCAACTCTGCTATGCATAGATAGCTCTCGTTGCGAGGAGTACAGCTGACTCAATCGTCGTCGATGCACGCCGCGAGCAGCGTTTGCGCAGGTTGAAGGTGTGATAGCGGAAAACAATGCATTATCATCTAGCTCTGAATGCAGGTTGGGTGGGCAGTGAATAATTGATTCACTGGCGCAAGGTGGTAGTAAAGGCATGAAACAAGTCTAAATGAAACAAGTGCAAAAGATTGGCAAACGTTGACGCTAGGCGCACCATCACGGCTTTTTGCAAGGAACCGAGAATATCTCACCAGATCTTTTCGACCACCCACATTATTCTTTGAAACAACCGCACTTATTTCCCTTCATATTAGGCCAATAATTTGAACTCTCGCATGACTTTAGGCTTAATTTGTTCCTCAGCGAATTCTGTGAACGACCCGAGAGTCGCTAACAGCTTCGAATAAAGGAATATAATTGTCTTCAACTGTCCCTCAAACAGGAAGATCATTTCTTGCACGAATGGATGATGCCACTCGCACCTCGTAGCCATCATAGACTATTCAATGCGGCCACCTGCCTTTACATCTGTTTAAAGAACGCATCGCTGACTTCAGTTTCGCTTGATTTATATCGAAACATTTGCAAACTGCTGTTTGTATACATACTTGTCAAATGGTGTTTTTAATTATGACTTCGCAATTTTTGTTAGGTGCATTTAAACGTCCCCATCCCACGTGTTTTCTGTGGTAGCGCCAAATTTCAAGACTCTTCCGCGTATAATTTGTTGCTAGTTTAAATTTAATGCATATTTCATTCTAGCAATCAATATTGTGCACCCTTCACCTGTGCGCTTTCGAGCTCATCAATTCACCAGCTATTCTTTACCATCGTAGGCATTTCATTTCCTGTCAAAAAGTGTAATATCTGTATTTGTTCGCCTAATAAAATGTTGAGAAAGACTGGATAAGTTTTGCCTCCTTTCAATCTGGTGTGTTTGCCCTAGCACGCATATCCAGGGATTTCGCTAGCGTTGACGTCGGCAGTATTGAGTGTGAGATCAGAAAAAAATTACCGGTTATGATATGTACACCCTCATCGTTGGTGTGTTTTTTGAAGTTAAAGCATCAAATTGGCCGATTTTTTCCCACGTGCAATTTTTTATTGAAAACTAAACATTTTGACAGATTTGCCTGTGTGGTTGGGTTTGAAGACTTATAATAAACTGCACAAAAAATGAACAGTTTAGTTTTCAATCTATCCGTGCAGACTTCGGGCTAGAAGCAATGCAGCGTGCCAAGAAGTACATCAAGACCATGCAAAAATCTCGGTGTTCAAGACACACCTGCAATTCGCCAAGAAATGCAAGGAAACCAAGGTTATACCCCAGAGTCTACGACTACGTCGCCTCGTCCCCACACCGGAAGGACGAAGCATCATCAATAAGGCAGAACAGCACCTAGTGACGGCACGAATACATGAGTACCGTAGCGTGATTAGGAAGAAAGAAATCGACGCCTTCTTCGCCCGCCGACAACTCGAGCACAAGATGCCATACCTAGTGACGTCTATCGAGGCATTTGCCAAAGAAACCTCATCATCAGAAGCCGACAAACACCGCACCAAGCAGACAGAGAAGTTGTCGAAACTTCAACGCGGGCCCGAGCAACCCCCCCCCCCCTCCGGACCACTCTGATCTGGTCCCAACTTTTCCTCCAGGAAGCTCACATACGCCGAAACGTCAATCCTAGCTAAGGGACACAAATTCAACCTCCAGGTGAACAGACCCCCTTTCCAGCAATCGTATCTGCGCTTGAAGTCGGTATCCGGCAACTGGAACCTGGTGTACGAGAAGAGGTCAGGCTCAAAACAATAGGTGTACTTAATTCCGTGAAAGCACACCGAAAAGAATCAAACCTAACACCGGAAGAAAGGCAAGCCTTGCAAGACGTCAAGACAGATACCAACTTAATGATCCTCCCAGCGGACAAGGGCAACACAACAGTCTACCTGGACAGACGGGACTACGAAGAGAAAATATCCACCTTAGTCAGCAGTCAAGAATATGCAAAATTGAAGAAGGACCCTACAACCACTACCCAAGCAAGGCTAAACAAAACATTGAAAGAAGTATTCCAGTAACACCCCACGTTCCGAAACCTCTACCTCTAGTTATTGAGCACCAACGGATCAGCTCCAGCATTCCACGGCCTGCCCAATGTCCACAAACCGGGGATCCCTTTGCGCCCAATTGTCGACTTCTGGTGTTCCCCTCTTTGCTCGTTGTGAGAATACCTTCACAAACTCATATCCCGAATCGCAGGAGAAACAGCGACCCATATCCGTCCTTCCAGTCATTTCATCGAACTGGTGTCCCAAGCCACCTTTGAGGCCGACGAATGCCTTGTCTCCTTCGACGTGGTGTTCCTTTTCACAAATATACACGTGAAGCTTGCGGTGACCGCTACCCGAGACGCCCTACAACGCGACGACACACTCAGCGCATGAACCCCGCTGAGTGTAAATGATGTGTGCCGCCTCCTGTAGTTGTGCCTATCAAACACATACTTCTCGTCAAACGGGGAATTTTACCGACAAGTAAAAGGAACACCAATGGGAGCATCCATGTCTGTCGTCATGGCCAATTTAACCATGGAACACATCGAACAACGAGCCCTCAACTCATTCCACCCGAAACCAAAGATTTTCCTCACGTATGTCAACGACTGCTTCGCCGTCATCAAAGGATCGGAGACTCGAAATTTTCTTCATCATTTAAACTCCGTAGAACCTGACAATCAGTTCACGGTGGAGGTGGAACAAGAAAACGCCCTGCCGTTTTTGGACGTCCTCGTGTCCCGAAACCACAATAAACTTCAATTCTCCGTATACCGCAAACCAACCCACTCAGGCCGGTATATCATCTTCTCTTCGAACCACCCGACAGTCCATATAGCATCAGCGGTGAAGACGCTGTTCAGAAGAGTTGAGACACACTGCAGCACAGAACTTTACAGAAAAAAAGAACAACGCATGATATTCAAAGAACTAATGATGAACGGCTACCCAAAAGACTTTATTCAAAAAACCATTCTACGTCAAAAACACAACATTCGTCAAGAAATCAATGCACTAAGACCAACGCCACCACCAAAATACGTCACATTACCTTATGTCGGAGGTGTCAGCGAGACCATCGCCCGAATCCTAAAAAAATCGGGTCTCCAGGTTGCGCACAAGCCCACAAAGACTGTTGCGCTTTGCCTACCTGTTCCCAAACACAGTCCGCCGAGAGAAAGAGCCCAAGGCATTGTCTACCAATTTCCATGCGCCGACTGCGACGCAAGCTACATCGGCGAAACCAAAAATTTCAAACAAACAATTCGCCAACATAAGAACGACGTCCGCAAATTCGCAAGAGAGCGCAATCCAGTAGCCGAACATTCCGAGGATTCCGACCATAGAATCAACTTTGAAGAAACCCGTATGCTTGCAACCGAAACAAATTACCACATGAGGCTCCTTCTGGAATCCTGACATATCCAAACCACCCCGAACAATATCAACCGCACAAAAGGAAACCTGACCCAGTATATGCCCAGGGACTACGCTCTTCAACGCAACGAAAAAAAGTCGCCATTTAGCATCTCCCTGCAGTGCGCCAGCGTGACTAACAGCCTAAACCCCCTCCCCCTCCCCCGTGCCATTAGCGACACAGATGTTCTTTTCACCCCCTCCTCCCCTCCATACTTAAAAGACGCTAGCTACTGCCCTCAGTCACCCCTGATGAAGGAGTCGAGTCGGCTTCGAAACGTTGGGTTAAAGTTAAAATTTTGGTTGGAGATGTGCAGTTTATTATAAATTTTTTATTGGTGTTAGATGCGGGTTTCACTACAGACGTTCAAAAAAACGAAGCCATCAAACAGTGTGATCCGACAGAAGCGAAAAACGTTTACTGAAATTATTTCCTTGTTCCGATCTTTTAAATTTCCAGGTGTGCTGCAGGAAAAAGCGTTTTCAAGGTCACCATGAAGAATTCAGATGCGGGTTTGCTGCCGCGTGAATGTAAGGAGAGGGGCCAACACGGGCTACCGAATCAGGAAACGGGTTACTATAACACGCTAACGCAAGCCGTACCATTAACCTGGCCTCAATGTCTGAAGTTCGGTCAAGGTTTGTTGGGGCACCGTTCAAAACAATGTGTACAGTGACTCACTTTACAGAAAAGTGTCGCTACGCGCTAGTGAACATTCGACCTTATGGCGCTGAAGTAATTTCTTTCGCATATTACAAACGAAGAGCTGATGTAGCCTTACACGCAGTACAGTTGTAAATGCATGCTTGAGCGCTCATGAGAATCTCGGCTGCGCTATCTTTAATGTGTTTTTTTTTCATTACGTTGCAACCGAGATGTACGGCTGCTCTTACAGGAATTTCAAGCGTGAAATACCTCTCGGTGTGCGCCACTGCTCCTGTTACAGTATGTTGCGACTAAAACTCCCACATTCAAACCACTAGCTAAGCAACATACGCTGAAATATATCAGCTGACCACGTGGCTGGGATGATATTCATGGTTGCAAGCAAAACCAGCTTGCCGCAGGCCTCTCGTGATTTAAGATGCTAAGACCTAGAGTGAAAACTGCGTCGTCACTTTTTTTTTTCGACCTTTTTGTGCGTAGAAATTCGAGTACGAATCGCAGTTCAAATTTTTATTACGGTTCATTCTGGAGCGGTGTGCAGCACAATCTCAAGCACAGAGCTAAGTATTAAATTTCAAAAACTAACCAGATGGTTAGAGCAATGGTCATTGAAAAAGCGGTTTACGTATCTTACTTGCACTGTTCTGAGTGCGGTGAGGTGTTTTGAAGCTATGATTGCGATATCGTTAAAACGAACATCGTGGAAATAATCCGGCGCCGTCCACCATCGTCAGTCACGAAAAACGCTGATTGGTCGACAGTCGGTGTGACGCCATGAGCCTCGATGTCCTGACAGAGTTGGCAGGTGCGCTGTTCACGTGATAGGGACGAATGCGGTTGGGGGTTCGGCGGAAGTTGGCGGCTGCGTTTGGTTGTGCGAACACGTGTCTACAGAGCTTCCAGCATCAGGCTGTATAGGAGCCTACCACAATAGTATATCCCTGCCAAGCGGATAGGGCTACCACGGAAGTGTGTCCTGAATATGGCATGTGGGCGGCTGCACAGACTCAATGCATGCAGGGAACAGCAGTGAAGGTTGAGGGTAAGAACGCAGAGCAGACTTCAAGCTTTATTGCTATCGCCTTCTCAACACGCAATTTACTTAAGCGTCCTCTATATTTTAATGTTATGTTGCCATGTATATTTTAATTGATGAAATATGGGATTGCGACCAGCCAGCTCGGCAGTAGTCTGCGCACACACACACATACACTTCGTCCTTATCGACTTCAATGCGATGCCACCAGCAGAGCTCGAGCAATGCATGTGGGACTGCCTCCTTTAGAACAAGAACCGTTCCGCTTCTAAGCTAAATCAAGATGGAATAAAGCGCGGCAAAAGAATACAAATGAGGCACAAAACTTAGACAGCGCAGAGCCGAACGCATAAACACTGCATTTAACGTGGGTGGTTAGGTTTCAGTCTGCGAACATGCACATAAGGAGACTCAGTAGCACGGCTTAGATGGGACTGCCAATTCAGGAAGCTCTAGGTAATCCACTGCACTAACTCGGCGGAGCGCCCTGCAGGGGCAAAACATGCTGAGCGTCATGTCAACTTGTGAATGTCAAATGTATCCGGTAACCTTGGCATGTGTACATATGTAAATAAAATTTTTTCTAATCATTCAAAGATGTTTTGGCACTCTAATTAGCTCGCCTTACATGCTGAGCGTCATGTCAACTTGTGAATGTCAAATGTATCCGGTAACCTTGGCATGTGTACATATGTAAATAAAATTTCTTCTAATCACTAGCGATTCAAGAGTTTTTCGAATCAACATCTCTTACGGATAGCGCTTCAAACTCAGACGGGGTCACCTCGATGAAATTCGACGTCCCTGTTACGAAGCTTGTATCGCCGTGCCTCTCGGCTCTGCTGCTGACGAATGCGAAGCCTTTCCAGCCGGCGAGTTTCTTCGGCAAGCTACAAAACTTGTTCTGCATCCGAGAGAGAGGCGAGTGTTAACATCCGGTTGAAGCATCACATCTGACACAGCCTACCGTCAGTTCAAGTCCATGAACAATGCGGAGAGGCTTGTGGCCGGTAGTCTCCTGTACGGTGGTATTATACGCAAACGTGGCGTAAAGCAGGACAGCAGGCGAGTGCTCATCGTCGACGTCTACGCATATTGAGAGCATATCGGTCAGTGTTTTGTGTATGCGTACCGTCAGCATATTCGTCTGGGGATGAAAGGCGGTCGTCCTGCGGTGAATGGTGCAATTGAGCAATATTATTTTCTGCACTAGCTGCACATTAGATGCGGTGCCACGATTCTTGTTAACACGGCTGGAGGGGCCTTGGCGAAACATGATTTTAGATATATAATAGTATGTCGTTAAATATAAATATATGTATATTTTTGCTCTCCGCAGTGCAGTCCGGTGAGTAGACAGGTTGCGAAAATGGTGGCTAAACAAAACTTTATTTGGGCTAACTTGCTCCCACAATACACTGAATGTCTCGGCGGCGGCGTAGCAACAAGCTTGCTCGGCTGTCCCGAACAGAATGCCCGCCGCTGTCGGCCGTGCTCAATGTAAAGGTGGTAGCGAATTTTCGAGATAAAGCGTGCAATGTTACTAGAACATTCTGGAGCAATAGAGAATAAGCTCTGCCTGGATGCGATCAATCTAGATAAATCTGATCACGTCTTGCATCGCAAACAATGAGATACAGCGGCGTGCCGGCAGCTTTGAAGGATGAACAAACACTGCAAAGATTCGCGGCATTACTTCCTTCTCATAGAAGCATCGACCCGATGAATTAAAACAAAAAAGGCGACTAGCAATAAATAAAACTTATCGTATAAAAATAAACACTGTGTGGAAACACAGCGTCCTTCAGCGTGCATATTGTGGCTTTAGACGGACGACGTGGACAAATTCCGGTCGTAAGCGGCGTCACTGGGATGCAGTCATTGTGTCAGGGATTGCTTCATAATCCAGTTCACCTAGCCGACGAGGAACCTTGTACGGGCCGAAATAGCGGCGCAAAAGCTTTTCACTCAATCCACGGCGGCGAATGGGCGCCCAAACCCAGACTTGGTCTCCTGGCTTGTTTTCCGCGTTGCGTCTTCGTAGGTTGAAGCGTCTGGCGTCGGACCGCTGCTGACCTTTGATCCGTAATCGGACAAGTCTTCGAGCTTCTTCTGCGCGTTGAAGTTAGGCGGCGACGTTGACGTTCTCATCTTCGGTAGCGTTTGGCAGCATAGCGTCAAGCGCGGTCCTGGCCCCCCTGCCATGGACAAGCCTAAGAGGTGTCATCTTGGTGGTCTCCTGCACTGCGATGTTGTAGGCGAAGACGACGTAAAGCAGGATGACGTCCAAGGTCTTGTGTTCGTCATGACATACATGGCGAGCATATCGGCGAAGGTTTTGCTCAGGCGCTCGGTAAGTCCGTTGGTCTGCGGATGGTATGATGTAGTCCTCCGGTGGCTGGTTTGGCTGTAACGCATGATGGCTTGCGTTAGTTACGCCTTCAATGCTGTACCCCTGTCCGTGATGAGCACATCGGAGGCGCAATGTCGCAGAAGAATGCACTCCACGAAAAATTTGGCGACTTCTGCTGCTGTTCAGTTCGGTAGGGCTTTTGCCTCGGCGTAGAGGGTCAGGTAGTCGGTCGCTACGATGATCCACTTATTTCCAGACGTTGACATTGGGAAAGGGCCAATAAAGACCATGCCGATCTGATGAAAGGGCCTTGAGGGGGGTTCAGTAGGGTTCATAAATCCTGCTGGTTGGGTTGGAGGGATCTTTCGTCGCTGAGAATCTCGGCAGGGTTTCGCATAATATACATCGGTAGACAGTCGTGGCCAGTAATACATGTCTTGAATGCGGCGGACGGTGCGAGAAACCACGAGATGTCCAGCTGTCGGCTGGTCGTATGAAGCCTGTAGAACTTCTTCGCGGAGACAAGCAGGTACAACAAGGAGGTAGGCTGCTCTGATCGCTGCGAAGTTCTTCATGAGGACATCATTCTGTACACAGAAGGAAGACAGTCCTCGCTTGAATGAGACGAGGGGGGGGGGGTGAAGAATCATTGCCTTCTAAGTACGCGATGAGGCGTTTTAGGTAGGGGGTCTGAACTTTTGCTGTTTTGCAAAAGAGCTGGGGCTGATGGGTCACAGGAGGATGTCCTCATGGTCGTCCGGCGGCGGTGCATGTGCAGTGGCTCGTGAGAGGCAATCGGCGTCAAAGTGCTTGCGTACGGACTGCTTGCGTCGGCATGAATTTCATTATTGGCGTTTTCATCAAAATGAGCGAGGTTTGGTGGGGACTGTAAATGGCGCTGAAGTTCATTCTAGGATTCTCCTTGCGACGCTTCCAACCTAAAGGCACGTCTGCCTTCGTCACTTGGGTCAGGGGCTCGGCGATGTGCGAAAAGCTCTTCACAAATCGCCATTAATATGCGCACTGCTTTCTTATCGGCCGGCGGGGGGGGGGGGAATTGTGCAATAGCAGCTGTTTTCTGCGGGTCTGGGCGTACTCCCTTCTTGCTAACCATGTGGCCTAGAAACAGCAGCTCTTCATAGGCAATGTGGCACTTCTCTGATTTCAAGGCTAGGCCTGACAACTTGATGGCGTCTAGTACTGTTCGAATTCTTTTGAGGTGCTTTTCAAATTTGGAGGCGAAGACAACGACGTCATCTTAAGATAGCATACAAATTTTGCACTTCAGGCCTGCCAGCACTGTATCCATTACTCGGTGAAACGTCGCTGGTGCGGAACACAGCTCAAACAGCATCACCTTGAACTCGATGAGGCCATCGGGAGTGATGATTGCGGTCTTCCTGCGATCTCCTTCATCGGCCTCAACTTGTCAGTAGCCTCTCTTGAGGTCCATCGATGAGAACTACTTGACGTTGCAGAGCCGATCCAGTGTGTCGTTTATGCGGAGGAGGGGGTAGAAGTCCTTCTTTGCTATGTTGTTTAAGCGGCGGTGATCAACGCAGAACTGAAGTGTGCCGTCTTTCTTTCTCACTATGACAGCCGGTGCCGCCCACGGGCTGTTTGAAGGCTGGATGATCTTTTCGTGAAGCATTTCTTCCACTTGATCGCGGATGGCTTGTCGATCTCGTGGTGACACAAGGTAGGTGCTTTGATGGAGAGGTCGGGAGTGCTGGTGGTCGGTTACAATGCGATGCTCGGCAATTGGCGTTTGTCGGGCCTTCGGCGATGACGAAAACACTCGCAGTAGCTTCGAAGCAGATTGCGGATCCTGTCTTGTCTGTTCCTGGGCAGGGCTGGGTTGATGTCGAAAGAGGGCGAGTTCTCTTAAACCGTCGAATCTTCTGCGGATGGGTCGGAGAGGGCGAGTGAGTCTCGTACGTCGGATATTTCTTCGATGAAAGCCATCGTCGTTCCTCTGTTAATGGGTATTCTTCGCTGAAGTTAGTCAGCAGTACTTCGCTCTGGTCATTGCGAAAATGTGCGATACCTCTTGAGATGTTGATTCCTAGGTCTAGAAACCACTGCATGTTCCCCTCGATGATGGGTTCAGCGTTAATGGCTCTCTTGGCGACTACGGCCAGGTTAACGCTTTTACGGATTGGGACGCTCACTTCTCATTCCGGGACACTCAGGACAACGTGATTTGCCGGAGTTCTAATCGAAGCGATGGCCTCGTCTGTCGAAAGCGTGATCAGCTGGGATCGCAGGTCGGTGATTGTCTGATGCTCGTTAAGGAACTCCATGCCCAATATCACTTCGCGCCAACATTGCCGTAGCACAACGAAGGTCGCAGGATAGGTGTGTCATTTGACAGTCACTCGCGCTGTGCATCGTCCTGATGGCGTAATGAGGTGGCCTCCTGCGGTGCGAGTTTGTGGGATGTCCCAAGCCGTCGTGACTTTCCTCTGCTGCGCAGCGAACGTTCCATTCATCACCAAGTAATCGGCTCGCGTGTCGACTGGAGCGGTAACTTTCCGGCCGTTGATAGCTACTTCTAATTCGGGCATCCTGAATTTTGCTTTGCACGTCGTCCTGGGCGTCGGGTCGTGGCTTCAACGGGTGTGGGGATCGTGGGCAGAACGTGTCGTTGAAGATTTTCTCGGTAGCGTCGTCGTTTTGAAGGCGGTTCGCGTCGTTGCGGAGGTTGTCATTGTATGCGTCGTCGGCGTGTTCGTACGGCATGGTCGTTGGAGGATCTTCTGTGTTTCGCTCGTGAGCAACATCACCTCCAGAGGTTGCTGCCTTCAATTTCCCCTCAGGGGCTGGGAGACCTTCCTCGTACCGCGGCTGCGTAGCTGTGGCGTGGCGACACAAAGCGCGAGGTTGACGGCGATGGTGAGCGCGAAAGGCGGTTCCGCGAGTACTCCCCTCGAAGCAGGTACTCGTCGATTTCTTGCAGACGTTGGCCGAAGCGTGGTCGTCGTGCGTCAATGGCAAATCCGCGAAAGCAGATACGTTGGTGCGGGCAATGACGAAGAATATGGCCGGCCTCACCGCAATGGAAACACAACGGCGGGTTGCCGGAAGTCCTCCGGCGTCGCATTTACTAGGGCTTGAGTGTCGTTCGTAGGTTAGGTGGGAGGGGCAGGGAAGCGGCGTTCTGGAACAAGTGGTTCATCTCGGAGATGACGTACGGGGTGTCGTTCGGGATTCGGAGTGCGTACTGCAGCGGCGTAGCTCATGGCCTGTGGTTCTGTGGCTGCCGGGGCGCCAAGTGCCTGTTGCACTTGTTCCCGCAGGGCATCCATGAGAGTCGCTGCTTGAGGCCGTGCGGAGGATGGCAGAAATCGACGTAGCTCCTCGCGGGCGATTTCGCAGATAACTTCCGCAAGTTGTCGCTGGTGATGGTTGTGTCTGGCGGGTTTGCACAGACAGAGGAAGGCCGATTGTACTGCCGAGCCCCGACGTCAAGGGTCTTCTCGATCGTGCAGGCTCCTTGCATGAACTTCTCGACTGTTTTGGCGGCTGGTGGACGAGGCTGGCAAAGAGTTGTTCTATTACGCCGCGCAGTAAAATCTGTACTTTCTTTTCCTTGGTCATCTGGGGGCCGGCGCGATGAAAGAGGCTTTTCATCTCTTCGACGTAACCGCGTGCGGTTCGTTCGGAAGCCGGATTCCGGACCAGAGGAGCCTTTCGGCTCTTTCTCTCCTCACGGCACAGGTGAATGCCCTCGAATGTTTCTAGCTACTATGTTATTACGGAAGACTCGTGGTTTTCATACCACGTGCCTGCTGAGCCCTCCAGTGCGAAAAAACGTCCCCATTTTTGCGGCATCATCCCACTTGTTGATTGATGCCACGCGTTCGAATTGGTGCAACCATTCTTCGATGTCTTCGCCATGGGACCCACTGAAAGCTGGCGGCACCCGCGGCTGTTGCAGTATGATACGTGTCAACAATTTTAGCGAGGTTGTGGTGCTTGTAGCAGCGTCTTTTCGTTGTCGGGTGCTGTCCGGCAGGGTACGAATTCAGGCTTCTCTCCCTGAAGACGTCTGCTGGCTCGGTTAACTGCTGGATCGCCCTCAGGTGTGAAGCGCATAGGGCTGACGTCACGACTTGAAGGGGGCGTCCGGAACATGGGAGGCTACCCAGTCCCTCCACTAGATGTGACGAAGTGTTGGCTGCAGTCCGGAGAGCAGAAAGGCTGCGAAAATGGTCTCTGAACAAACCTTCCGCCCACAATGAACCGAATGACTCGGCGGCAGCGTAGTAACAAAGGTGCTTGGCGAACAGAATGCCCGCCGCTGTCGACCGTCCTCAATTTAAAGCTGATAGCGAACTTTCCAGATAAAGCGTGCAGAGTTACTAGAGCATTCCAGAACCACGTAGAATCAGGTCTGCCTGGCTGCGATTAATCGAGATAAATCTGGTCGCGTATGGGATCGCTAGCAATGCGATAAAGCTGAGTGCGGCAGCTTTGAAGAACAAACAATGCAAAAATTCGCGGCTATATATATATATATATATATATATATATATATATATATATATATATATATATATATATATATTATATATATATATATATATATATATATATATATATATATATATATATATATATATATATATATATATATATATATATATATATATATATATATATATATATATATATATATATATATATATATATATACAGGCTTTACAGCGCGCTATCATGGGGGCTGCCATCCTTGATCACGTCATCACGCCGCCATTACACGCCCCCTGACTGCCCGTTGTAAACTAGGAAGCGCAAAATACCGGACGACGGACAGAGTAAGGGACACAAAAAACAGGTTCACGAGTTGTCCCTTACTCTGTCCGTCGTCCGGTATTTTGCGCTTCCTAGTTTGCAACATGCATCACCAACTAGCCCGGCAGCTTGCTCTCCTGTCCTGACTGCTCGGCGCGCGCCTCTTCGCGACGGCTGCTGCGCCTGATGGTTCGGTTCCGACAGGTTGTGTTTCGGCTGATGCGGTTGAATAGGAGTGGGCAGACGGCACTATGGTTTGGTCAAAGCTTCGAAGGACATGCGAGATCCTGAATTTGATCACTTGAGGCGTGAAAACGTGATCGGGCTTCATGTCGCAGAGAGCCGCTCAGCTATCTCTCTCCGAGCCAAGGAATGGATCGCCTTAATGCTTGTCTTTGCATCCACTGAAGGCTTTGCTGAATTTTTAAAATTATTATTATCTAAAACGGCAAGATTTAATGTTCCTGCGGCAGCGCAGGTCGTAGTCGTTTTGTGTGCTTACATGCACGTCGTGCGCATTTGTTTACAACCTGTTCGCGGTGCTTAGGAAACCTAAAATATTTTCTACTCATTTGTTAAATACAGAAAGGCTGTAAAAATAGACACAGAAGTGCTAACTATCATGGTAGCAGCACCATGCATCAAGCCGTCCTCAATAGCTGGCGTGCGTTTTGAAGAATTCCGCGATATTATTGTTAGAACATGCGCATGGAAGCACGTTAATACTATATGAAGTCCACAATTATGCCAGCCTCATATACAAAATTGTGGCACGCTCTACGTCCAATATGCGGACATGACAATGCTCGAGGTCTAGTTGGTGGAAAATAATCAGCTTCACTATGAGCGCTGGTCTGCGGAGTCACATTTAGTCACTGTCTCGCATGGATCTCGAAGAAGTGACAACCACCCAGCACACCAGCCGTAACGCATATGCTTTATTCCGAATATGGTCCATGAAAACCACGCTACTTGGACCGAAGTTCCGCAGTAGCACCAATACTGCATGTTATGCACGGACTGACTGTAAGCGTTGTCGGCTCCCGCGGCTGTGAACTGCACGATCTGCAGTAGCGACATGTAGGAGCATAAGTCATCTTTCTTATCCGTTCCTAATTCCTCCTCGGGCGCTCCTGTTACCAATGCCCGCACACCTTAACTCACGAGCAATCGGGTCTCGCTACACACAAAGCAGACGCAACTGCACAGCATCTAAAAGCACGAAGTGACGGTTTCGGTGGCGGAACACCTTGTTCATGCGGCTGTGTTGTTCACTTATCCTCCCAGATTTTCAAAGATCGAAACCTTTCTTTCTATATTGGCTATCTAGCGCTAGTGAACGCGTTGGTTGCGTTCGCCCATTCGGAAAGGGTGCATGCATGCCGAACGGACGCGGTAGGGGCAGTGCGTCCTTGTGCAGCCCGGGCCCGTGATGATCGCAGACGATCGCATCCCGAACCTTTAGCTCTCTGTCGCAATTCTTGCAGTCCACAACACAGCATGTATGTCCTCTGCTTTTCCACACCTTCAACACATTCGGCAGTCGCCCGCGATGTTTACACTGCTGCTTCCAGGCGTACAGGAAGGTAGACTCGTGTACTCGTATGTGTACACTAAGAGTACTAGATTACTCCTTGTGAAAACGCAACATACTTTCGTAACAGTGTATATATATATATATATATATATATATATATATATATATATATATATATATATATATATATATATATATATATATATATATATATATATATATATGTATATATATATATATATATATATATATATATATACTGTTACGAAACTATGTTGCGTTGGCTTACGCAGGAAAAAGCTTAAGAGAAGTCAAATAATTGTGTCTCTGTATATAGAAGTCAAATACTTCTCTTGACCTATATACATATATATATATATATATATATATATATATATATATATATAATATATATATTATATATATATATATATATATATATATATATATGGCCGGCGCTATATAGGTTCGCTTACACCCAATAAACATAAATATCCACGAGAGCAGCAGATTGGACAGCAGTCGCCGTAGCTTAGGTGGTACAGCATCGCAAGCGATAGTCAAAGGTCGTGGGGTCGTGGGTTCGAATCCAACCGGCGGCATGGTTATATTTTCTGCTGCTTTATAAGTAATTTCCTTTAAGCGATAGATTACTCGAAGTGTTATTATCCCCTGCTCAGCACTACACATTAATTAAAAAAAATTTACACATCCCGCTGTGCAGCTTGGTTTCGGTGACTGTTAGCTCCCTTCAAAAGTATATATATATATATATATATATATATATATATATATATATATATATATATATATATATATATATAATATATATATATATATATATATATATATATATATATATATATATATATATATATATTCACGCTCCTGATACCAGCAACTGTGAGCTGCATTGCCTAGCAGAAATGAAATATTTACTTACGATAATCGTAAAAGCAAAATGCAAGCGCATGAACAAATCACCTGCCTAACTAGACTTAGGTAGACTCGTGTATTCGTACCTGTACACTAAGAGTACCAGATTGCTCCTTGTGAAACCTGTCAAAGCAATTTGGCGGCTGATATTCATCATATATAAAGGCACCCACACTGCGCTTCTAGCATTGTAACTCGGTAAGCCGTTTGTTTGTGGACATCTTTCATCGGGGAGCCTTGTTTTGAGGCACCTTCACTAGAATATGGTTCAATCCGTCGTAACTTACTACGCGCGGATTGAAGACGGATATATGCCTTGCTGTTCTTCACCCTCTAATGCGTTTTCGGTATTCCGGAGACAAAGGATCATTTCTGGCTGAACTCCCCAAGCTGAATATCCGAAACGTTTTCCAAACACTGCGCTGGTGAATGACGTGGCAAACTCAGATGGAGCGGTAACCTCACAGCCCCTACGGCTTCGCACATGGGCTCATTAGTAATCAGTCCACTAGCAAACCTTCCGCTGCAGGTATTTCAACAAAATATGGGTATGACCAAGGGTATCTACTGCTGCTGTTAGAAAATGAGAAAAATTGACTAATATTCACTACATTCACTACAAAAAGAAGACTGGTATCTCGTCTGATGATTTCAAGAAAACGCTTTCTTTTATGGTGTTCTGCAGCTGCTGTTGCGACACCTGCTCCCGCCTTGGGAGGCTTTTATAAAATATGCATATAGTGCAAATAGTTTGCTGTAATTTGGGATCTTCGATTAAGATGAAAGACTGAAAAACTTTGTGTAGTTCTTGTCCACATATGTTGGCGCTGAGATGCAAAGAGTTAACAATCTAATCACATCCAGACAACGCATTTAAAAAAACACTGGAAGGAGACCAGTCTAAGCATGCTAATGCAACAACCAATGCTGCGTGCCCGTACTCTGATGATTATGATGATGGTCTCAAAAGAAAAAGTCCTCAAGAGTTTCTGATGTAGCATTTGCCGTCTACTAAATCACCCTCGTCTTCTTCGGCCCGGCTATTATAAGCGTCCAAATGTTCAGTGGCAGTAAAGCTGCTCAGTAAAGCAGTAAAGCTCGGTGGCAGTAAAGTGGTTTTCTGTGCATCACTCTCCCTTTGAGCACCAAAGTTTTTGCAGTTACCTGCTTTCCCTCTCTATTCTGCATGTTAAGCTCGGAACTCGCACACCATCTGCTACTATTGTCGATGAAAATAAAGTTTATCCTCCTCCTCAGGCGAGAGCACCAGAGTAAGGATCTAGTAGCATCTTCAATATTCAGCAAAACGTCGTGGATACCATGACGAAGTACATTCGAGGAGAAAACGTGTGCTATTCAATAACTCTGTGTAAGAACACTATCCCACTGCAGATGACTTCTCGGCGCCGGATTTAATAAGTGCCAGATCTATCAAAATTATATTGCGGTCCATCGTTTGGCGGGGCAAAACGCACTCATGTTTTGATTCTCCAGCACTAAGGCACTTTTTGCAAAGGGCGGCAAACAATGTTCGATTAGAGCTAGGGTTGGACCCTCATGTTTACAGCACCTCATTGGTTCTGATGAACATGAAAATCGAGCCACGACTCTTGAAAAGGCGTTCAGGTTCTCTGTTATTTGTGCGCTCGGCGCTGTTGCCATTGCCACGAAAGTGCTCGTCTTAGCGCGTCCATGTTTATCCACGGCAAACAAAATGAATCCGCCGATATTCTTCGCCTTACAAAAAACATACTCCATTGCCATGGTAATAATGCACCAGGCAGTAAAGAAAGTGTTTCTCATGACAACAACCATGACCCAGAGCCCAAGTTGCCTTTGCGCCTAGAAATTGTTTCAAGATATGACGGAGATTTCTAAAGATTGGACGACAAAGGTACTGCTGTAAACATAGCTGTAAAGCACTGTAAAAACAGGAACACGGTATTCTCTGGTACGCAGAGGATGCGGTGCCGTATTGATCTCTTAAAAAGCATTAAAATATATAACGAAACAGAACTGTCACCTGCATGCTATAGGAGATGAACAGGAAGCAAAAGTGGATTTCGCTGCTGGTTTCTCTTCATCATTGTGGCCAGCCCCCATCGTGTGTACGCGCCGTTCTCCAAAAAATAGAACAAAATATATTTTCGCCCTGTTTCCGGTGCCGTGTGACAATATCTAGTACTCGAGTACAGTGCCTTAGCGTGAGTACATAGTATGAAATTGCCTTTTACTTCTTTGCACGTGAATCACGTTTTCACTGAATCTTTTAAAGACCATTCGGCATGTGCCGAAGAGCAGTGTCGTTTCAGATTTGTAGGTTTGAGTCCCAGTATTACTATTACTAGGAAGAAAGATGCGAAAAATTTAACATCATCATCATCATCATTAATGTGACTATGTCCACTGCAGGAAAAAGGCCTGTCCCATGTCTCTGTAATTATCGAGTCATATGCCAGCTTTGGCCACCGTATCACCGCAGACTTTTTATTCTCATCCGCCCGCCTAACTTTTTTCAGCTCCTGTTCGCTTGCCTTCTCTTCGAATCCACTGCGTTACCCTTAAGGAACAATGCTTTCTTGCCTTCGCAGTACATGCCCTGCCCAAGCCCATTTCTTTCTCTTGATTTCGTCTAGGATGTCCTTAACCCATGTTTGTTCCCTCACCCACTCTGCCCGCTTCTGGTCTTTTAAAGTTGAACATATCATTTTATTTCCATAACTCGCTCTACTGTCCTTGATTTAAGCTCGAACCTTTTCGTTTGCCTCTACGTTTCTGCCCCGTAGGTAGGTACCGGTAAGTAAGAGCTCTTTTATGCTTTTCTCTTGATGGATACTGGTAAACTGGCATTCATGACCACAGATGACCTGCCATACGCACCCCATTCTTATTATTTTAATTATTTCCCTGTCATGATCCGGATCATCGGTCACTACCAGCCCTAAGTAGACGCTACTCCCTTACCACACGAGAACCTCACTACCAATTGAGAACAGATCTTCATTTACATTAGATATGTTTTTTGCGTGTTAATTTCTAGACCCACCGTTCTGCTCTGCTTGTCTAACTCATTGATCATACCTTGCAGTTCATCTCCAGAGTGACTTGGTAAGGAAATGTCATCAGGGAATTGTATATTACTTAGGTATTCTTCATTACCTATTATCCGTAACTGTTTCCAATCAAGGCCTCGTAATACCTTCTGTAAACAGGTGGTGAATAGCATTAGCGAGATCGTGTCTCTCTGCTTGACACCTTTCGTTATTTGAATTTTGTTGCTGACTTTTTGGAGGACTATAATAGCTGTGCAGTCGCAGATATATTCAAGTATTTTCGCATAAGACTGTTCTACACCCTGATTCCGCAATGCCGGCATGACTGCTCAGGTTTCCACTGAGTGAAATGCTTTTTCGTAATCACTGAAGGCTATGTACTGCAGTTGGTTATATTCTGCTCATTCTAAATCACCTGATTGATAGTGTGAATCTGGTCTATTGTCAAGAATTTTTAAAAAAAGCCTGCCTGATCATTTGGTTCATTGAAGTCTAAGTTTGTCCTGACTCCATTAACGAGCATCTTAGTAAAATGCTTATAGGCAACGGAGACTAAGCTGATCGGTCTCTAATTTTTCACGTAATTGACGACTCTTTTGATAAACATTAGACCTTGCCAGAACATCAAGAGAAAACGCTTACCTGCTCCAGCTACGTTGAATTGAGCTTTGTTTCCTTCTAAAATTCCTGAAGGGCGCTTTGGTCGCGGAAAGTTTTTATACGCGAACCGAAACCGCGTGCAACATTTTACAAGAAGTGGAGGTAATATAATTGCAAAAAAAGATTTTAAAAGGTGTACGATGCCCCAGGATTTCTGATAACCATTAGCAGGCAAGCAAACGATTGCTTTTCTGTTCTAGGATTTTAACGTTGCCTAACTTTCCATATCCATATTCATACGAAGGACATCTTATGTTTCTCCAATGTTCGCTGTTCCTTCGCTGTCGTCTTTAAGTAGCGCAATGTTTGACCGATTTCCGCAAAAGCGCATGTTAAGCCTACGCGTTCGGATGAATGGCCTAGACTAAGACTGAATGCGGTAAATCTACTGCGAATAATTTTACGGAGCCTTAACTATATCTTTAAATTGCATATTCACCCTCTAAGAACTGTCAGCAAATGCACGAGTCATATATATTTGCCCCGCTAGTTTCGGCCATTTGTGGGCAGTTACCCAGTTCTTGCTGCTACACGTAGTCCTCGTCGTCTTAATGTAGGATCTAATAGAAGTTTTTGCATTCTACAAAATCAATCACCTTGTTCTTTGTTCATTACTTCTGTTGTTTATAAATATCGAGAGAGTTTAATAAGGTAATGAATCTCCGTCGCGTCGATGAATCCTGCGAACCATGCTGACTAAAAGATAAATTCTTAGCTGAAAATTGACTGAAAGCGAGAATTGTCGTTTTAGGAACAGTTCGCACATTTTCGCCCAGTTTTGTTTCAGTTGTGATCGTAGGTTGCTAATGATTTTGTTGAACACAATGAAGGATTGTTACGAGCACAGTTGTTCTGCGTAGAGTCAGCGAAAAAATGCAAAGTTTACCTTCCTAATTTATGTAATATTTTTGTATGTTTCGACCCTGTAATAAAAACAACTACATCTGATATTGGTTTCGCGGAAAACAATTTTTTGAAAGGAAAATGTTTTTATCATGAACAGGCGGAAGGCCACGCTTACGTGATTTGCTGAAGGTTAAATTTGGATAACCATAAATAAAATTCAGTGTGCATCTGAATAATTTTAGAGTTAATTTGTCAATGGTTTAGTGGGCGCCTTCTCATTCTTATTTTTGAAATTTTTAGTTCCTTTAAAAAAACTTGCGAATCTTAGTAAAACGAGAATTGTTTTGTCCGCTTTGAAGACCTTACTCAAGGACGGCATGCGCGAAAGCTGCCATAACTTTAAAGAGTGCGCTACACAAACACATCACTGTGTTGTAGTAGGTCTTGTTTACATGGTTTACTGATATCGAGATGGCGTCCTCAAAAATTAAATGAAATTCTGGCGACAATAAAATTCCACGCATTTTTAAATATTTTCTACATATTCTGCAGTATATCACTGTTCAGATGCGTCAACAACATGTTGCGACACATTGACGCTGCAGCTCTTAAAGCCACTCTAATGAGACCATTTCGCAAGGCTCCGAGCACCAACCGGCTCTAAGGCTACTCTTTTTCTGCGCTTTGTATGGAATGCGGGAAGTACTATATAAAATCTACCTAGGCTAGGTATCAAGAAAAGAGAAGTAAAAATTATCCATAAGCAACAGCAATGAAGACAGCTTGGAAGAGACGTATTCCATATCGACTTTGCTGAAAGGTGTATTAACGGAAAAGCAAAATATTGTGTGTGGTTTTACTTTATGAATGTGATACCCGGGCCTCTGAAATAAATTTCGGCGGATTCATTGCAGGAGGTTAGAGATCCGTTCAAATGTTTTAAAAAAACTTGAAAACCAGAGTGTGAGTACCGGCGCATTTTCGTTAGAAAGTGTTTTTTTTTCTTTCCAGACAGGCGAACCTCAGAGGAACGAGAATCCCACGACGCTTGCCAACCGACGGAAGCAGGCAATCAGCGTCACTGGACAAAGGCTTCAACAGCGATGGACCAAATCCAAGAGTTCACTGAGAGCGTACCTGTGTATGTGCTGCGAAAAAGTCTCCAAATGTTGAGCCAGCGTTTTCTTTGCGATATTGTTCTTTATATTATATATATGCTCGCTGGTAGTCAAATGTTATATGTCTCCTGTTTGTTCGCTGGTGGCTAAGACAGGAAATTTATCGAGTAATTGCTGACCTCAGGCAAAAATATAAGACTGTACAACAGAAGGACACTCAAGGAGACTTCTAAACGCAGTCTTGATAATAGGCACGACTTGTTTAATACGTTTTTTTATTGATAGACGAGGAAATCATTTATTGAAGTTTGCAGAAAGTTGGCGCCTATTAAGCATGCATTCACCGTGTCTGAAGTGTTTAATCAATGTGCTTTAGATAAATAGATTTATTCAATTTTTTTTTCAAATGCAGTTTCTTTTTGTTTTCAAACTTGATGGGAACATATAGCGCACTCCAGTTACCAGCCACACTATAGCCGCTGCTTTTTTTAGACATAAGCTTTTCTTTCAGCACAATTCGGTCTCTATCACACCCATTAATTATACACATTCGTCTGTTGAGAGGTATCTCAATTGGAAACTTAAGTCAGAACTGCATCTTCGTCGCTTACCATTTTCTTCAAGAGATAGTGCACGAATCTCCAGTGAGCACGTGAGCAAACTCTCGAGTGGATGGCGAGTTCTTTGGGAAGAATGTTTATAGTTCTTGTATCAGTCAGCTTGCTGCGTTTGTCAAAACTCTTTCCCGGGAACAGTCGCCATAACCACGCTTTTTGAACCCTTCTCCGGAGTTTATTAGGCGGGCCTCAGCGCTTCTTCAGGAGCGGGTCCGCAGAAACAACCAAATGGCTTTCCTCTCATGTCTGAACCGCGTCGAGCCGTTTGCAGATTATCTCAAGCGAGCTTATCCGGGAGAGGCAATTCGGTGGTCGTATTGCGGCCGAGGATTTGCGTATCGTCGCGTGCTCCTTAGAGACTGGAACATCCGAACTCTGGTTGTAATCGTTGCCTCATCCGAGGAATGACGCTTAGTCCATCCAGGAATTTATAAGAGACCCTCAGATTGTGTATTTAACTGAATGGATAATATTCTATGACTGGGGCTGGCTGCTGCAGCCTGGTGAGCTCGCAGCATTCCGCACCAGCTTATCGCTGTGCGGCGGCAGGCCGCTGTTCTGGAGCTCACCAACCTCACAAAGAAGCTGGCTGGCAGTTCTTGGTGTCTCCATTTTATCTCGACTGTGCTCACTCCCCAGCATGACAGGGATAGCACGCTTTACGCTGCCACCTGACGGTAAAGAGATTGCGTTTGCCTATCATGGTGACAAATGCGACAGACGCGCTTCAAGAACGGCATGCAATTTCCATGCTGTACGAAGAAATATACTCTGCGCTTCGTGCTCAGAACGCCACGCTAATATTTCACAAATATCAGCACCTCTTTCATGCGCACATCGCTATACTGTGCGGTTGGGCTGATGTGGTAGTGTCGCCAGAAATAGAGTATTCATATCGGTTAGACTGTTTTCACATTCCACCAATTCTGGTGTATAGGACAGAAAAGTTTTACACATGGAAGGGTTCTTACTGCTCCGATATTTCGTTGTTGGATCTCCTGACACATTCATGTTGGGTATTTCTGATAATCTTGGCTTTTATCTTTGCTTGTCGTTGTGAGTGGAAAGGCCTTAAAATTCGGACAACGTTATCCGTACTCTGCTTCGGCGCTGTTCCTTATAGCGTCGTTTTTTTCCACCCCTCTTCCGTTGAAGTGTGGAGGGCGAAGACAACTGCGGACTCCTGTCCAAGGATGGTCGTATCAAAAGGTGTTCTTGCTGATTTGGATGATCACGATAATGCCTCAGTCGGTCTATTTTAGGGGAGAACTCACCTCGCGGCTAAGCATCATTCGGCCGCCGAATTTTACGGACACTCTAGAAGAGCTGGTGGAAAAACTAGACCGTCAAGATATAACCCCCTGTTTCCAATCGGCTCGAACCTTTAACTCGGCTGCTAAAGCCGCGCAAAATGTCTTTTCTGACATCCTGATTACGAAGCTGCACAACGCCTTCGTCAACAGGAAGAAGGGCGTCAAGCTTATTTTTGATCTTGACAGCGTGGAAGACTGTTTCCAATGCGCACGGCGGTCAGGTTTCACCTGCTTTGTGCTCGAATTAAATGAATGCATGCGCGCACACTACCGTCGCGAGTTCATCGAATCACGCAACCGTATCAGAATGCAATTCAAGACACCTTATGCGAGGAAAGATTACGCACATGCACGAGTGTACAGCAATCTCTTACGCCAATTGCTTGAGACTGGGCTGTTATCACGTTACAGAGATTGGAAAATGTGTAAACTGGATAGCGCAGTAACTGAAAGCAGGGCTGAGGAGGACGCAAAAGGTCATTTTACAAACTTTCATGACCTTTCAACACTTTTTATTTGCTTTATCAGTTTGTTATTCCTATCATTTGCTATGCTGTGCCTGGAACTGATGCTTGGCAAACGCGACGCCAGTGATCCCTTAGCCTAAGGCTTCAAATTGCAGCGACTTTGGCTTGTCAGTGGTTCCCAATGTCGATGGAATTCACTTTGACCACCTAGCGCAAGAGCTCTGTTGGTTCAGAATCCCTTAATCTAAGAGACTTTTTCTTGACGCACACGTAGCGTTCGTGTGGACGGTGGTTTGGCAGCAGCACTTCTCGATGTCACACGCACATGAAAACTTTTATATCCACGCACGAAGGCAAGGAGAGAAGGACAGAGAGCCCGCGAGAGTAAATACAATACCTTTTGCCGCCAAATATATATACGTCCATTTATCATTTTATTACTGGAATTCACTTGGGACAAGTTGGGGAGAGTTTAAACGCGCTGTTCAGCACGTAACCTAACACCGAGCCTCCGCTACGATTTGTGTAAGCAATGCTATGAGAGAGCCGCTACACGTGTTCATCGCCTTTAGCGAAAATATGGCGTTTGCATTAGTCGCACCGTGCATTTGTTCCTGCAACGTGAAATGACCTTCATCGTATGTCCGACAATTTCCTTTCTGGCAGGCTTTATCAACGACGCTCCGTTAAAATGTAATAATCGTTGAGAGCCGCCCTATACGTACTTGATAAGATCTCTGTGTAGATTCGGACAACTGGCGTCGATTTGGGGTGCTGCAAATTTTGAAAATGGCAGGCGTTAAGAAATAATCCTTCTCTAAGAAAAAATGGTAGGCTACTTATACAATTGCCAAACGTTTCTTTACTGACTGATTGTGAATTCCGCTGTGTTGGAGCATCACATCGTAGTGTTGCTACGCAGATTTGCGCCAAATACGTAGCACTGACACCATGCGTATTTTCAGGAGCACAACCATGACATACAGCATGTATAAAGAAGGTGCTCGAAAATATTTGACGCATTTCTCGCCTAAGATCGAACCAAGATTAGCGCGGATGCGGTTGAGTGCGAGCAAACTGAATGCCAACCCCGGCCCAGCAATGCTCCTCAAAGCAGTTTCCGCTTCGGGGTAGTTTCAATATACGATGCACAGAAATTCTTTCGAAACTAACGTACCAGGAACTGCTGTTTCTCGCCATAGGACGCGACAACACAGCTGGTGTCTGCAATGAAAGAGAATTTCTCAGGCAGCCATGGGCTCAGCATAAAGCAATGTAACAACTCAGCAGCAAGACTGACGCTGTAGTCGCCAGAATAAACATCGGATACCAATCCTTCAGTGCAGTGCTCTAAATGTACACAGTAGCACAATCCCAACCAGGTCGCCATAAAATCAAATATGCACATCTTCCTTTGCAGCAGCTTTGATTTGCGTCTCGAAGGTCATAGTGTCGATTGCCGTGTTACGCTTAGGTGCTGTCTTTAAATCAGGGCTGTGTACCCTCTCCTCACGGGCTTAAAAATTACCTCAGTAGAACATGAAATATGCACATTTGGCTAGCCGGGGCAGAACCACCTATTTAGTAACCACACTTGTGTACTCGGACCTTACGAGGCAGTTTGAAAACATAGGAAATGAACCTGACCAAATCTAACATTATAGGAGAAAAAATTTTCAAAATTGGAAAAGTGTAAAGCACTGTTATGTAAATAATGAAGGCAGTTATTCATTTTTCTGATATGCAGCAAAATATTTGCTTAAAAGCGTTGCCATCAATGGAATCGAACAGTTAGGACTTCCATAGAAAACTAATGAGGAACGCATTTGATGATAGCAGAAACGTTCATAGAAAAAAAAATTCTATTCTGCCGTCGGGTAATCTGCGGATATATTGATCCTTGTAGTGAAATCTTATATTTTTATGAAAAAATTGCGTTCATAATCTGTTTACCGTTCAAAAATACTTTCGCTCCAGGATTTCTGGGTATGTGTGGCCATCATGTAAACAGTTTTGATTGTTTGCATTTGCATCCAGCAGAATGAGAGACAAGTTGGCCTGTGAGTCGATGAGAAAAGCAACAAATCTGTACTCTTCAAATTTCGGAAATAATATTGGTTGAAATTTTACGACAGAGGGAAAACACGCTGCCTCCAATCAGGTTCGCTGCATGCGTTGACTAATTTCATGGCCGGCTTACGGAACAGAATACAAGAATTAAGCTTCTCAGACCGTTTAAATGTCGATTTAACTGTAGTGTTCTTACAATTCTCACAGGAAGTGATAAAACAAGAAATCCGGCCTGCATTTTTTTCTATCAATTTCCCCCTATAGCGTAGACTATTGAACATACTAAAAACTGGCATACAGACTGCACAAGTGTTAAATGTGTGTACCCTTCATTCATGAGTGCCCCCTTGATAGTTTAAATTACGGCCTCAGTGAAGTCTCTTGAATGCCGAGCGCCTTTGTCTTGGTTGCGTGTGCCGGAGAACTGTATTTTCATATTCATGAATTTATTTCTGCTGCGCCTGCAGATTTATTTTCCCTACCCTGCCACAGCCTTTTTTTTTGTGGCCATCAGTATCTGTGAAAAACATAAATACATGACTTTTCTCTTAAGCCTCTTGGGGTTGCACTCTGTGCGCCAAGAATTGTATTAACCCTGATTTTTGCTACAGACTATGCTTGACATTATTTCTTTGTTCTGGATGTATTACCATCAGCCATTGGTGCAAGGGAACCCTTTTATAGAGCTTCGGAAGGGAGTTACAGCTGATAAGCGTTTTTTTTATAGAAATATGTGTTTTCGTTGCCCCAGGAGGATAGTGCGGAAGAAAAGTGCTGGAAGAGAAGGGCGCTCACAAGCAATGAACTCCTTTGTCCCCGCATGTATTTTTCAAGTGTGTTTCTGTGTATACCAACCCCATCACATTTCCTGCTAAGAATAGCAGTATATGTGCACGAATAAAAAAATGAATATGAGTATGTGACTTATGTCTAATGCGTCACGTGTTTGCAATGACACTGCAATAAAAAGAGAATTTTTTTTCCTCTTGAACATGTGTTCCTTTTTTCCCACAGGCTTTGGTCTATAAAATCTTTCATTAATATTTGAATTTGAGCCGTGCTGCTCACGTTTCTTCGCAACTTCAGAAGACTTACCAACTGCAGAAGTGGATGCCCTATGGAGTCTCACTTCAACTACTATCAAGCCGGGTTGTAAACCTTCCTTCGCGGCCGCTGATATGACAATACAGAATTTCCGAAAATATATTTGAAGCAGCCGTTAAGATATCTGCAGAAGAGCGGAAAACTTGGTTGGGAACATCACTGATTCCGGAAATTACGGTAAAAATTAGGAATCGAGACTACGGGATATAGGCGGAAAAGGAGGGCAGTTTTCGAGACCCGATCTTCAAAAAAAAAATGTGCTGTGCTGTGCGCACCACGTGTATGTAACCTATAGGGCACAATACAGAGCGCCTACCACGGGTTGGTCCTACTGTTGACGCAAAAATTCTTGCGATATCGAACGTGAAGTGGGCTATTCTCGATCACAATCGGTTCTTTCTTACAGAAAATTTGGCACCCTCAGTCGTAAAATTCTTCATATCAGTCTACTTAACAAAGTTCACTTCTTTTTCGGAGATGCAAGGGTCGTCCTAACACTGGGCCAACATTCAATGCTAACAAGCCCTTCGACATTTTATGACTTTTGGTTTTTTTATTCGATAAAAGAACGGTGTTTTAATGCCAAACGCGACTTTATCAAATATGTATTATGGTACCTGAATCCGGCCTCATAATTTCTCAGCGAGTCATAGCATGCACAGAGGGCAGTTGTGTAGGGACCGCGAACGCTCGACTTGATTTCTGCGCTTGTCGGAGATAAGAGATTTTATTCGGAGAGAAACACTTGGCCGCTTAAAATATCCGTGCGCTACCCAACCCCTTCAAAGTAGTAACACAACCCGCGCTCCTTTGTCTTTGCAACTTGCGAATTCGCGACCTCATCCTGCCTGTCTTGGAGCGTCAGATCCCCTTGATCCAGGCGAAGCTATCACTAAAACGTAGACTCGGGACAAAGGTGCCTGGTATTGTTGCCACAACTGGCTTTTTATAAAATGCCTTTTAGGGATGACATGGAGACAGACTGGAAAAGATGATGGTTAAGACAAGTGGCTATGCTCTGCTTTTCGGCAAATAATGATTAAGTACTGCTGGACAGCGTATTGTTAAGGAATTTATAAGCACGCGTCATGGTATTGAAGCAGGCAACATTAAAAGAGAACACCGCTTAGACCAGCGCCATCCTGACAACCATCAGTAGATTATGGTTGTGGATTGTTGAAATCCACAACAAAAATTCTGAGGGCATTTAAGTCTGCTTACGTGCACGAATGCGAAAGCATGAAATGTTCTAGAACGCGGGTTTTTTTCCACGGCAACGGTTGGCATTGCATTTTTCTGTTATTTTTATTTATTAATTCTTGTTTAATTTTTGTTTATTTATTTCTGTTATTTTCGTTTTCTTTTTGATTACTTTTCAATTTGTTACTCATTTTCTTACTCTTTGTTGTTTTGTTCCTTTTTGTGGTTTTTATTGCTCTTTCTAGCTTTTTATTTACTTTCGTTTATTTTGTTTTAGTTTTTATTTTTAGCAATTTTACATATTTATAATTTTGGCTTCACTAATTACTAATTAATGACTAAATACTAATCTCCCATTACTTAGTAATTGCTAAGAGTATATAGGTTATAACAGTTATGCCACTGAAGACGTCGTAGTGTGACAGATTTCGCGGACCGACGGTAAACGATGAGCCATTAGGGGCTTTCGCCTTTAAAGTCCTGAGCAACGCATGTATGTTAATGAATGTCGAGTCGCGTAAAAGCTGGTTGGAGAAAGGTTTCTCTCCTAAGGTGCTGCCCAAAAGGAAAAACCATCGCGATTTCGCCAAGGAGCACCGCAAAGAGAACGAGCGATTTACTGTGCGTTACAACAAACTGCACATGCAGAGCGGCACTTATCGCTACATTTTGGCCTGAGGTCGGGCTATTCGTATTTCGGCCCCACCAGAGCCAACCACTAAATGACAGCATGCAAAAATACGAAGAAAAGTTCTACTCTGATCTGCCACCTCTTGGCGAACTTTCGCGGTATATTTTTTTAAGGGTGACACTTTAAAAGCGGTATTCCGCATGCGTCCCATCGATATCCTTGTCGGTATGGAAACCAGGCTTTCCGCCGACATCGCCAGCTGTGAGCTGATGTCGCCACCAACATTTGTACTTTTCCGTCGAGATATGGTTGGTTCTAGAGAAGGGGGAGTGGTCATCGCGGTAAAGCAGCAGTTTCAGTCATCGCGTGTAGCTATTGAATCGCCGCTTGAAATAACCTGGGTCTCTGTTCATTTTTGCCGCGTTCATTGCGTCATTAGTCTCTGTTACATGCCATGAGTACAACTGAATTCACTGATCTTTTCAATGAAACAGCTGAAGAAATCACGAAGCAGTTTTCAAGGGGGTTCCTAATTACAAGCGGGGATTTTAACTATCCAGCCTTAGATTGGAGAACGTCGTCAACTAATACCCAAAATAATCGCGCTGAGCACGTTTGTTTTCTTCAAAGCCTTCACTATCACCATCTCCTCCAGGTTGAGCACGATCTCCCTTGCGGCTAAGAGACATTAGGCCTCGTCCTGAGAAAAAATCCCGTTCTAGCATGCACTCAAACCCTGGAAAGAAATTAGTGATCACAAGACAGTGCATTGTTCGTACTGAAAAGAAAAAGAAACAAAAATACTTTTAACTACACGCGCGCTCAAATCGAACAAAAAGTCGCATGGTGGAATGATTCGTAGACGATTTTAAGTCAAGCTTAACGACCCAGGCAACTAATAAGAACGGGTGCTTATTTCGCGATCAACTCAAATATTAGAAGGCTCATGTGTGCCTAAATCTTCAACAACATCACGTATAGGCGACCCATCGTTTACACGTGGTGTAAAAAGATGCATATAAAGGCAGAAAAAAAAACGCGTAGGAAAGCGAGTCGGTTAAATGTACCTCAAGACCGGAAATAGCACGAAAATATCTTCAAACAAACCAAACAGCGTTCATTGAGGCAAGGCACAAAAATTTAAATTTCACTCTACCCAACCTCTTAAAAGCAGATTCGAAAATGTTCTGGAATATGCAGTAAACCCGAAACAAAATTAGTTGGTTCCACCTATGTTAGGTACAGACAGTAACGCATTGCCAGCATAAAAAATGTTTGATACTTCGCCGGAGTATACACTGAAGAAATTCCTTTTGATCATTCCCTAACGCTCCCGAAACTAACCCCATTCTGTTTCGCTTTCCAACTGTGATCATCACTGCACACGGCGTAAAACACGCTATTGATTGCTCGCTATTAACAACAGCCAAGGACCAGATGGCATCAGTGCTAAATATTTAAAGCTAACCAGTCATTTCTGAGCAGTTATACTTTCCCTAATATTCCAGCAGTTCCTTTTTTCGTGATGTGTACCGGAAGAGTGGAAAGCAGCTCAAGGTCTGCTAATACTTAAATCTGGTGATCAGACTGTTTTAAGCAACAACCGGCGTAGTTTGCTAACCCCAAAAAGTTGTAAACTGCTCCAGCCCATTGTCTGCACAATTATGACCAATCTGAACCAAATAATTTCCTCTTAAACAACCTGCATGCTTATCGTCCTAAGCTGTCATGCCAAACGCAGCTTTACGTGTTTGTAACAGGCCTTCATACTTAACTGCACTTGTGTCATAAAGTAGATGGTATTGTTTATAGAATTTTGGAAGGCCTTTGACAGGATACCTCGCAAACGACTAACACTGGAAACCGGTAACTTCGAACTAGATAATGAAACAACTCGATCGCTTGCAAATGTTCTAACCAATCGTTTTCAGGTGGTTAAGCTCAATGATTATCCATCCAGCTCAACCATCGCCATGTCGTGTGTCCCTCAAGGTTCAGTGATTAGTCGGATGTTAATTTTTATTACGAAAAAATGATATAGCGTTAAATATTAATTCAACAGTTCGCCTTTATGCCACCGGCTGTGCAATTTACAGAGACAAACTATTGCTATTGACGTCACAACTTTAAAATAACCCCTTCATAAGCTAACAGAATGATGCTGAAGATGGCAGATGAAAATAATGAAGTACACTTGTGTTTCAAAGTCTCAACCAAACACTCACACAATAAATGATAGCATAGTAGACTCGGTTACATCGGTTAAATACCTCGGCGTCTTCTAACATTCTAATTTAGCATGGACTTGAAACATCGAAAATATTAAATGAAGATTCCAATAGATACATGGCTTTCTAAAGCGACGCTTATATGTGGCCAACAGAGACAACAGGCTTGAATGAAACGCTCAATTTGCCGCCATGCGTAGTGTGCAGAAAAAAAATTAGCTTTGGTTCAACCTGGCGAACGTAGAAAGACGAACGAAAGCTCCGTTGAGCACGGTTAGACATGGTTTATCTTGTATGAAACTTTGTTTCAGATCAGTGCCTTGGCTTGAACGGAAACGATGCATTGTCGAAGCACAAGTTTCGCCGCGTTGCTCATCCACAGGTTTGTGCGAAGGTAAACACACGCCAGGTGAAAAGTTGGGCTGGTTGGTGCATGATCTTGTGGCAGGAACAGCGCAGCACGAGACAAAGAAGGGACAGGCGGGACACGACGCTGTCCCGCCTGAACCTTCTTTGTCTCATGCTGCGCTGTTCCTCCCACAAGATCAAGCGCACGCCGCACGCTTTTATGTAGCGAACGGCGCGTCACGCGATTTCCGGCAGTCACGAAGTGCCACCGACTCCGCATACGCAACTGCGGCGGGTCACGGGGCGAGTCACGTGGCATGACGTCAGAGCCAAGCCTGCGCTCCTTTTGTTTGAAGGTCAAATTGAATAGCCACGTGACCTTCAGCTTTGCACGGGAGGAGTAGAGCTTTGGCTCTAAATTCGCTAGAATATCTTTTTTTCTCGCATAACTTATCACAGCAACACGTCCTTTGCCTGGCTGCATAATTTGCCACCACCTCATAGCTCACATGGCATCATTCATGTCTTTAAACTTCCCCTCATCTTTGCCCAGATGGAAAAGTACAAGAATTCACCTCTAACCTCATCAATAAATGAATAAAATGAATTACCCACGAGGATCAGCATGATAATAGTCTTCGTTATTTTACAAAGCATTGCTAACTAATCTATACTCCTAGCACTTCCAGCTGCACAATTACTTCGATACATTAGAGTGTTTTAGTTTCACGTACGCAGAGGGTTCACGTACGCAAACGTGAGAAGTCTACGTAGCCTGCACGTAGGTGGTTTGAAACCCTTATAGTTACACGTACGCGAAACACGCCGCGCGTTACGCCTAGCGCCATCTACTAAGAAACACAGCCACTAGTTGTAGCCAAAATCATCCAAGACAAGTCTTTAAGCCAAGCCATTCAAAGCGAGACCGTTGCTATGACGACGACCAACGCTACTTTGTCAGGCTTAACTGCTGAAAAATCGCCCTTCTGTCTGAAAAACAAAAGCTATTTGTCACTTCGAACCTTATGCGAGGGTAAGAATGGGCAAATCGAAGGCGAATACAACAGTTTGGAACACGATATCGCGTCGAGGCATTAGCGACGAAGCTGTTATCGCTGTGAAGCGGCGGGCAGGGCGCCTCCATGTTTGTCAACGCTACGTACGCAAGCAACGTAAAGACCGCAACGTAAAAATCCGAATCTCACGTACGTACGTGAGACTCGCGCATACCCTTTGCGTTCTGCGCATGCGCACTGGTCACCCGTAAGAGCTCTACGTACGTGAAACAAAAACTCTCTATTACTCATCCACAACAACTGTTCTGGGTCTTTTGTTTTTGTGCGTTTATTGTGCTTTTTGTTAAGAATATTTGCTTTTAATTATGCATCTTGACATGTACTTGAGTGCCGCATTAACTGTCTGCAGTGCTTTTTTCGTGTCTGTGAAAAATTCCTGTTATGCTTTGTGTCTCCTCCGCCCCATGTAATGCTGTCAGTGGGTCATTGGGATATTTAAATAAATAAATAAACTGCGCCATTGGAACAATGTTAATAACCCTGCGTTGGTAACTTTTTCTAAAAGAGCTAATGATGAATTAAGGGTAAATGTATTTTTTAAGCAGAAAGCTAATTCGTTGCGGAAGACGACGAGTGTTAGATCAAAGAAAACAAATGTTGTCTCTGGCAGGTATGGCTGCGGCAAATTTTGACGTGGGAAGCCACGCGTGGGAAGCCACGCTGGAGCGTATTTGCGCTTTGTTCCTGTTCGCCAACTGTTAGGAATCGTGTAAGTCGTTCCACAGAAACCAGGAGGATTTATCAAGTCTCTTCGCGCCTGTTAGTCGGAAAAAAACATTCTTTGCGCACACAGTAAGCTAGAAACTAACAGACGTAATATTAGGGTACAAGGCATTCTCCTGCATTTGGGCGCAAAGGCGATCAAAAAGTTCTCAAGTGTGACTCTGCGAGAAAAAATTACGCGCTGAAGTTGATGAATCCAGCTCAAGAATTACCGCAGCAAAAATTGCAGGTCTGAAAAAAAAAGAACGAAGCCGAAACACAATCTTACAATGTTTCTTTGCGCGACATCTTTTTTGGTCCATTTTGAATACACACGTGCTCTTGAAGGCATATATGTAAGGAATCATTTATTTCCTGGTGCGGTCACTCTATTTGATACGGCTAACAATTATTTTCATGCATTGTCATCTCCTTCTTGATCCGCAGCCAACAGCAAGGGTCGAAATCTCCAAATGTGAAATGTTTCAGCTTGTCACGGCGAGTAAAATGTTCTCTGGATGGACGGGACCTGATGCAACAACTGTCGAATAACTCTGGGCGAGGTTGGTACTCACCACTATCAAAAACCTGTACCTGGCTAGGAAGAGTCACGTTCATCAAAACGCATTTTCGCTAGCAACGTTCACAATCGCTTGTCGTGCGACACAAGCTTATCAGTATCAGGGAACGCGACACTGGTTTTCTTCCGAGACTAGGGCAGACTGATGAAAAAAAGTGAGAGAGCAAGTGCTGCGAGGAGGTGAGAGAAGGTGCCGCAGGCACTGTAAGCGATTTTTCATCCTTTCGGACGAAATGCGTTGCCACCACTATCAGACCTTCTTCTGACTATAGACAGAGGGGAATAACCGTTTTGGTGCAAAGAATCATCTCTTAGGGCGAAACCATTTGTCCGAAGCGACCAACGTTGGCGTGTAATTGTTCATCCAAAGGGAGCGACAGGTTAATCTGGAAATAATTTTTGTACTCATGGTAGGAATTATGCGCTGATACTTTGATTCGGAGTCGAGCCCGCTTATCACTAGCTCGAGGTTTTTAATCCGAAAGCATTACTAGTCCCATTACGAAAAAAACCAGGGGCCCGTGTGTGTGTGTGTGTGTGTTTGTGTGCGTGAACTAGCAAACGGTACAGAAAACTACAGCAATGGAAAGAAAACACGGTGATGTCATCAAGCGCAAGCATGCCGCACACCCCAAGCCGAGCACCGCCTCTTCAGACAACCCTATGCACGTCGTTCCTCTATATATGATATACTCGCCACTGCGCGACCTCCACGTGACGCCAGTTTTCCCGACATTCCTACCGAGATTATGACGCAACCCTTTGTCATAATGCGCTCCAGGTTGTGTCATGCAATGTCTCCTTCCGTACAGCTGACATGTACGAGTCAAGTTGGAGGCTAACTTTCTACAGGGACTTCGAACCGACTATAAGTGCACCTTCAACTGTATGCCTTCCCAGATTTTCGTATCAAATTCGTGGTGCAACCGGTCATTGCACAGCCTTCCGGGCAGTGTCATACGCTCGTGTGTGTGTGTGTGTGTGTGTGTGTGTGTGTGTGTGTGTGTGTGTGTGTGTGTGTGTGTGTGTGTGTGTGTGTGTGTGTGTGTGTGTGTGTGTGTGTGTGTGTGTGAGGGGGGGGGGGTGTCATACATCGCGCCTCAAGAAACGGCGCAGGCAGTAAAGTGCACTGACTGCGGTGCGCCATTTCGTCCCTGGTTTTCATTGAGTCCGGTTGTGTGTGTGCTCGTGCAATAAATATTAAACATTAGGTGCGCTGGCACTTGAGTTCTGACTTCGATTTAGGTTTATTGGCTCGGTTTTCTTGATCAAGCAGGCAGCGTTGTTGGTTTATTGCCCATATATGCGGATTTGGTCAGTCTCTGTTCACAGTCAGATCGCTGGGAGTCACACATGACACTACTAGCGCAGTGGTGCAGAGCTTAACCGCTGCATATTTGCCCCCCCCCCTCCCCCCGGTTTCCAAAGAACATATTACATTTGTAATTCCCGTTGCTCAGCTGTACAGTGGCATGTGGTCGCTATTAACTCCACAATAAATAATCGCTTCTTCCACAAGATACAACTGGAAAGACGTGGGTTGACAGAGAAAGGCGCAACAAAAAAACTAAATGGGAGTAGTTGACAGAGCCTGACGGGGCAACGTATATGTTTCGATGAAGGCAGTTTATTTCCGTGCTTTCATTCCATTCCCATTTTAATAAAGGTTCCTGAGCCACTAACTTTTCGGAACGCTGTGAAGCGGCTTTAGAAGTGAAGCTTGATCTACGGCGAGGGTTATATTTAAAAGGTCGAAATATGCACCAGGTTGTTGGCCTCTCCTTATTGCTGATTTTATTGAATTTCAGTCAAGTGTGCGCTCGAAAAGCCAACAGAATAGTCGATCTAATACATTTCTTAACGGGTGCACACTACTCCTTACGCAATATGCGATTATCTCTTGCAGTTTCTGTTAGAATGAGGCCACGTAATTTGCAATTCTGAAAGCCGAAAATACTCGCATTGTCCATACAGAAGCACTCGGAAAAAAAAAACAATCGCTTCGTCGTGATCATGACGGGAATATTAAGAGGTTACATTCAAAAACGGTTTTTTTTTGCTATTTAATTACGTACCTGATGCAAATATTGTTTTTTTTTCAGCTATGTGATCATTGTTACAGTTACAATATCATAGCCGTGGTGACACTAGTGAATGATCACCGCGATAAAAAAAAGTGGTATTAAGAAAGTATAACCTTTTTTTTAATACTGGTGAAACTGTAATCTAGGTTGCCGGAGATGGCGAATATTATAGGTGAGTCAGATAAAACCGGGTTTTCTCACCAAAAGACGTTAAAGGCTTGTTTGACATACGGCATAAACCACGTCCAGAATCTTATTAATTGAAGCTTCGAAGCTGAAACTTCTCAAAAGAACTTCTTCTTAAGCGTTCTCATTTATTTTTCATCTTCACTTCAGAGTGTCGTTTGCATGAGCGCGTTTATCAGCACACCTGTCCCTTTCTGCCAAGGCATTAAAAACAGGCTGCATGCAAATTTGTTCCATAATTACGAAACAGGGCTTCTCGTCGTTCCAATTGGCGCTTTCAAGTCCCCATAGTGCACACAGAGGTTCTCCTGGAAATAAATAGTGTGGTGTTAATGAACTCTAGGAAGACGCGCCCCTCTTATCCGCGATTGGAAGAGTGCATTTTCTTTCACTATTTGCGAATGTGAGAGCTAAAAAGTATCCTTTTGTCACTGCATATTTGATATTTAAATTTACATGGTAATATTATCCGCAACGAAACATGCACAGTACCTAATAGTCCATCCAAAAAGTATTTACCGTCGTGTTGTCCACACATACTCGAACTACTTGTATTTCATTAAAAGACGCTGTGGTAACGCAGCAGGCTAAAATTTTAGCTTAGTGTTTCACCTCACCCCCAGCACCCAGTACGCTCTGATAGCTTTTCAAACAAAAATAAATAGGGAAGGTTCTAATGAAGGAACGTGAATTCACTGTCTAATTCTCGTCCAGTTGCAATGCTTAATAAAAATTGGTCACTTTTGTGCTGACCTCGTATATTGTTGCTATCGCTTAAAAAAGTGTAACACTGCTAGTTTGGTTCGTCAGAACTTTAGAAAATATGTGGGCGCAAAGACAACAAATGATGAAACGCATATTCAGTAAAAAGATGGGCCTCCTTCTTGCAATTGCATTCAGTATGTCAAGCCTGTGGTAGCCTTACGGACGCATAATAACTTAGTCCCAACAGTTCAATATATAATTAAAATTCTATAGGTACTGGGAAGATTCCTCTCCAAAGTAAACTAGACCACCGACTCTAAAAACGCTTATTTCCACGTCAATACTATTTAGGAGCGTTCTTCCAAGATAACACATGCGAACAAACTCTTTTAGATTAATCGAAAGAGAGCAGCTGCCCGCTTCATTCTATGATCTGCACAGAAATATGATTTACACAGTGCGCATTGCAAGCTCTCTGTGGAGGGCACCGCAAGCTCAATTCCATAAAAGCAATGCTACTAGAGTATGAGATACTAAAGGTAAACAACTTTCTTGGTAGGATTAATTGGTTGCATCTCAATACGAAAGCTTACCTCGCACTAAGTCGCTGATCTGCACTACTACGCATGTCGATGTAGCAGCGAGAACTAAGTAACTTCTTTGTAAAGAGAAAGGCAGCTCCTCTGATTCTATAGGAGAGAAAAAAAACATCGACACGCAAGTCATATTTGTAAGCAAATAAATTAAGAACTAAATCTTTCTTCACCAAATGGTCAAGCCATTCTCCACACGTAGAGCAACACTGGTGTGTACAGCTTGTTCGTGGGAAGACTGAGATAATTTTCATAAATACCTTTTTATAGGTAAAATTAAGATTCCCTCGCCGTCAGAGCGACGGCATTGGCGGACGTCATGACAGGTGCAATAAGTTGAATACCGGGATGATTACCTAAATTATGCTGACTGAAATTTTATTTTGGCAGGAACGCGATTGCCAGCAGTTTTAGATTGTAGAGCGCCATCAGGGTGCCAAAATCATTTATTAGATGTGGAATAACGGAAGTGTCCTCGCTAAGACGCTTAAAAAGTTTAGGAGTGGTTGAACGCTGTTAAACCAATTTTGTTAAGCGATAGCCCCGTTTTGTTTGGTTTGTTAAAGGACGAGACCATTGGTTTGCAGAGATTTTGCTTTTTCTTCGTAGGTAGGCTCTCGCTGTTTCTGTCGCCGAGCTCGCTGCTGCTTGCGCCGCTTGGCGTGGGTGCAGGTAATGAAGTAGTTAAACCGCAGCTAAATTTTTGCAACCAAGCACCTAAGTTATAAAAACAAAAGTTATTTAACAGATTTTATTTAAATACAATAGCAATGAACACATTTCACATTTTTTCACCTCCGCCAATGCCGGCTACATGATCGCGCAAGAATCACTACTTTGCCTGAGAAATATATTTTTGATAATTACCTAAAATCTTCCCGGGGACCAGCGGCATAATGAAATTCGTTGCAGTGAATTGTTATTCTATGTTATTGATGAATTTGCCGATTTGATCGTTTAAAAATTTTAGCTTAGGTGACAATCAGGCCGCCCACCCAATACGAACACTCTCCACAGTGTTTTCCAGAACGTGAACCTTGTGGCAGAAAAAATATATTCCATGGCTCCTTGAGTAACTTTCGGTCCAATTTAAGGTAGGCACCCGTGGCTGAAAAGCTAAATTCTAATGACGAAGGACGCCCTCGCGGATTGACTAGAAAGTTCTTAACTGGAATGAATGAAATGTTGTGAATTTGGTAACTTATTTGTTTATGGGTTTGGTAAAAGCAGTTTGTTGCCACAACGGGAAGGGGAGCAGGAGACGGTACAACAGAAGCAGACGAGTTCGTCTCGAACGCTTTCGATTCCTCCTGCAGTCACAGTCTAACGAACTGCCCAGTACGTCTATTTTAGGGGAGCTCACTTCTCCATAAATAAATGAATATTGCTGCGACTGGGATTCAGACCCGTGGCGATGTGAACAGATTAGCTTCGCTGGCCTGTGCACGAGAGCACAATGCTACGCCGCAGCCGATCACTGCAACGCACTCTCGCCCTGTACACTGCACATCATCGTGTCCATCCACTAATAGCACTATCGAACTAATATACGCAGTATCGCGGTGCGGATTGCACATCGTCGTCTTCATCAACTAATGCTCCTATTTAACTAATATCGCCGCCGGACGTGCTGACGACGACGCAGAGCAAAACCATTCGCCAACCAGGCTAAACTCGCACGTCTACTCGGTTTAACTATGCTAAAACTCTGCACTTTTTTGTAATTGTGCGGTTACCTACTCTAATCTGGAGAGCCCACTCCACGCTCAGGGAACCTATAACAGCCGTGTCTGTGGCCGGCGCCGCCAAGCAGGCGACAGCGCCCGAAATAACGCGACTGATGGACTTCGCGAAAAACGCAAACGAAGCCAGGCGGTTGCACCCGCCACGGTGGCTCAGTGGTGAAGGCGTTCGGCTACTGATCCGGAGTTCCCGGGCTCGAACCCGACCGCGGCGGCTGCGTTTTTATGGAGGCAAAACGCTAAGGCGCCCCTGTGCTGTGCGATGCCAGTGCACGTTAAAGATACCCTGGTGGTCGAAATTATTTCCGGAGCCCTCCACTACGGCACCTCTTTCTTCTTTCACTCCCTCCTTTACCCCTTTCCTTACGGCGCGGTTCAGGTGTCCAACGGTATATGAGACAGATACTGCGCCATTTCCTTTCCCCAAAATCCAATTATTATTATTAGCGCGGCTGTTGCAGAGGCCGCGAGGGTCAGAAATTGAAAAAGGATAGAGAGAGAGAAAGAGATCTTTTCTGTTTTAGGAAACTCCTTGGAGTTATATCTTGCGCTTTATTACACACGGTAGAGCCAATTACTCCTACAATTACTTTTAGAGCGGACGGCGGCGCAATTCTAGCCCTAGCGGAGGTTTCTTCAATTAGCCAGAGCAGAAGTTTCCGGCACTTTCCTCCCATGGTATAACTGACAGGCCCAAAAGTGTGCTTCCTTTCTTTTAGCCCTACGCATTCAAGCGTAATCCTAGGTCCGGCGGTTCAGAATGCCTGCCGCAATGGTTGTGTTTAAAAAAAAAGGCGCAGACAAATTCCACTTTGCTCCCTACGTAATGCTTACATTAGGCGACTTTCATAATTCCATACATTTCTATACGGATTATATGGATTCAGTACGGACTGTAGGGAATCGGTATGGACATTGTGGAAAGCGCGTTTGGAAACAATCACTCCATATGACGTCATGCACATTTTATGGAAGGTATATAGAATCTTTATGCAATGTTTATGGACTCAATAAAAAAAAGACGTATGTATTTCCACATATTTTTCCACATTATATGGACTCCATAATCCCATAATTCCATACAAATGACTCGTATGCAACGTTACAGCAGGGCGTACCGCCGATATAATACGGATACATAATACGACTCGCGCATTTAAACGTTGAAGTGGAGGGGAGGTCTTCATTATATGACGGAGCATTAACATACAAAGTGTAAGAATGTTCTAAAGAAATACCTGAATTTTAAAAACATTTACCGCTTTGGAGATGAATTCTCGTCGCAGCTTCCTCGTGCTTCACCGTGAAATTTATTTTTCTTGTGCTTAAAACAAACGAGAGAACAAATCAAATTTCGGCTATGAATACAGCCTTCACATTTAAACAGCCGTGTTGCGCAAATATTTTTGCACAGATCAGCTTGGAGGGTAGACACCATGCATATAGAAAAGAACGATTTTATGTATAAAAGCACACCTCCATGGAGAACTTCAACAGTTGCATGCAGTGCTGATACCTTTACCTAATTTGGTTATTTATTGTTCTAATCTCGTGGTGTAGTACGCTCTTGGCCATTTCGAATCCCTTCTTGGTGACGCTGTTTCCCCTTCGCAATCACTAATACACTTTAATGTACTTTGTCTGCCTTGCCATTTTGATTCAATTATTAAATTTTTTCACACAGGTTAATCCTAAAATTTCTTTGAATTGTTTTCCTGAAACCTGCTTTTCGACTGGTGATAATCTATGCCGCCTTAAGTTCGAGTTAATGTTTTGAAATACATGAAAAATACATCCGTACACTGATGGATCATACAGCGATTATCATGTAGATAATGAGCATCGTCGCGACGGCAGATAGGGTGGGTCCGTAAATTTAATTTCCAGCGCTCTAACAATCACTGGTAGACATGACATTCCATTTTGCTTTGAAAGTACTGAATTCGTTTGAGTGAACCTTCCCAACAAAAATTTTCTTCGCAAAAAATTCTACAGTGTGAACGATATATCGATCTCTCTTACCCGCCTACTCATTTTTCTGTGGTTAGCAGGATCGAATTTTTAGCCACACTGAACAATTAAAGTAACACCAAACTGTAATCAGATACATGAAAGTAAACTCGCCGCATTCCAAATCAAGCGCTCCATCTTATTACATTTTCATTTCAGAGCACCAATTGTGGATGTTCATTGCACACTTAGAATCCTTCAATTTTCTTCAAAACTTCATTTGAGATTGGCATCACTTATTGTTCGTACATATAATAACCGGAATCTTTATAACTGTTAACAGCAAGCACAAGAAATTTTCTGAGAAACTTGACGTAATACTGCTCATTGCAAACACAAATAATTTAACCCAAACAGCTTAGATTTCAGCCAATTTTGAATGCAATTCTTTGCCATTTGAAATAAAAAAATTGCTTCTTTTACAACTCACAAAGGACTTGCTTATCCTGGTATGATATGCTGACAAATGCATATTTTTCTTCCATGTATGATCTACCTCAATGTTAAAGTGTTGGTTCTTAGTTGAGTTGTATGTATTGTTTATTAGTACCACGTTCTTTTTATACACTGTTTTTTCTTATAGTTTCAACTGTCCTACGCGTTTTCATGGTTTGCCCATTATCATTGTTTATGATGCCTCTTCTCTCACATCCCTGAAACTTTTATAGTTTTGAATTCCCTTGTATTAGGACCACCCGAATTCTTCATTCTCGAACAGGATGCCGACCGGGCACTCTGCACCTCTCGACCTGTCTCAGTAGCGCTAATATGTTTTTGCATCAAATGTACGGGACCTGGAAATAAATATGGTAATAATGTTGATGACATAGACGCAATGAGATAATGTTCAACATACTCTGCACTTAATCATCGCATTAATCTTATCGTGTCAAACCGTGTTTCGTTCATTTTAATGCTACTGGCTTGCAAACTGTCGGGCTGTACAAAATTGGCAATATATGTTAAGCTTGCATTACAAATCAGGTGTTTGACACCACGTCATGACATTGGAGGTTCATAAATATGAACCTCGCAAGTCCTTTTAAGCGGCAGTTATCGAGGGCGGTGCCTTTAACTGCCACATTTTGAATGTAGCAGGCTATTACTTGGAGGCTTTAGGTTTATTGTGTGAGCTCTGAGAATCTTTATGCATGTAGTTATAGTTCCTGCTTCTCGTATAGCTCCCGGCCCAAAAGCACCAATCTTTCAATAACAGGGGAATCACCGGATAAAAATTAAGCATTTTATTCTCCATTGTGTACCTATATGAACTATAAAGCGCAAGCGTCATATTGCTCTTCCGCAAAAGCTCAGGTCCCATTATTTCTTGCGGTTAGGTGGACCATCCCTACCAATTAACGAATATGTTGCATATGGTGTCAACAAACACAGCCTAAGATGTCTTTACAGCTCTGCAGTTGCAAATAAATTGCCTTAGATTTTTTGCTTATGAACTGAAGTAGAAAAGGTAATACTTGTGCTCCTTCATAAAACTGTGCAGCTGAAAGGAAACTCCGATAGCGCGTACTTGCTTTTGTTCAGAATCGCATTTTTGTGGAACCCCACTCTCGCGAGAGAATGATATGGACTTGTGCTGAAAGTGAAGGCAACGCACTATGATCCCGCTTCGTGGATATGTGTTACTCCTTCAGAGCCAACAACAATGAGCAGGTATTTCTTTTGAGCACGAAAATGTCGTGTCTTAATTTTTGTTGCTCAAGCGTCCCGATTCGTTTTAAGGTACGAACAAAGCGGCAGTCGGAAATTAAGGGTTTTCGCTCGCTTAAGGAAGAGCTGGTTTTTTACACATTCACTATTTATTCCTTTCTTATAACTAAGAACTGAACATTTTGTAGCGATAGATAACATTCAATATACGTACTGATTCGTCGTGGAAAGTGCGCTCGCTCTGCAAAAAAGTAAAGCATAGGATATTTCGATGGGACGCGTTTCGCTGTAGATATATTAAAATTTTGAACAGAAGAAATATTTGCGGATGAGGGGATATGTTTTATCCACAATACAAGAAGATCTCCAGCAAATATAAGAAAACAAAATGTTTATTGAGAAAATATTTCGGGGAATTGCTAAGAAGCTGTTCCTAATTTACAAAGCCCTAAAATCAACTTATTATTCAATGTTCAGTGTGAGAACTGGAATACTGCTGCAGATTTGACAATAAGGATGAACTGATGGAAGATATTACCAGTCTCTAAACGCTTCGAAAATGTATGACACAGACAACTTGCAGGTTTTCGTAAATGGCTGAAATCAGTCGACGTGGCAATTCTGGACTTCGTTTTGATAGGGAAGTATGAGGTATCTTATGTCAAAGAAATACCTCGGCAGTTTTGAAAGTTGCATGTACTAAGCACATGGCACTTGACCAATGAGTTATTAGCGTCAATGCTTGGGAGCGTGATGACGCAGGCAATGGCGTCTTCATGAGTGGCAGAATACACGCTTCCACATATTTCCTAAATATTTCGGCAACGTTCGATGGATGACATTTAAACATCGCAGTTTTATGGGTAGCTTCTATCTTTATTTGGCCCAAAAGATGAAAGAGGCTGAGTGCGTGGTGAGAACGATCCGACAAAGAAAGTTCATGAAATGCACGGATGTCACACAAATCTTAGTCTAAATGCAACAATGCACATAATGCTTCCACCTTGATTACTTTACCAATTTATCTTCACTAAAACATTTAGGTTCTTGGTTTTCTAAAAGATACGCCTAGCAAGAACATCATAGCTGATGTGATTTTGATCGCCCTCTAATTTACTTGAGTGGTTTAAATTAAGAAACTTCCTCCTCGTGGTTTTGGTCTTTGGCAAACTCAAAAGGCATCTACTGGCATCTCACATCCACAAACAGGTTCGTGAAGGTTTGCCAGTTGTAAGTTTTTAACTTTTGAGAAGTTTTAAACTTATGCATATAGTTTAGTTCCTGTTTCCCGACTGAAACGCAGCTTGGTTTTCAACCTTGTTGCTCCTATATGAGCTGAGGAAAGGATTCCGTAGCTGGCTGCTGCAGCAGTTTGCCTCACCTGCTTGATATATATGCAATGCCTAATTTTAGATTGTAGATAATAGTAGATTCTGTCTATATTTCGTTCCCACAGTGAGAGGTATGGAGCGAGGGGCGTTAACGCGTTGCCTCTAAAACCATTTTTACCCTAACAAAATAACTTGAAGTCCAATTCGACCAAACAAAAAATGTGTTGGGTAATACTACGTATTCCTTGGAGCTCACAACTGCAACTACAATCAAGACTGTGGCCTATGTGGTGGAATTTCCGTATAAAAAGATGGACGACAAACACTCACTCCTCATCCAATGACATATGACACCCAACTGTTCGCACGGCGTAATTACTGAGTGCATCCTCAAACGTCGACTCCATGCACTGGCATTTGGACGTGATCCATGCTGCTTCAGAAATTAACACTAAAACAATTTTTGTCCGACTTTGTAGAAGCTGTAAAATAAAAACAGGATTACAGAGTTATCGTCAGATTCAAATGTCACTAAAGCGGCAATATTAAGGCGGTAAATCATCGCCGGCTAGTATTCCATAATTGATCCCTTCTATGTAACCCTTTTTTCTGTGGTTAATTGTGCGCCGCTTCATTAATGACAGTATAACGGAAAATAATATCGGAAACAATTTGCCCGTGATTTGCCTAAAAAAAGGCCTTAGCTATGTTCGAAGCAAAAATGTTTATTGCGATATTATTTGAGTGCTCATCACCATAAACATCCGCTGCAGTCTATCACGAAATTCCTGAGCGGTCGACAGAATGATCAAGTCACAGGGTCATGTTACATGGCCGAGAGCTGACCGGTAGAAGGGATTGTGCGACGACAGAAGACCACGTGATATGACCGAGTTTGCATGTGTACTGGTACTTGGCGAGTGTCCTCGTTATGTGACGTGACATATCTTAGCGACGCATGCTAAAAGACAACCCGAAGCAAGCACTTAAAGGCCACTAGTGGGATTCAAACCCTAAGCGGCAAGAAAAGATCAGCTTCGCTAGAAGTTGCATCCGATCAATCGGCCATTTTCCTTCATGTCAGGCTTCAGCGATGGTGTAGATGGTCTAGAAGTGCGGAATGAGACCACGCGTCATTGCTACCGCCTAACCTTTCTGCGTGTAAACTGATAGTCTCTCGCACTGTGTCTTGGGGGTCGTCGTCTTTATCAAGTTCCATTCGTGCGAAATACCGGCCAAAACAAAGAGGAGGCGGGAAAATTAACAGAGAAAATAGGTTTTAGACTGAATTCAGTCCTCCAACATTCATGAAGAAAAGAAAAATAACACAAAGCAGAACTCGACGACGACGCGCACCGTGCATGAAAAATGTGTGCTGCATAATTAAAGACACGACAAAATTCAATAAACAATATCGTGTACACGTGGCCGAACAATCTACAGTTTGTTCTGATCCGCTGGTGTAGCTGTGCGACTGACGAGAATAGGCTGAGGCAGACTTCTTTGTAGTAGTAGCAGGAGAATTCACGGAAGAACTGAAACACACACTAACATAGGTAGCTGCAGCCCCAGTGATTATTTTCATGTCGTCGTATTACACACTTACGGTCACTTGTGCGCTCCTATTGTTCTTGCTTCCTCATTTACGACCTTTTCGCAGTTAACTCCTTTAACACACATGGTTTGCATGCTCGGGCGGCCGCTACAAAAATATTTCTTCCTTGGGTCATAGAAGAATCATATACTATACGAGAGGCAACTTTCGGCTACAGCTAGCTCCGCACTTCCGGCAATTAAATGAATTTAATTGGCGCTTGTTCCTGAATATCAGTTCAAAGTGCAATTTAACTAGCCGCTATTTTTGGGCCAGTCAGTGCTAAGTTTGCCGGGTGTAGGATAGCGTTTTCTTTTAGCTATGTTCGAAAAACTTTGCTGCTTGCGCACATTTCTGGAAGTCGTTTATGTCGGCCTGAAAGGCACTGCAGTCACAAAGACTTGTATGCCCGTTAAAGACCTCGATGTAATCAGTATAAAACGAATGAAATGGTCAGATATCAGAGAAGACGTGTCATTATCGAGTAATTAAAAGAGGAGTTGTTCAGGAACAGACCCCTGAGGAACGTCACTGGTGGAGAAGTTTTTAAAGGACTTAAGGCTTCGTGGATTAGCTATTGAGATCGGCTCAACGAGGTCTTATTTTAAGCACTGTAAGAAGAAAGGGTGTTTTAGAGAATTTATAATTTGCACGAACTTGAATGTTCCAGAGCTTCAGGTTTGTACGCTGAGGAAATTTCAACTTAAATGTCACCTTCATAAGTACGACTCGGAAAGCTTTCGGGCGGCCCGTGTACGATCCTGCAGCAATCGTGCTTTGCACTCTAAACAACCAACTTGACAGGCTCTGCTTAATGAAAGTCGCCATGCAGCCGCCAATCAAGTCTGTGAGCTCTACTGTGATGTTTTCTTGGTCACAAGTACAGGTGAGAAAGTTAATGAGTTTGCAAATCACCACGCCACTCTTTTCGCAGTAACTGCAAACACGGTTGATTGTGTTCAAGTTGCGCGCAGGCTGTCTATGATTACCCGACTTTCTGAGGATGAGTGCGCGGCAATAAGTCGTGCTTTAGCTTGAGTGAATTGGAAGATGATGCAGTTGATCGATTGCCACTTAAGAATTCTCTGGGACATGAAGGCCTCTCAAGGGATTTTTAAACGATATTTAAATCTGTTTTATCTCCTGCCCTCCTACAAATATTTGACATCAGTATTGATGTGGGATTTTTGTCATTGTCATTTAACCAAAGCCATATTGTCTTACTATAAAAAACTGATGTTAAGTAAAAACTATGATTTGTAGATGATTTCAGGTATATAACGGTTTGTAATATTGATTATAAGATTTTCGCTACAATACTCTAAAATCAGCTACAGCTTGCAATGTCTACTTTGATTTGACTCCATCAAACATGTGGCTTGAGAAGACTGTCAATACAATCTAATGTATATGTTGCGCGAACCGTGCTGCAGTATTGCAGTGACACTCATAAACAACTGCCACTGCTGCAGACTGACCTGGCGAAGGCATTCGATCGAGTGCGGCAATAATTTTTTTTCTCTTTTAAACCACGTCAACATTGAATCAATTATTGCTTCTGGAGTGCGCCTTTGTTACAAAAACAGTTCCACGCTCTTGGTTGTAAATGGCTGTATCTAACAGACAGTCTGCATTCACTCTTCTGTGAAACAAGCTTGCCCACTGTTCACTACTGTTCGCACTTTGCTTGGAGCCAATTTGAAAAAGTTTTATGAAGAGTAAAGCCGTCAGTGGTTTCCATATTATGGGTCACGAACTGAAGGTATTAACTTAGGCAGATGACTTCGCGTTTTTCTGTGCTGATAAGCCAAGCATCGATGAGGATATTCCTTTAACGGAGGACTTTGGTTGAGTGTTGAGAGCTCAGATTAACCGTCCTAAAGCCCGTGTGCCACTGCGGAAACACAGCTGTGATACCAACCAAACACGCTCGCTAGCGAGCTGTCAACAAGTCGCCTAACCAACGCGTTCCACAACTTGTCACACTGCATGAATGGCAGAGAAACAAGATAGGTTGCTGTGGTGTTGCCTCGGTATGACGGCTTTCAGGAACCAGAATAAAAAACAAACAGCGTTCGTGTACCATGATTGACTGTTCGCAGGCCTGGGGAATTTCTTGGAGACACCACACCAACCAAAGCAAGTACTTTGCGGTGATTCATAGTTTCTTTGTCTTTCGTGGTTGGAAACGTCGTTTACAAAGTGGAAAAAAGACCGTTTTCTTCCGTCGCAATGCTATGTGCCGCGATACGGCGTTTTGCGGGAGGCAAATGGGAAGGCGGCCGTGGCCACCGTCGGCTTGCGGATGGGACTGCGTGGAAAAACGTGCACTCCCGACGAACGTGGCTATGTAGGTAGCCAAAAGGAATGCCTTGTGCAGGGTCTGCTTCGGCCGCGAGCTCCAGCCGTTTCTTGACGGAGCTGTGCGTGAGAGCCACTCGCACAGCAGCCGGCAGAGGAGTGTGTCAGTTGCTCGCCTGAACATGCCGCCGTCGTTCTCAGGACGTGGGGAAAGTGACTTGATCTCGACGTTGGAAGGCAGGCGCTTACTATGGGATATAACGGACCCAAAATATCAACGGCGGGACCTGAAAGGATCTTCGTTTCAAGAGATCGCTATATAATAAAAAAAAAGCTGGGACCGGATTTCACAGGTGAACGCGAGTTACCTGTCCTGATATTTTTGAAATCGAGATGAACAAGAAAGCAGCGCTCCAGCTTTTTCCTTGAAATAGCAATCAAAATAATTTTACTGGGTTTTCATTTCATTGCTAGAATGATGCATATACTTATCGATTATTTTAGTACTTTTACAGGGTGGAACAAACTCGATGACTCGGTCGAGATTGTGGCAGGATTTGTAGTAATGTGTACTTATGGCAGTACGTCCTATTATTATACTCCAATAGGGCAGAAAGCCGGTCGGCGTGGAAGTGCATTGCGGAACAGCAGCGTAAAATACAGTATGAGTAGAAGTAGCCACAAGACAAATTAGACGCGTGTGGCCCGCGTTTAATACTCTCGCATCCAGTCTTCAGACGCGCCTTGCTCGGGCACCCTTGGCATCCAGTCCATCATCCATTTAGAGCGCGGTTTCTTCTGCGGTGGCGGCTCGTCGTCCGAGTCAGAGTCGACGACGCAGTATAGCAGCAAGGCCGCTGCTTAGCAGCCGCTCACGGTGATAGTTAGCCCGATATTCTGTTAAACCGCCAGCAGCTACGGCAGCGGAAGGCGTCCCCAGTTTCCACGGCTGCATGTGCACACGCAGCAGTAGCGCACGGAGGAGAGCCACGGGGAACGCGACGACACTGGGTTTTCTCCAGTGACCGAGTTTCGGGACAAGTGGCATATATGTGACCGACACATGCTAGCTGGCACTTCGTGTTGACGATGTGTGACAGGATCGCAGACCCTAGGAAACTACTGTTTTGTCGGACAAGTTGGTCGACAGTTTCAGCAGTGTGGCTCGCCTCAAGCGTTGCGGTCTTTGGTTTACAATGTGGTGATCGACACCTGCTGAGCACGCTGGTTTGCGATAGACACGTAGGCCACCCAAGCACCTTGGCACCCCTTTGAGCGCCTAAAAGCGCAGTGCGCATTACTGTAAAGACCGTATGCCTTCTCTTCAGCGCTATGCTCAGACTTTTGTCCCGCATGGTCTCTCGATTTTTGGCAGGGCGACCACATATATTCTGTTTTTCGCCACTTAAATTTATTATATACTCTGAATTATTCATTGCGCACTGCTCTATATTCATCGTTTTCACAAGATTTTGGGCACTTTTGTGCGGGATTCGCCTTTTGATGTTGCGTAGTAACATTTTCCGGCCTGTAAGTGCTGGCGGCTTGGTTTCGTCCACATCTATGTCCGGCAGAAAGCTTCGCGTCTCATGCTTTTCAGTGACAGCACACACCTAACGGTGCGTGCATTCTTGCATGTCAATTTAGTTCATGTTTTACCAAACTTCATTTTGTCTTCTGTTTCTGATCGCCAGTGTTTGTGGGGGTTCATGCATGAAGTGTGTTTGTCTTTTCGTTTCTTCTCGGAGTTCCTGTTTTCAGTGTTGACGAAAGAATTGTACAAGGATGTAATTTGTATGCTGTTTCCTCCGCCCATGTACTGTTCTATGTATATTGGTTTACAGGGACATTACGTACTCAAAAAAGTACGTAAAATGCCCCTCTAGCCGTGTGCCAAGGCATTTTCTATTAGCTACATAGCGCGACAATGCCAGTTTTAACGTTAATAACGTGGAAGGCTGAGCTATTTGGTACATGATAAATTGGGTTAAAACCAGCACCAGAGAGAAACGAAGATTAAGAAGTAGCACACACACGACGAGGATGATGCTCGGCTGCATCGTCCTCGGCATGTGTGGGTTTTACTTCTTAGTCTTCATTTCTTTTTGCTGCTGTTTTTAATTGCCAATTAAAACATAGTTAGAAAAAAGGACGTTTTTCTGTCCACGGTAAATGGCCGCCGTTTTCATGCTAAGGACTGATTGAGCACTGTTTCCTCGATTGCAAAGATGCAATGCGGTTTTGGCATATCTTGAACGGATATTAAAACAGAGTTAATTTGACAATAATTTCTGTGCGGTATCTCACTGCGCTGCAATTTGTTGGTGAACCTTTAGCCATGCTCTTTCTGATTGTACTACACAGCCTCTGGAAAAGCCGCATTATGGACCGGCGTAGTGAATTTGTTGCTCACTACAAAAGACCACTTCAGGAGAATGATTGTTCATCTGAAATAATTATACGCCCAGGCTGAAGTTCAACCAGAGTGGCAACCACCTCAAGTGCGGCGCTTTTCAATGCCCTTTTACTAGTGAACCGTTGCTTAGGGGTGTCGAATTATGTTGTAGTAGTGATGTGCCCTGTGTGGCGTCTTTACTCGTGGTTAGTTGTTTCATCATCATCGTCATCATAATCCGCCTTACTACACCCACTGCAGGGAAAACGCCTCTCCGATGTCTCTGCAATTAACCCTGTCCTTTGCCAGCTGCGCCCACCCTATGCCTGCAAACTTCCTAATCTCATCCGCCCACCTAACCTTCTGCCACCGCCTGCTACGCTTGCTTTCTCTTGGAATCCACTCCGTTACACTTAAGGACCAGCGGTTGTCTTACCTTCGCATTACATGCCCTGCCCAAGCCCATTTCTTGCTCTTGATTTCGACTAGAATGTCATGAACACCCGCTTTATTCCCCCACCCACTCTGCCTCCTTCCGGTCTCTTATCGTTACACCGATAATTTTTCTTTCCATAGCTCGCTGCGTTGTCCTTAACTTAAGCTGAACCGTTTTCGTTAGCCTCCACGTTTCTGCCACGTAGATGAGTACCGGTAAGATAAAGCTGTTCACATGTCTCATGTTTAGTTAGTTAAGTTAGTTGCTTAGATCTGTCGTATTATGCGTTGTGTTGTTTTGCAGTTGTTTTCTTCATGGTTTGTACATGTTTCATGTAAATAGAACGTTGCTTTACTGTAATAAATACCATGTTTGAAAAAAAAAATCGGCGAGAGCCTAGGGATCTCGCGCAGCGGCCTTTGAAACTGGCCTGTCCACGCCACAGTGGTTTCGACACCCAGTCGTGGAAATTGATGTGATTTCTCTTTTGAGCTCTTTTTTATGTTCTCGAGGTGCACATACATGATATGATTTTGCTAGGTTCTGACCACCGGATTAGTGCTTCCGCACTAAAAGCACATTGAGCTTACAGAAATAATCGCATCTGAGCATATCTTAATGGTCTTTTATAGTTCAATATGGCCACTACGCCTGACGACTATAGTTGTGCTAACTTTGTTGCAGAGGTTTCAAGAAAACGGCGATTCATTAATGCGCCATTTAGTTGCCACCATTAGTGTCATTAGCTACATGAAAAATATGCATGTTTGACAGAATCTGAAAATTTGCAATGCATTTGCTCAGTTTGGCTTCAAAAACCAAAATCCATGCCATGAGAAATGGTCAAGACGTGATAAGTACCAAATTTAGCGAATTTTGCTTCTGGCTCAAACATTATTTTGCTTAAAGTCTGTAGTGTTCAACGTGCAACACATTAAAAATAAATCACCGCCAGTATAGTGTCCTACTAAGCAGTGTCCATGGCTCACCACTTCGCGCTACCTGTTCAGAATGAAAAGTTGGGCTACGGAAGAGCAGCGATTGTTATAGAACCATGTGGCTAGTTTTTAACAGCTAATGTATAAAAAGCGAATTTACGTCATTTTTTTCGTAGTCATGAGAGAGCAGAAAAGTCAATAAACTAGAGTCCTCACCTGTAAAGTAAGGCCTGACAAGTCTGTACTCCTGTACTTTGGCGATTTTTCAGCAAATGGGAGATTAAAACCAGAGTCTGTAGAGAATAAAACATGGGCAATAAAAAACAAGATTGTCTCTGTTAGATACATTCATTTTTCCACAACATGGAGGTCATTTATAAGAGATGTGACCAGCTGTGTAATCAACGCTGTCCATCATGTGTAATCAACGCTGTCCATCATCATCAGCGTGACTGCGCCCACTACAGGGCAAATGCCTTGACAATCACTCTTCATTTAACCCTGTCATTTGCCAGCTGCGCCCACCCTATCCCTGCAAACTTCTTAATCTCATCGGCCCACCTAACTTTCTGCCAGCCCCTGCTAGGCTTGCCTTCTCTTAGAATCCGTCCATTTTGCCTAATCTGAATTTCAAGTCATTGGGACAGCCACAGTCCAGCCACGTCACATGCAGTTCCCCGCCAAGATGCAGATTTGAAAAGTCTAGCTTTAATGTAAAAACATTTCGGCACGCCCCTTAAGAGAGCACAATTAAATACTTAAAAATAATAATTATAAGGGTCTTAACATATTGCTGATGAGTTTTTGGCACTACAGGCTTTGTGTTCCTGTTATAATTGCTACACCATGAGAAAATATAAATTGGGACCTCAAAAAGCTTTTACAGCATGCTCTGTTTCGCCAGATAGTCTCAGCCGCTTCTGCCACGCATTTTCTCCACTGTTCACGCCTTGCTTCATATCATACTTAGTGTATCTTGCAAATAGCGTTGAATGTTTTTCGAGCAATTCATTCAAACTCAACGCCTGACACTCGAGTATCTATACTCTAAGCTTAAAATTTGCCCCCCCCCCCCCCCTTCAAGCAGCCTTGCTACTGGTAATCTTACCTTCCATGGGTATGATGGCATGTTCACTGCGTTCTTCCTTAAAATGTCGATTGAAGACTCTTTGTCATCTTTGTTAGATTTAAAAGCAGACATGGTATAGAAAATGCACGCTTCCGTGCACACGCTACATTTTTGCTATTTTGTCTAAAATAACTATACATGCTGCCTGTACTTACGTTTTGAACAGAAAATTCATCGACATCACGAACATTTTAACACACTACTGTACTTTAGTATATACATGCAAAGCCATGCAGATTTCTGAATCTCCTTTGACAATAACTTCCCTTGTGCGAGTTCGGTCTCTACATTTTACCAAAGTTATCACTATCATCAGCCTGACTTTGCCCACTGCAAGGCAAAGCCGTCTCCCATGTCTCTACAATTAACCCTGTCCTTTGCCAGCTGCGGACACCGTATCCCGGCAAACTTCTTAATCTCGTCCACCCATCCAATCTTCTGCCGCCCCCTGCTACGCTTACTTTCTCTTGGAATCCACTCCGTTACCCTTAAGGACCAGCGGATGTCTTGCCTTCGCATTACATGCCCTCCCCAATCCCATTTATTTCTTTTGATTTCAAAAAGAACGTCATTAAGCCGCGTTAGTTCCCTCACCCACTCTGTTCGCTTCTGGTCACTTAACGTTTACCAGAGAAGTGGGGTTTGATTTCTGCAATATTTTATGTTCGGCTCCGAGTTTTTCTGGAGCGGAATTGCGTTTTAAAGTTTCCTATTTTTAGAAGCTTATAAAATATGTGACGTTGCCCTCTGTGGCGCTACTAAGCAGCTGAGGCCTCCACAAACAGTTTTAGAAGCATATAACGTTTGGACAAACAAAAAAACACGACCACCTATATAAAAAAAGCAACGCCCTTCAAGCCAAACACCTATAATTTCCTAGAGAAGTTTTCGGTAAATAGAAACGCAATAAACTGTGCTTCCTGGAAGAAAACTGCCGGCACCTCAGAGGTTATTTTGCTGTATACTATAATTCCTTGATTTACGGCGTCATCACTTGCGCTTCAGTTTTTTGAAGTATTCATTTTGCCCGAATATTCACATAAGTATTGAATTTGCACGTAAATATTCGATTTCAATTCGAATCGGTGCTTTTACTATACGATTCCTATTCGATTAAAATTTAACTTGCCTGTATGTAGTCGATTTGGTTGCAAAGCTAGCCTGTTTGTATTCGATTCCGTTTCCAATAAGCTCTATTCACACATCACTACATATAATCATGAAAAAATACATTTTTTTAGTTAAAGCGTTAAACACACAATCAGGGTTGATGTCTACCGTGTTCCGATTGCTAAATGTTGTACGGTGTGTGTTTCGTAGACAAGAATTCACATAACAAGAAAACAATTGTCAAGCTACCAAACTTACTGTAGTCGTACATATGGTAGCAGTAGCACTCCTTCGGGTCATCGGGAGGACAGAACCCACTTCTGTGGCCGAGCGAGGTGCAATGCATATCGCAGAACCGAGGGCTGGTGCAGTTTGTATGACCTGAAAATCAATTTTCTTAAAGAACAATTGTCACCCAATCTTTATTGTTTGCGGTTACTGTCACCTACTGCACCTTCTACGTCCAGTAGTGACTTCTTCCCCAATGTAATACCAGAGTTCCTTGATAGTACTAAGCTTTCAAATGACCGTGGCAGTTAATCCAATTTCCACAGCGTGTTTTTGTGTAGAATCACTGTTTGAAAAATTCAGCGCGAAATGACAAACACGAAACCAAGAGTACACACTTCACCTTCCTTGATTTCTAGACTCTGAGTTTTCCAAAGGTGCACCCTCCCCAGCTCGCCTAGTTCGGCATCCTGATACTCGTATGGAAAGAGTCAAGTACACACTAATATAAGCGAGGTTGAAATGAAATATTCGTGCTTTTAAAATACGAGCGAACCTAAGGAAGTGATGATAAAACATTACTTGCGAACTTATTCAGCTGAATAGTAATGAAGAAGAATTAGTGGGTGTCATGAACGTTGGGAATAAAAAACTGTATAAACCAAAATCCTGTAGATAATTAAAGCAGTTTCGTGCAGTTGGCAATGTCCAACTTCGGAAATTAGAAACTTTTGAAGAATTTGGAAGGCATGGTACACGAAATCAAGAGACGAAGAAAAGATCGAAACCAAGAGTGAAATTGAGCGTAATTGATGGCAGTCTTGTTATTGTAGTAAGTCAATTTCTTGCAGTTAAATATTCACGAGAAAGTTTTTTTTATGAGGTGTGAGTGCTAAATAGAATTGCTGAAACGGCGCGCAGTTTTAAGTTTTGCCAGCTTTCCTGAGAAGAAGGTTGAAAGAAAATGACGTTATTGCAAACATACATCTTCAAAACTTTGAACACGCACGCACAGGCAACCTTCACCAAAAAATCAACAATGCTAAAGGAATGATAAATATTCAGATAAAACTACTGTGCCACAAGGGACAAATGCAAGCTCGGGAGAAAATCTGCTGAAATGCGATGCCCGTATATTCGTTTTCACTTAGTGAATAATGCACTAGTATTCAATAGCGTTTAAAGTATTAAACATTGTTTAGATGCAAACGCGAAGTGGCTTTTATGACATGGAGTCGATTGCCACATCATCATCATCATCATCATCATCATCATCATCATCATCATCATCATCATCATCATCATCAGCCTTACTACACCCACTGCAGGGCAAAGGCCTCTCCCATGTCTCTGCAATTAACCCTGTCTTTTGCCAGTGTCATCCACTCTTTGCTTGCAAAGTTCTTAAGCTCATCCGCCCACCTAACCTTCTGCCGCCCCCTGCTACGCTTGCCGTCTCTTGGAATCCACTCCGTTACCCTTAAGGACCAGCGGATGTCTTGCCTTCACAGTACATATCCGGCCCAAGCCGTTTTCTTCTTTTTGATTTCGACTAGAATGTCATTAATACGTGTTTGTTCCCTCAATAATTCTGCCCGCTTTCGAACTCTTAACGTTACACCTATCATTTTTCTTTCCATGGCTTGCTGCGTTGGCCTTAACTTAAGCCGAACTCTTTTCGTTAGCATCCACGTTTCTGCCCTGTAGGTGAGTGCCGGTAAGATACAGCTGTTGCACACTTTTCTCTTGAGGGATATCGATAACCTACTATACATGATCTGAGAGAACCTACCATATGCACTCCACCCCATTCTTATCCTAGTTATTTCCCTCTCATGATCCTGAACAGCTGTCACTACCTGCCCTAAGAAGACGTATTCCTTTACCACTTCCAGCGCCTCGCTTCGTATTGTGAACTGCTGTTCCCTTGCTAGGTGGTTGAACACAACATTGGTTTTCTGCGTGCTAATTTTTAGACCCACCGTTCTTGCTCTGCCTATCTAAATCATTGATCATGGTTTGCAGTTCATCTCCTGAGTGACTCAGCTAACTGACCAATGATCATGCTCTAAGGAAGTCTCATAAAGCCAGCTATGCCATCTCCACATACTTCTCAAGTGAATTTCTCTTACAGGCGACAAAATCATACTACTATCGTGCTTGCCATAGAGCAAGAGGTAGTGAAGACCCAGGGACTATCCATACGGCACGGGTCACAACAAAAATCATGTGCGTATCTTTGCGTGCACAGAATGTCAGCATTGAGCATTTACATTGGAGATTTAGCTGCGCATCGTGCCCTGTGTACAATTCACATGTGGCTCTGTAAAAATTATCCGGGCCTTGAAAAGTTAATCTTGAAATATGTTTCCTCGTGCAATATACTTTGTGCGGCAAATTACACGTAATTATACTGGAAAATATATGAAAGTTGCGAAATATTTTTCAAGAAATGAGCGCTGGAACTCAGCGCAAATCGTCCACAGGAAGGTGTTCAAGCATTATTTTACTTTCCATCTGATTTTCTAACAGCTCTCCCTTAATGCACTTAGAAAGCCACCGCCAGAAAGAAAGAAACACACTGCTGCATAGCGCAAAATGGTCGTATCACTTCCGACTTACCAGAAATTTGCGGACTGTAGCCGTCGTCTTTAATCAATTCCATTAAGTCTGAAAAGAAAGTAAACGGAGCACATTCAGTTTACACTGTCTGCCTGGCACTTGCGTCAGGGGTTCAAAGTGCTTGCCTTCAGGTTTCTAAGAGCGATATAACTTTTTCAAAGCACCAGATTTAGCGCTGGTTATATTTTTCTTCAAAAAGTGTTTTGCAGCCATTTTTTGGAACATTTTTTATGGTATACTGCCATTGACCTTCACAGTTCACACCGGTTTATTTATGGACTCCAGCAGCGTTTCGCTCCATGAAAACTTAGCTTACACAGAGATAACAGCTGCCGAAATTGTTGCTGTCGTCCGCCAGATGTCGATTAATAAAGCTATGGGTCATGACGAAATATCAGTGAACATCATTAAGGACAACATTCATATTTTGTGCCTTCCACTGGAAAAATATTTAATCAGGCTTTTTTATCGGGTATCTATCCTGAAACGCTCAAGATTGGGAGAGTTGTACCGATCTACAAAAACGACAATCCCAATGATGTAGAAAATTACCACCCAATCACCATACTGAGTTGCATTAATACGCTCTTCGAAAAACTAATAGCTAAGAGAATACAGGATTTTGTTGAAAATATGGCATCTTAGCCAGAGAACAGCATGGTTTCCGCAGAGGTCATTCTACAGGCACAGCAGTACACTCAGCAACAGAAATAATTAACCGGGCTTTAAATTCAAACAAGATTATTATAGGCATATTCCTTGACATTAGAAAAGCATTCGACACTGTTAAACATGACATTTTGTTACAGAAACTTGAAAGTTATGGATTTCGAGGACCAGCCAGCAATTTTTTCCGTAGCTACCTAACTAACCGCATGCAATTCGTGCAAATCTCAGATCAAAGATCTTCAATGGGGGAAGTTAGGACAGGAGTTCCGCAAGGGTCAGTACTTGGCCCCCTGCTTTTTTCCCTCTTTATAAATGATTTTCCTCGTTTCATTGAGCATGGACAAGCAGTCATGTACGCAGATGACACAGCTCTACTAATACCTCATCAGTCGGCAGAAAAGGTTGAATCACTTGCAAATGATAGCCTCCAAAAAGCAGCAAATTGGTTTAGCACTAACAAACTAGCGCTAAATGTTAAAAAAACAAAGTTCATTGCTTTCACCTCCCGTCGTAAATCTACCCCCGTAGAATGTAGTCTGCATCTCGATGGATTACCAATTGAACGGGTTCAAAGCTACAAATATTTAGGAGTAACTCTTGATGAGAATCTACACTGGGCACCTCATATAGAAAACTTATGCAAAAAGTTAACCTCTGGGTGCTATGCACTAATTAAAGCACAAAAACATTTTGACAAGAACACACTACGAATGATATATTTCAGCGTTTTCCATAAACATTTAATATACTGCATTGAATCCTGGGGTTTCACCTTCGCATCATACTTAGCAAAACTTAGCACTCTCCAGAAAAGGGCTGTCAGAATAATATCATATGCACCGAGGGCAATACCATCCAAACCTCTTTTTGATGAATTAAACATAATGCCCTTCACCAATGTACGTGAGTACAAAACGGCCATTTTAGTCCGCCAGATAATTAGCACGAACTCTCCACATCCTTCTTGCATATTCATCTCTCCCGAACGTGACACTAGGCAGGCACAGCACAATAATTTTAATTTACCCATAGCTCACAACATATACGGGCGGCGCTCAATTTCTTTTATCGGGGCTAAAATATGGAATACCGTGCCGTGTTACATGAAATACACGTCCAACTTTGTTTCTAAACTAAAACGCGACTACCTTAACAAGCAATCTGATGCACCAAGCTAAACACGTGTTGTTGCTCAGAGCAATGCTCCATATAGTGATTGTTTAACTCTGACAATGTTTGTAATGGATCCATCACTAGCCATAGCGGCTAAGGGTCCAGATGACTACACAGCATTTTGTGTATCAATTTCTGCGTGAATAAACGTTCTGATTATAAACGTTCTTATTCTATAAAGGTTGAAATATTCATCAAATAATTAAGTCTAGTAACCAGCGCAAGCTAACGTTAAAAAAAATGGTGCGATAAATATCCTGTTTCACGACGAATTCAGTGATCAATAGATGGTTTATGGGTGTTTAACGTACCAACGCGACTCGGGCTATGAGGGACGCCGTAGTGAAGGTCTTCGGAAGTTTCGACCACATCCATGGGGTTTTTTAACGTGCACTGACATCGCATAGTACACAGGCCTCTAGAATTTTGCCTCCATAATAATAATAATAATTGGTTTTTGGGGAAAGGAAATGGCGCAGTATCTGTCTCATATATCGTTGGACACCTGAACCGCGCCGACGCCATTCGACCGCCACGGCCGGGATAGAACCCGCGTCTATCGGGTCAGCAGCCCAGGGCCATAACCACTGAGCCACCACGGCGGCATTAATGAATAGAAGTAAAGTGTGAACGTGATACAGGAATAGCTCTATGCTTACTGAGCTAGACCGCTATTTAGCGTCACATGAAGAAGCCGGTCGTTTTGTAGCGCAGCTTCACTTTGAACGGGGCTAACACGGATGCAAGGTACGGTACCAGTCTCAAAATATAGACTTTCTGAGGTATAAATATGCCTCCTGTGGCAAAGCAGTAACAATGTCGGCGAACACCAGAAAACCAGTGGATGATGTTCGCATGTACGATGTTAACTGAGTTTGGTTAGTTAACATTTTAACTTGAATTGAGCATGTTCTTGACCATTGTTACAACGTCCGATAACACAGCGCTGTGACAAACATTTTTCACGGTTCTCTCTTTGTGCCGACAATTATGGAAATAAATTCACTGCCACCGGACGTAGTAAGCCTTTACACTGCGGATTTATTCTATATAGCCTTGTATCTCTCGCAGTATTGCTGCGCACAGACTAAGGGCTGCCTCGAATAAAAATGTTTTGATTAAAAAAGTGAGATGGGCACTTGGTTGTAAATATGGGCATTTCTATCTGGCCGTTGGAAGCGTCCGCATAAAATTTTTTGAATTATGAAACACAATTACCCTTCGCATTGACGCTTCTGAAATTTGGGCCCTTCTGCCCTCCTCTGGAAAGATAAACGCCTTTGCAGCCCACAGAACAATGCACGCCATTAAAGGTCACCTTCTTCGCATGTGTCATGTAACCTCTACCCATTTTGATGGAGCATCAAAGAGTGAGCAGGGCTGCCACGTTGGAGGGAGGCAGGAACGCGAATAGAGTCATAACTTGCGGGAGTTGGCTCGCGAGCGCCAACGTTGCGTGCGTTTCGAAAGGGCCACCCAGCTCTGCCGAGAGGCAGCGCCAGCTGTGATACCGTTTTCGAAGATTTGAAAAGTGATAGGGCCATTCCGAACAGTGAACTAGAAATCCTTAATTGCAACAAGGTGAGTAAACTTAACCGTTAAAAAGTCGACTGGTAAAAACTGCGACTCAGCTTGCGCACTAATTAATACGGCAACTGTCGAAAAATGGCGGAAAATATCGGAAGAAATTTGCTGGCAATCATGCCTTGCCTTCTCACTGATGCAGCAATTAAATTTTTATAAGTTCCTCCTAACCATTTCATTGCCGTAATCGTGACATCTGTCGAATTCGTTTTTTAATATGTTCTCGATCTTCAAAGTCATGCGAAATAAACTGCTCAGCGACTAGGAAACAAACATTCGTCAATATTTTAGATCAGAAAGATACATTGGGGGGGCGGGGGGGCGCTAGATTTCACCTCACAGTGATTTTCAAGCTCAAGCAGTCAACATTATTGTCTAGAGGTCACATGCAAGCCATGCGAAGCTATAACAGAGTTTTGGTAAGAATACAGAGCAACAAAGAACGGACGCAAGAGAGATGGACAGGACGCACAGAACACGACAAAATGTGGACAGGACAAAAGAGGAAGACAGTATACCCAGGACATCGTCTCACCTCTCTTGTGTCTATTCTTTGTTGCGCTGTATTCTTACCAATGCCACGCACTTACTAGGAGACCCACAAGTTCTAATTTTAAGAGTTACTGGACTTAGCACAAAATGCTAGAACTAAAGGACTTCCGCGTAAACTGGCTAGGGACCGACGCCACAACACTTCTTCAGATACAGCGTGTGTATTCAAAGTCCGCTTTATTTGTTCTGTATATCACTTGAATGCCCCAAGCATGTCTGTCTGTTTATGAGTCAAAGCATTATTCCTTCCTATGGAGCGGGGTCGATGGCGTATAGTCTCACCCTTTTACGTACAGCGGCACTCGCATATTTATTCACAAGCGCTACGGAATGTTTCCGCGCTAGAAACTGCTTCTTGGAGCAAAAGTCTTCTGTTTTCCAGGTAAATGCGTTCCTAGAGTAATATTACAATAAGAGAGCCTAAATCGATTTTTCCTCAGCCGTCCATCGTCTGTTCAAATCGCAGTGAGTGACGTGAGGTCGCTAGGTGAAGCGATAACTCTCCGCTAGACAACTATCTCCCCTTCGTTCGGTAGCTGAAAGTAGTGCTAACACAACATAAATTGTGTTCTATGCTTTTTCTGTACGTCTCAATGTGTCAATAGGCTTTCCCTGTATTTCGTCCCTATCAACAGGTTTTGCAATGAAAGGTCTTTGGTTTTGAGATTAGATCTGGATTACCCCACATTACCCCATTCGTAACTGGGTGCCAAGTCCAGCCGCCATGGAAACGCGACAAGATATTAATCGGCGTCTTTAAATAGAGTCTATATGCTGATAAAAAAATACCGAACTCTTAGAAATGCCCAGCCTGGTTTGCCGATGGCACAAGGACCTCGCCGGGCTCGCCACGAGCGGCCTAGCATGATCACACATAAATCGAAATTAGTTTTGCTGTTTCACGATTCGTGATTTTGACGCACGTCACTAGCTCGCGGAGCCCCCATTATGCCTCTGAGGGCGCCATGCAGTGCGGCCACTAAATTTAGTGGCAGAACATTGGCACAGCTTGAGGTGTTGCAAGACTAGCGGCGCCGTCTAAAGCGTTATGGCGAGCATCAACTTGACGTGCCCACGACCTCATCAAGCGGTCACTTAATACAAGACCACTCTGTGTTTTTCTTTCTTGGTTCTGAATTTGAGACAGCACACTGTCTTTAAAGCGATGATCCTATACGATGTTTTTATGGTGACAAGGTCATGAAACAGCAACTTTTGTGTTTTTAGCGCGTCGTTCTGCCGTATCGAGACCGACTACGCTGCTCAGTCAACCGCCTGCCACACCAATCGACGGAAACGTTTGGCCCATGTTCAGAAGAAGTAACCTATTCTTTGCAGCTCATGTGTGGCGGCTTTTATGTCGGACAGACGGGTAAGTGCTTGAATGTACGTCTACTAGTACACAAAAACAAGGAACATAGTATAGCCGTATCTGAGGACCTGGCGGCCCACTGTCGAACCAGCAGCGAAGGAGAACGTCGGCCTTGATACCAAGGCTGCCAAATTTTGGTCAAGGGTAGAATCTGGCTAACAAGAGAGATTGTAGAAGCTTATCACATCTCGAAGCGCCATGCTCCATATGTCAGTGACCCATCTGTTTCGTTAACTACGACAGAAATCGAGTACCTATCTCAAGGAGTATAAATCTATCTTCTTCAGTCACATAGTCTTTTTTTCCTGCTGTGTCATGAATTGTTTTCTTTACATATTGGCCATTCCTTTGAATCAAATCATGAGATCATAGTCAGCGCTGTGTGTGTCTTGTTCTTCCTTCTGTTATATGACCACGTTACTCTGAACAACCAACTTGGCCGCACTTCCACATTCGTTAACCGGTATCGTATGCGAGGTTCACATATCTTGAGGCTTTACCTAAGCCATCAGAGGCGGCGAAGTGAAGGGCTTAGCAATAATTTATACCACTTGCTATTAAAAAAAAAAACTGCACTCAAAAACGTATCATACGGGCTTATGGAACATCACCTCCATCTAAATTCGGCTGCTGTGGCCCCGAGCGTTATTCGAAATAAAATGCTTAATAGCGGTAATAACGATAAATTTTCGCTTCCCTGTATTAATTGTTGAGGGGGCTTGGCTTCTGTTGCATGACAATGCAGAGATTTTCGGTGCGGTTCTAGGTGAGCGGTAAAGTCATTTCGCTTTTTGAAAGAAGCTTAGATAATGCTGTTTGAAAGTATCCCAAGCAGCACAGATCATCGGCCAAATATTGCAACAGGATGGTCCGATCCTGGTCCTTTGTAGGGCCAGCTTTGCCAATACAGTTCCAATGTTGGGCCAATTACTTGTGCTGCTTGGGATCATATGTTTTGGCGCATTTTTAATTTTCTTTAATGTGACAGCATTACTAGGCTATTTCGGCGTCTTAAGCGTAAACCATCAAGTCCCGGTGGCTAAGTGCTTAGGGCACTCGGCTACTGATCCAGAGTTCCCGGGTTCGAACCCGACCACGGCGGCAGCGTTTCGATGGAGGCGAAACGCAAAACACCCGTGTGTTGTGCGGTGTCAGTGCACGTTAAAGATCCTCATGTGGTCGAAATTATTGCGGAGCCCTCCACTACGGCACCCCTCTCTTCCTTTCTTCTTTCATTCCCTTCCTTATCCCTTCCCTTACGATGTGGTTCGGGTGTCCACCGAGATATGTGAGACAATTTTAGCGCCATTGTTCAAATGTCGCCACCGAAAGTATCCCCAAAACGTGGAAGCAAGAGTTGTGGGGTGAAGTATATAAAATCAGTGATAAAAAAATCGAGACAGAGTCGTTAGTCATTGGTCATTGTTCATTACCTTATTTAATGGTTATATTTGCAACACCTAACAATGACATTAAATAACAATGATAATTCATGATACTAACAATTGAGGATAAATAATGGCACTAATTTGTGATGGTGACTAAAGTGGCTAATTGCTGAGACCATGTAAAGTCATAGGGGTGTGACGTGATCACGTGCGTTTGATGACGTCACGCCTACAAACAATTTCAGTAGAGCAAAAAACGGAGGCTTGAACGCGGTGTCTGAGAAGTAGGATGATATGCACGTTTTAAAATAGTTTTAGAACATTCCATACGACGTCATATGAATAAGAGCTACCAAAGTCAACTAAGAGCCACCAGCGTCGCGGAAAACCCTAATGCTATGGCATTTCTCCAATGCAGTCTCTGCAGGACTTTCTAAGTTCTTGCTAGTCTTAGTTATCTCAGACAAGCACAATGCCGTTTATTTTAAAGACTAATGTTGGAGCTTTTTTTTTGCTATGAATACCGCTGTTTTGCGAGTTTAGTATGTATGTAGCGCGTTGTACTGTCGGTTCTTTCTTGATGGTTGCGTCCTTCCTGTACTGAAAAGTAGCTTTTATTCAGTTCTGCTTCCCCTTCTTTTCTTTTGCTGGATTGCTTATTCTTAAGTGTTCTGGAGCTGAAATAATTGTCGTTCAGAGAAGCTAATTACTCTTTAGCCCATTTAGCTGATCCCCACCCAACTATGTAGATTGCGACATCGTACTTTTTTGTGCATATGCTGTGATAACAGTAATTTGTTTGTTTCAGTTTAATTAACCAAAATAATATCACTCAAAGTGTTTCCTTATTATCTATTTAAAGATATTTATCTCAAAAACAAAGCAATTGATTTTCACTGAAAGGTTTATTTCCTTCTTTTGAAAGAAGCTTACTACAATATCTAAACCATTGTGGCCGGTTTCAGCAGTGTATTGTTTAAGATTCAACTGGTCACTTGAAAGAACTGACATCTGATCTGAATACAAAAACATTTGAAATGGCTATGCTGTTTCTTCATGCAGTCACTTCTTCGGTGCTGTCGTTTTCTTTATTTTTACTCTTAGATAGAGCAATCACCACGCAGTGATTTTTATGCGAGCGCTACAAACATAATAATAAATACAATGCATTTATTTTTATTTCCATATTAATGTGACATCTTTTTATTTCACAATTTAACCTGGCATAAACCCACAAACGTCGAAAATTCCGCTCGGGGTTTACCCATCAGAATAGCGTTTTCGCGCCAAAATGTTCCAAAAGGATTATTGCAATACAGCTGCTGCACTCGGATACCACGCAGAATTGTTGCGTAGTTTAAATGGTGAGAAGATACTCTAAATATTGCTAACCGTAGGAATTGGTATATTATTCATATATATGCATACAGTACTACGCATGAGGTTGTTGATCTGTCATTAAATATTGTTTTTTTTGGTGCTCATGATAGGCAGTGAACATCTGCTGGAACCCCTCGGTACCAAACCAATATAAGTACAAGTCCGAAGAAATATTCGGCATGTTTCCGTCTTCTCACTTACATTTCGGAATATATGATTCACAGAAGCAGTGATATTGCGGCCGGTATTCACAGAAAGCGCCTTGACCGCCAAGGCGATTGCACTCCTTAAAGCCCCACCTTGTGTCGGTGGGACAGCCGTAACTCTCTGTAATAGAAATTTTTTCAGCAAGAATACTGTTTTTGCGCCAATATAGAAATAGTTCAGAGAGAAAATAAATCGAGGTTCCAGAACGCTAACTAGTGAAAAAGAAACATACATCATGCCAAATACTCGGGCGACTGCCTGCAGAAAGCGGGGAGTTTTCAATTCTGCTGAAATATTCGGCCGTACTTGTTACTATCTTTGAGACGGGCATTCGAGAGGCAGCGACAGAGTACGTTTGCCTAAAGTCTTCGAGGCACATTCTCCATAAAGGTGGCATTTTTCCTGAGTATAAAGGCGATTTTGGTGAAAAACTCACAGGGCGGTTACGACCGTGTAACGCCATGTTCAGCGATAGCTGTTTAGGCGTTTAGTTTTGGGAATATTTTCCTGGCGCACTGTTGTAGAGGTAAAGTGATGCACCCCTGCACTGGCAGGCGGCAGTTCCGAAAAGAGCCACCCGCATGCTTATGCGACACATGTTGACAGTGGCATAAGGTCACGTGACGTTAATGTCATGTGGCTGTGACATTAAGGCGCCCGCCGTCAACACGACGGTGTCAACGGTGACGGCGATGAGAAAGCCAGGAACGGGCGGCTAACAGCTATCGCTGTAAAACGTAGCTGCGGCGCGTATCAGACGCTTACTGCGATACGCAAATTGCATACCCTTCATATCTGCAGTTCAGTTTAAAAGAAATGCAGTCTTCTCAAAATAACGCTTTGCGGAGCAAGCTCTCCAGTTCTTATTTCCTATTGAGAACCTCCATAGTAACAAGATGATTTCCACTTGAAAATGCTCGCCATTAAGCTTGTGACGTGCTATTTTGCCGCATGTGTCTTACCTGTTAACTCCTTAATGAGCTCGCCTGTGGCCACAATCCGACCGTACGGCCAGGATAAAGTCATCAGATCTGCAAAAAGTAACCATTTGAAAGTGCCCTAACCCTGTACCATTGAACATTTGTACGCAGGGCAATCTTTGATTGCCTTGCGTACAAAGCGAAACATGTAGCCCCGACATGATGCTATTGCAACCTATTAACATTATTCGTTGTCAAGTAATATCACTGAATTTACTTTGTCAAGTCAGGTGTAACCGATGCATTGCAATTCAGCACTTTAAGTCAAAAATAGGAAAACAAAATAAACACGAAATAAACTTTTTGCTTGTTCCCCTGATGGTCAGACAAGCCTGTTTAAGATTATATTAATCCATTACATATAGCGTCCAACACGTCTCCAGGGGACACGCCTTTGATATAAATGATAAGGCAATGAAACACGCCTACCTTTGTCTATTGTGGGCCTCTTTGTTGGAGGTTTCGCTGCAGAGACAAGAGGCAAAAAATCAGCGAGCATGCTAAGCCCAGAAATATAGTGAAAAGATTTCGAGTTGCGTTGCCGCACAGTTTTAAACCTTTGATCTAATAGAATAATTCAAAAAATGATTTAGTTACTGTTCATAGCTGTGGTTACGCGAACCTGAGGCACGGCTGGGACGGGCCGAAATATTTACGCTACTCAGAACGTTTGGAGTTGGACAGTGATGCCACTGGGAGGACGACAGGGGCGGAGGGGAGGGGGAGGGTGAAGCGAGGATGAAAGGCAGAGCACAGGAAGAGTGCGCACGCTGACATGATATTCGCCGAACGTGACTTGCACAACTATCGCCGTAATACAACGAGGGACAAGTTGAAAGGCAGGCTATAGGGGTTTTAGATCAGGTGCAACGTATAGGCACCCCACAGATGTTATTGGAGGCGCTTGAGAAGAAAGTGATCAATGATGTTTGCGGCATTATCTTCAAGCCCAAAAGTGGAAGTATTTCTTCCATTGCAACATAGATAAATGCAACTAAAAATGCCATAGTCCCAGCTGTACCGCATCAGCAGTATAGAGGCAATGTACCCCAAAACATTTCTGTTGTATTGTGCAGGAACACAAACTTCAAATGTCTTTTGAATTCAATACTGGATTCCATCTCCGCCTTTAATAACAAGACTTGAATATGTATGTGCCATAACTTTCATTGTCAAAATTACACACTGTAACCTTAAATCTAAAACATTGCATTTTCGATATCAAGAAATAATGTTTTTGTTCTGCCAAATTGGATTCCATAAACTCTTAACGGCGGTTGTACTGACGTTGACAAGATCTCCAGAACACGGATTAGTTCTTGAACATAGAACAAAATCATCACTATAAATAATTATCAGAACGAAGGAGATCTACACGGAAGGCAGCCCCAAAACAAGTCAGATGTCATTGGAAGGAAAGTAATTAAGGCAATTTTGGCGGCTACCTATACGTAGCAAGAAAACGAAAAGCTAGGAAAGGAACATGGAAAGACAGCACCGGCTTTGAATCTTTCTTTCTCATCGCAGGCTGCCATACTGAATTTTATTTTTTGACCATAAATGCAGACTGCTGCTGACATCAGCGCCCGTCCACTTCTTGGCTAGATAGCCTCAAAGTTTATTCTTTATTAGGAATATACCAACTGGTTCGAAACACGTGCCTTTTGAAGGCAAAATCAGTGCTTATGATCACAAGCACCTTGCAAAGAGAAAAGGACGGCACTTTTGGCAGTATAAGCAGGAAAGCGTACGTAAAATCTAAAATCATCTTTGTTAGCTTCAACCAAAAGTAGTTAACATTATTAAACGTATTAGGAAAATTTGAGGCGGCAAGAAACTGAACACAGCTGCGTTTATTAGAGCCCAAAATACATTGTACGTGCCTTAAGGCTTTCCTTTTCATAGTTCGTGCCTTGCATTCTTAGAAAATAAAATGCTCCCATCTGAAGTGCATTAATTTCCTTTCGTTTTAGTCCTAGTTAATATGGCACAAAGAACGTTTCTGTTGCCTCGCTACATTAGCATGCAATATTTTCATTAAGGCCAGCGGCAGCGAAGAGTTCTCTAAGCTGGGTTATCGAAGCAGCGATCGACGAAGGCTTGAGCCGCCCGGAGTAAAGGACTTCTTATTCGACGGCAGGGTGTTGAACAGTAAAGAATTTTCTCCTTTCTGGATTGTATTTTTGTGAGCACTGCCGTTTTGTGCTTAGGTCACACTTAGGTATGGTAATGCCGCTCGCAAAGCTTCCGAAAAACTAGTCAGCGCTTTGAACGTCGCCCTAAACTTAAACGATGCATATGAGCAAAGTATATAGTAAACGTGATAGACAAACGCACTGCTCTGCGCCATCAATTTGCAAAGTGAAAACGAGAGCATGTGTAATTGGAAAAAAATGCTGAAATATTTGCTTATAGCGTGTCCCTTGTGTGACAGTGCTTTGACGAAACAGCATGGTGTGACAAGAGGCGTGCGTGGCTTCTAGGCAAATACATGGGATTTGATGTTCAAGGGGATTGCCGCAAAATTTAACCCTTCGGGAGTTTTTTCGGAAAGCAGTGCCGAAGATAATGAGGTAGCAGATGCTATAAAAGCTATGTGGAGTAGCTGCAGCAGTCTTTATTTGGCCATGCGGGGCATACAACAGCAGAGGCCCTTTTCTTTCCTGTTCCTGACGACATCAGCGCTGAATAGCGCCTTGGCTGACACAGCGATAAATATTTTCAGCAATGACGGGATCCAAATGCTTATATAAATGGGCTGCGCAGATGCTTCACGTGCCCATCCACAGCCCGTTCGAGACTCCACCTTCACCGGCTGGCACAAATGACAACAAAATTTATATCTCAGTGATCGCACGGCAGAAGCACAAAGTCGAATTTGTTGTTAGAGTTATCGCAGCCGCGTGACTTTTCTTACGTACAGACACGTCTGTAGCAATAGCAGGGCTTGAGCAGCAAGCGATCGCAGTACCCATTCTGAAATCCGCGCTCTCTGCAGGCTTTCCTGCATTTATTTTCATCAGGACAGCCATATTCACCTGAAGAAGAAACACAGGGGAGTTCTTAGGTATTACGATATAATTAGGATGAAACCACTAATCCCAATGCGATTTTAACTGCTTTTCTGAATACGAGCCCAACCGTCACGCACAAAGAAAGAATTCTCCACATAACGGCTAACAATAATTATTCCCCTGCCACGAATCCTGCACAAAATAATATATGTGGTATAGCAGTTTCTTAACCGCACAAAACTGAAACGAAGCTCTCCAACAGCATATATTCAAACGTAGTGAGGAAGCCAAGAGTCACTGAAATCGATTAGTTTTCAGATATAAAATAAATACTTAAAAGGTTTTTGCTCTGTTCATATGCTGACTCAACAAGCTATTTAGTAGCTATGCAGTACATGGGGTACTCTGAGCGCTTCATGGCCGATCATAGCCATATAAAAAATATAGAAGCTGAGTATACATACCTCCACTGAAGTACACACTATCCTCAATTGTGTCCTCTGGTTCTTTTGTAGGCTTTGGGCGCACTGTACGCGTGGCAGCTGTGTTGGAAGCAGCCCATAATCAGATATACATCTCACACATCCGAAAGCTTTAAAAAGGCTTCGCACAGCCATACAAAAATTTTATATTTAGAAAATCTGCTATTATTTCAAACATTGGAGGGGTCACTCCAGTTCCACTTTAAGGGTATGACGCGGCAGCGTATTGGGTTAATTCCCATATATGCCGAAGTTCATTCTCTGCTTTACATTCTTATATCCCTGGCACTCATCATAGCCCTCCTGGCGCAGTGGAGCAGAGACTAAACGATGTGCTAATACCCTACGATGGAACGCGCTCCCAGAAGTGGGCTTTGTGTGCCGCAGGTTGCTGTTCGCGAAATAATTAATTTCACTGCCACCTGGCACGGTGAGCAGTTGGCTCAATATCCGGTGGACACGTTGTGATGACGCTGCAAGGTGACATGACCTAGGTGGTCCACCTACCTCTTACGTTGCTCTCTGCAGGACTACCTGCCAGAGCCATGGTTGTGATTTTTTGCTCACAACGACAACACCAGATTTTATGAACAACGGGGCCTTTAACGTTATCGCATTCAGAACGTGCTCAAGATTAAAAGGCTTGCTTCGCAAGGTGGTGGGACAGACGCTTATGGTGACTTGAGTCACTATTTCTTTGTAAGGCAACAGGTATACGAATAAACTTCCCAATAACGTTTAATTTTAATTGGTTTGAATGCTTTCATAAAGTGTTAGCTGACATGGAAACATTGAATGTATTCTTAAGCAACCACTGTGCAAATAAGCAGCGCGTATAGCATGCTCACTCTGCGCTTGTGTTGATATTTAAATAGCCTTACAAACCATAATCCTCTCACCAAAGGGCAAACAACGATTGCTGCTGCATGTATTTATCTTGTCATTATGTGCCACCTAGCGTATGACGCACCAATGGAGAAGTTTTACCAGTATTGCAGCGGAAAACTGTGGCACCACAAAGTTAAATGTGCAAGCGTTGTCCGAGAAAAGTAAAAGACGCGTATGAATACAAGCCTGCTTTAGGTAATTCACAGTTAAACCACTGAGGTGCTTTTGCATGTTTCCCACGGAGAACATCGGTTCTCCTTGCACATTTAATTTCTTTGAAGGTGTCTTAAAGAGAGAAACAGCGACGATTACTTACGGCATTCATTCGGTGCGACGCACTTGCCATCTTCTGTGCGGGCAGTTCCCTTTACACAGCCGCATCTGAGTTCCGCCATATTGCAAGGCCAAGGATCCACTCCTGGACACATTACTTGATGGACAGTACGCTTTCGAGAGCAGAAGCCTGTTCGTTGCTTATTGAAACAACCTAATCAGTGTAAGAAAGGGGCATGTCGAAATGGCACCTCTTGTATATAAAAATTCAACTCTGCCTCATTCAAAGAACTTTCCTGACATGAAAAATGCTCAGCGATTTATTTGACCAAGGTGATGGTCTTAAATGCCTGGTGGTAGTAAATTGAATAACCCTTAAACACCGGTGGAAGAGATAGCAAATAATGGCTCATGCAGAGTGAAATGCACAAATTTTTATATCAGACTTTTTCTGCTCGTTAGTACAAATAAGGTGTTCTTTTTTAAAAGGAAAGTAAGAGCCATGCAAACAAAGGGCAGAACAGTTTATCAACATTTGTGCAGCGCTTACTCTATGCCCCCTAACGCGCTGAACTTAGCGGAGGTGCGGGCCATTTGCTGCGTGACGCATATTTGCGATGTTCTATGCAACAGTAGTTTGGTTTGGGCTAGTTGGTGACAGTTTTTTGAAAACATAGCGCAAAAAAGGCACGGACGGCACAGATGTGTAGAACGTGTCCCGCTCACATCTGTGTTGTCCGTCATTTTTGCGTGATGTTGCACGGTTTGAGCTATCGCCCGATATATGTACTACATCTCATGGGGATCACACAGAGCGCATGGCACGCAGGTACCGTTGATTATCTGAATTTACGGAGCTTAGCGGAGCTTTTCAAGGCTGTATAATCCCTCCTGCGCCTACCGTTGGAGTACGTTCTGCATCGCATTATGCTAATAGAAAAGCCAAACGCACAGACTCTGCGAGTTCCCTTCCATCTGCAGATTGCACGCTGATCCTCTTTCACCAGCGCCTTCCTGTGCAACACGGCCCGCTGCAGCCCAAAAGGAGAGACGCGTAACACGCGTACCGCCACATGCCGTCCTGCTATTAAATAGATGGAAGGATTGGTGATCGTGTGGCATGTTTCTGCGGAAAAAAGTTTGCTACGAGTGCCTCCATGCTCGGTGTTTCGTTGTTTACATGTTTCCAAGGCATTCTGGACAACAATACATTGGCATTTAGAAGCTTTTCATTTTTGTATAATTAATTCATAAAACGTTTTGCTCTGCAGCGATTTTATTTCGGAACAAGTATCTTTGACCAAAGTTTAGGCGAATCCCCCAAGGTGGAGTACATTTTAGATAAGAGAGTAATAACTCATTCGGATTTACCCGAGAGCCACCATACTACTATAAAAGGAAAGCTGCACAGCTTCTACAGAAACTTCGTGTTTGAAAAAAAATGCGTCCAGCTCTGGAATCGACCACCGCCTTACCGCAGGAGCCACTCTACCAACTAAGCCAACCAGGCCTTCTGGGATATGGTAGGGCGAGCGGAAATCTGTCAACAACTTGAATTGGGAGCCGTGTTGGTCCATGGTTTAGGGAAACCCCAGAGCAGGAGCACATCTCTAGAACAGATTTTACCCCATGTTGGAGGATTCCCTTGAATGTTTTATCAACATCGTTTACTCTGCGAGTTGGTCATACATATGCTCACGCCCTACAATTGGCGGCCGCCTCGATAAGCTGAGTTGGTAGAGTGACCCGCCGGATAAAGCGGTTGTCGGGGGTACTATTCAATACCAATTTTTCTTAATGTCGAAAATTTCTATGGAAGCTGTACAGCTTTTTTTTGTAGCCGTAGTGTTGTACTTGGGGGGATAATAATGAGCAATTATTCCAGCACAGCAAGGATATTTAGGTAATATCATCGCTTTTAGGCCTCAAATTTTGCAACCGTTTGTTACTGATGTCTCCCTGAGACGTATTATTGTTCCTTTACTTATTTCTAAACCAGAGGATCTTAGTGACGTTAGCTATGCTTTCAACGTCCCGATAGATACTGCCAAATTGTAGCAAAATATCATCAATTATTTGTTCAGATTTTCCACAAACTATACACACATGATCATCATGGAAATATTTCTTTTTGTAGCTTGGCTTTCGAAGACAAGTGGACCCCTCTTTGAAACAGCAGTGCGCTGCGTCTCGAATTTTCTTGGGACGATTACTTCCTGATTTTCTTTTTCTATATAAGTACGGCGCCTACTGTCTTTATGAATTTAATTATTCAAGTGAGCATAATGCACTAGGTTGACCCTGCATTTATTGGTCTATAGTGTCAATTTCTTTTTTTCTTAAATCCTTACCGATTTGTTTTCTAGTGCTTTCCCTATGCTATGAATAACCGCTCCTCCTGTACAAGTACTTATTAACTTTGTGCGACCAAGTCATTGCATGATAACCCGACGCTGCGTAAAAGCCAAAACTAGAGTATACGCCATCTTCCGAAGTTTTACCAGTCAGGGAGCGGGGTAAGGCGTGGAAGCTTTCACAACACCATAAACATGCGGCGAAACAAACCGGGAACGTAGGAACAGACGCAGAAAGTACGCACTACAAGCCACTACAAACCCACACGTGTCCAAACACAGCATTTACCACAAGACATCACCCACACCATGCAACAGTGAATGTGTATACAACAGACACAAGAGAACATATGGATGAAGGTAGCCTCATAATGCCCAATGCCTAGAAGAGATACCCCTACTCTTGAGCAGTGCTAGGACCTTCTAGGTAATTTGAAGCCGCCGCGCCTGCTCACGCTGGCACAGCGATCCAAAGCCGCAGCTGAGGCCGGCGGACTCCTGGACTAAAGAGTGCCGACCAGTACTCCGCCATCAACCCCTTCCTAACCCTGAAGTAAATTGCAGGCGCAGCATAGTCTCACAAGAAAAGAGAAGCAAGGAAAGTCATCCAACGTGGTTCGGCGCACCTGCACGGCGCAGCGCCTGCAATTTAGTGTTATTCCAGTGTTAAACCAACTAGCCCGAACACAAACCACACTTCCTAACCCGCTATCCCTAATCCCCTCTTCAAGTAATCAATTTTATCCATCCGTCAATCAATCTATGCGAGCATATTGGAAATAAAAAAGCCAGAAATGAAACCAAGGCCCACAGAAATTAATCTAAAAAAGATACGTCATCATGGACTAAAGCAAATTTGCCACGTCAGACTATTAGAACAAGCGTTTGCCAATCAGTGACCGTAGCATTGAGGATGGCTGTAGTGCTGAGAAAAAATTTCATTCCCAGAGATGACTACGTACGCTTGCACGCCGTCATTCCAAGATGAAAAAGAATAAAAACACTCACTCTTTACATTAGTCCATGCTGAGCACATGGCAAAGAGAAAGATAATGCCATGCAATAAATTCATCGCTAACTCAAGGGAAATGAACAGATGCTGCAAAATGAGAAAGTAACAAGAATATCAGAGGACTTCAGCGCTATGGTCTCACGTAAAAAGCACTGTTTACGCCAAGGCTGGTCGGGCACTGCGCCAAAGGTGAGCGCGCAGCCTTACAGAAAATTCGCACTCAGCCGAGAAATCGCAATACACTGAGCAACTGCCGGGAAAATCGGCATTGCCAGGCTGCCACTACATGCGCGCCACCTGTTTCTCTATTGTCTCATTGATTCCACCTCTCTCTCTCTCCATCTCTCTCCTCTCTCTTTACATCCACGTGAAACGGGATGCAAAGACTCCCACCGGCGAACTCGGCAAGATTTTTCAAATTGCCGGCTGAAACTCCACCTAATCACTCAGCGATATTTTTTCGCTGTGAAAAGTCCGCGTTCTGCAGTTTCAGGGCTCAGTAGGCAATACCTCCCGTTTCGTTCCCCTTTTCAAGCCTTTGTTCACGAAGCTTTTTATTTGGTCTCACTGTCAGGTACTGCCTAAGAGCAGGGCCCTTCGTTTTCGTGTTTTATTTTTTTATCAATTTGGAGGGTAAACATCGTGCTTTAGTATTAGAATTAACATTCGAGGAGAAATCGAGCTTTTTCAAAAATAACAATAGAACTAAGTTTTATTCCGGTTATATCACCGCAACAAAAAAAACCCCAATAAAATCAACAGAAAAAAAAACAATTTTTGAAATTGACTATTGCCTGAACTCGCGACGAGCAGATGCTCTTTCTACGTTCACATTTCTTTATCTTTGCTTGAATATCTGCGCTTGCTTCTGCTGTGTCCAAATATGAGCATGCACTCAGTATGAGCAACAACGACTGACCCTTCTTCTTGGCTAGCAGACAGGACGGACAGGAATCATGACGATCTCGCTGTCTCCCTGACTCTCGCAAAAACATGAAATGCGTGGTGGCTCGGAATGGGGAGAGCAAAAAGTGCATCCTTTCGACAGTTCGCCTCTTCGAACCACATTGCATGTAGCTTCGGCACTCTGGGTTTCGCGCCTATTGAGGGGGGGGGAGGGGGGGGGTTGGCAGCCTGTTTTATTTTTCACGAGAAGTGCGAGCGCTGCCACCAGGGAACCAGGCCTGTCTGACATAGATGGCGTCCGCATACTGTCGAGCACGTTTTCAGCACGGTGGATTTTCTAGTACAAATCAAGTTTAACCCAATTTAAAAAAAAAATTATTTGGCGGTTTCAGAATCGGGCAGTCAGGTTTTCCATGGAAACGAAGGGCTATAACTATTAGGCATGTAATGTGTACTCATTTTTGTGCATCGGTTCTGACAATGCTTAGATAAGATGAAAAAAATCAGCCGACTGCGTTCTGACGGTAATGATCGGATGTATTAGCAGATATGCATTTCGCGATTAAAACATTATTATGAAGATCTTTTTGAAATGGGTTTATATCTATTGTTATGACTTCTTGCTTCTCATCATAACTTAAACTGGCACCCTGTGCTAGTAATACCGCGCATAATTATTAGCCTCACGGCGAATAATATGCTTATCGCGCTGATGTCTACATTTCTTAAGGAGTAATATGCAGCCTAGTTATCTCAATTAGGTCTCCTCTGGTCCAGATGAGACTTCTAGAAAAAGAAAAAACTTTTCAACTCTTCTTTCGAGATTCGTAAGTACAAGGACCTCCCATCTTATTTCTGTTAATCAAGAGCATCAGGAACGGAAGGGCGGGTATTGCACGAAACATTCAACGAAGGAAGCAGGTTCGCTGCAACACTTCATATTTTGCTCTGTCAAAAATTGCAACAGTTTTCTTAGGTGCGCTGACCACAAAATGCGAGTGGCCCTGTTCAATCTATTGCACGGTTCAAGCGCGTTTAGCTATTCAAGGTAGGTTGCCGCGACCTCCCGGAACAATGAACTTTGTCAAATAGCTCAAGGTGGAAGTATTAAATATTCGTAGTTTAGAAAGCATGATGAGTCTTGTAAGCGATTATCTCTGTTATCCAAGAACACACCATTATGAAAATATTGAAGGTGCTCTGAAGAAGGCGACAGTGCGCCACCATCGACGACGATGAAGACGTTCGGCCGGCCTCGGCGACCGGCTGCCGCGCGCGTTGGAGAGCTCGAACTCGCTCTGGAAGTCTGTTCTGGTGCCACGGCTGCTGAGTCAGTTTGTGCAACGGTTACGCCGCCAGCCCTTTCAGCTCTACAATAAACCGCTCTTCACTTCAGCAGCGGCGTCACCAGTACGGACTTCCAGAGCGAGCTCGAGCTCTCCAACGCGCGTGGCAGCCGGTCGCTGAGGCCGGCCGAATTTCTTCATCGTCGTCGATGGTGGGACACGGTCGTCTTCTTCAGTGCAAAGGCGATAGTCTATTATTCCGATATGCAGCAAAATCTTTGTTTTAAACTATTTCCAGCGATCGCATCGAACATTTAAGACTGCATTAGAAAACCAATGGGAAACGGTTTTTACGACAGCAAAAACATGTAGGGAAAAAATACAAGACTGCACTCTAAACACGAATATACCTATATGGGAGTAAAAAGGGTGTAAGGTGTTCCCTAGCGCACTGCCTTATATAAAAAGAAGTGTGCTAGAGGGCAGCTTACTCTCATTTTTACTCCTTTCTGTTTAGAGTGTGCCATCGGGTGATCTGCGGAGTTATTGATTGTTACATTAAATTCTTAGATTATATGAAAAAATTGCGTCCATAAACGATTTCCCGCTCTGAAATGCTTTTGTACAGATTTGCTGGGTAATTAATTGTCCGCTCATGTATATTTAAGCCAGTTTCTCAAATGAATACATTTCTACAGATTTAGCATAGAATTAATTTCGCAAGGCCGTGGTCCAGGCGGGGAACATTGAACCTGAGACCATACAAATGCGCAAATGCAAAAAAAGCGAGGTATTAAGATTAAATCCTTACGCGCCCAGTAAGCTCAACGTGGAGAGGATCCAGCAACTTCTCTTTGCAAACATCCCTGATGCTTTGAAAGAAGCGCTAAACCTCATATCGCCCCTGCGTGGTTAAAGAGGAGGCTGGGCTCATTTGAAGCAGCGCACATAGTTTCTTGTGACAAGGCCGAGATCCCCAGGCAGCAACAGTTTAGCGTTTATATCAGCAACTAAGGGCTCTTGACACCCGGCATTCGAATTTCAGCCAGCTGTCGGCTCGTGCGAGTATTAGACACAGGGTGAATGTCGCGACCCTCCTCGCTGACAAATAAAAAAAAAACCTAAGCATCTTTCTGTTGTAGAAATTTTCAAAAGCCACTAAAAGCGCTGCTCGCCGTCGGCAGAGTGCGAAACACTTCTAAGAAACTGAAAACATAAACTCTTCAACAATTAGATCGAAAGAAAACAGCGCCATTAGGCCGAAGACATCTGTTTTCACTCGCGCATTTTTATCAAATGTCATTTACTTTGAACTTGAGCTATTAATCCTTGTGGAAAGCACTCGTCATAAATGTTATGACGCCTGTAAAATATTGCGACGCTGCCATAAAGGTTGGTAACTTGCAGTCAATACACCTTAAGTGGCATGTCTTATGATTAGATAAAAATTTGTGTGGTATAAACAAACTAACGGTCAATAGCAGTGAAGTGTGCATCGGTTTAATATTACAAGCCATTCTCAACGCGGATATAGAAAACTCCTATTCTGCAATGCTTCACAGAACGCTGTTATATTGGCAATGTTTCGCTCATATGACTGCAACGTTTCTCGGCGGAGTAATTATGGGGAAAAACACTTTTCGAGGAATGCAACTTCAAGATGCAAGTGTTTCGATTTAATCAGTAATGCTTTCGCTTTTGCCGAAGAATAATACCTCCAAGATAGAGACAATGGTAACCTTAAATCAGCGTCAAAAAGTATGGCGTCACGGACGAGGCAATCCTAGCCAAATTGCTTAGAATATAAAGAGGCAAGCTGCGCGGGAAAAATATCAGCATGCGTGCTTGTATATTGCTTATTGTTTTCTTTTTGTATCGGAAACTGCAGCCTTAACAATTCCTCGAAATATTTCCCCCAGGGCTGCGAAAGCCTCAAAGGGTGGAAATTTGTGTAGTGCCGGTAACGCGTATACAACCCTATTTTGCCACTTTGCTGTGCTAGGCCGGTGCTGGACATTCGTCAATATGAAAAGAAATGCGTGTAGCAATTAGACTCATTGCTTGTTATTGTCTCTGAAGCATTGTTAAAATTCGTCTCCACGTGTTTTACCTTCGAAGAGTGCTTGGCTGCGGCAAAATTATAGGATGTGAATTGTGATTTCGAATTTTGTCCTCTGGCGTTCAGTGTTCTTCGTAAGAAAATGTTGCAAGCAAAAGCTCAAGAATTAATTGGTTGAACGAAGCTTTTTTCACAATGCAATATCACTTTCCTCCGTGGCGGTCTTGAGCTTTGTCGATATTATGGTGATGAACAAACGGGTGCTGGAATATGCAAAACCGGAATTTAATTACGTGTGTTATATCAGTAACACTCATTCCATACAGGGAAGGCCGACAGGTCATGTGAAAATCATTTACCACAGCGTGTGTCGAACGAAAGAAATTTAGTACAAATTAAGAACAGTAGTAATAAGGACATGCACTACAGACATTAAAACAGATATTTACAGACTGTAAGAATTACGAACAGTGGTTATAAGGACATGAATAACATAATATTTGTTCGGACACCGTAGAAATGTACAAGCATGGTTCTGCGCGCAGACCTACACCCATGACAACAAATACTGCAGAGCCAGCTGTCAGCTCTTGCGTTGCTCAAGCAGGCAAGAAATAGAAGAGAGTGCACAACCGTGTCCGCCCTAGTAAAAACTTTGCGGATAAAAATTTTGAAATCCTTAACCACCATGCTATTAAATTTAAAGCTCTTGTCTCCATCAATTCTTGCTTTTTGCAAACTTTCTTTCAGCCCCCTTCAACATCGAGCATGAGGGGCTCTTTTCGTTACATTGCCGTAAAAGCTCCAGCGAGTGCACGAGACAGTGACCAGTCGATATCTAGCCCGGTCTTCACGCTGTCAAGCATATTTGTACAAAAAATGGGCACATGCATTTATCGAACGATTTCATGTTAGCACTAACATTCGCATTGGTACTCTTTCCTTAAGTGAAGTTTAATTATTTCTTATGCGCATCCGGCTTTAATTGTTTACAGAGGGCGTAAGTAGCGAAAAGCGTAATTGTTCTGGAAGTCAGTAGATTTACCCTGCAATTGAATCCTGCAGCCTGCAGTTCAGGGCGGAGAATCTGACAGCTGGTGTTATTTTAGGGCAATTGACCAAGCAACACATCAATAGTTATTCTCGGCAACACGTGTGCCCAGAATCTTGTGAGGCCGGGTATTTCGTGTTCCAGTGACCATCAGAAGTATACTGCCACCATGGTTATTGGTCTCGTAGCGCAGCACTCCGCCTTTTTCCAGCACCTTGAAACGCATTGGAAAGGCGAGGAACGTACGATCCTCTTTCGCTTTGAGCTTTTGCAGTGATCAAGCGACGCTTGGAAACCTGCGCTAAAGAGCAGAATTCTATTCTCGAGAAAGTCGACCAAAGAAACACTTAACATAGGAAGTGCTTTTACTCGCTGCTCCAGACCACGCACCAGGCTGACGTTCGACAATCACGTTAGACGTGCGCAGTATACTGCCGCGACCAACTGGGCACCGCTACCGGCTATAGTCTGTTGTCGGAAGCCGCTCACGGTGCCCAACGCAATACATTTTTCAAAATAATAAAACATAATATAAATTTTACTAACGGCCAGCAGGCAGGTACAAATCTGCAATTACAACCAGGCCCGTAACTGCCGTACTTAACATGACTCCCTGTTCACGGATGTACGAAATAAGGGCTTTACCAATGTAACAAAAGGAAACCTTATATCTCAGCAACGTTATGTTGAACAATTCGTGGCATGAATCGCTTATAAACGGGCGGCGTGTACTGGGTGTTTCAGCAAGCACTTTCAAAAAATTTAAAAAAGAGAGTTTTTGCCGTAATATATGGTTCTTGCGACATAATATCACAAGTGGTATTACAGACTCTGCCTCATTAACGAGTGTCCGAAGAATTCTCACCACTGAACTGAGGACTGAATGCTTTAAAGCTGCAGCAATGTTCGAAAAGCTTAAAACTGCTCATTCTTGTCACTGATACCCGGATTACATCAGCTGCACGCGAAAGGTATTTCATGAATGCCAGCAGTCACCAATTCCGCGCACTTCTAGAGCCGAATGCAAGGCCATGCAGTCAGTGCTGGTCTCAAGCCCCCCCGTATGTGCCCAGTATATAGCGAGGAAGCGAAAGCAAAAAGAATCAGAAGCTGAAGTCTTCCTGTGCGCACCACTCCAGGTTAAGCACAGTGGTTTCAGCCCGAACAGTGGTCAACAGCGTATTTATCGGCAAGATAGTCAGTACTTTCCCATAGAAGGAGAAGGAAATGGGCTTTCTCTGCCACAATAAGCAAATAATCGTGAGACAATCCTTTAACCTTGTCATCGAGAGCACATGCAAGAATAAAAAATAAAGATAGGACTGTTACAAGAAGTTCCCTCTTTGTACACAATGACAGTTCTGAATGAGGACAAAGAATGGTCAAAACCATTGTCGAAGCTCCATGAAATAATGTCACACTGCTCGATGCTGCTTGGAATGCCGTCGACTTTTCATACAGCATTCTTCTGAGCAATTCACATAGGCGAAACGTTTCTGGTGTGCACAGTGTGCAAAAACAAATGTGTTAACTGCAGCATATTTCTTTACACTGATTAAGCAGCATATCACAGGCGAGAAAAGCATCAATGAGGATTAGTTCAGAGCAAATTCCTCCTTTAATACACTCGAGCGTAAGAGATCGAGCTGAATGCCGAGTGAACGAGCCTTCGTGGTCAGAGTCTTTGCATAAACAACTTCAGGCGAGGGAGACAGAGCCACCATCTAGCAGGATCTTCATGATTAAGATAAGGCTCCTAAATGACATTTACAACGTCGGGAACACCATGGCGAGATACTTTCGAGAAGAGAGCCTGTGCAGTTCAATAACTTTGTGGAAGAACACTATCCTACAAAAGATGAGATCCCAGCGCCAGATTTATTCGTAAGAAATGCCAGATCTGGCCCAATAATATTGCCGTCCACCTTTTAGCAGTGCAACACGCATGTTTTGCGTCTCCAAAAATAACACAGCACTCCGGATTCTTTTCAAAAGAGCGCCAAACAGTGTTCGATTAGTACCAGGTTGTCCCGAAATCTTTATAGCACCTCACTTGTTCCGACGAACATCGAAATCGAGCCACAGTGCTTGAAAAGGCTATCAGGATGTCTGTGCCATAAGTGTTCCGGAGCCATGGCTGTTGCCAGGAAAGTGCTTCTCTTACCGCGTTTATGTTTACCCCCGTCTAACGAATGAATATTTCCCTACATAACGAATACTCCATTGCCATGATAATTTAGCAGGCGTGTTTTGACGCTCCATTATAAGTGAATGTAATATCAGAAAAAAAGTATTTCTTGTGACAACAGCCGTAACCCAGAGCCCAAGTTGTATATGCATCTTGAAAAAGTTTCTAGATGTGACTGAAATTATATATCCCTGTAGAAAAAGTATTGCTAGAAACATAGCAGCCCTGAAGTGTAAAACCGGAACACTGTATGATCTGATACGCAGAGAATGGGGGGCTTATTAATGTGAAAGCATTACTAGGCTATGTTGGCACTGGAAGTGTCCGCGAAAAGTGTCCGCAAAATGTGTCCACAAAACGTGGAAGTAAGAGCGGTGTGGTGAAGTATATAGTCTGTAAATAAACAATATCGAGCGAGTCATTATTAATTGGTCATTAACCGTAGTCATTAATCAATGACCTTAATTAAATGCTATAATCACATAAGTTCAATATTACAAACAGTAATTGTGCAAAATAATAAAAGTAATCAATGAAGGTAATTAATAATGCTAGTTTGCGAGTGGGCAAATAATAGAGCTAATTAGTGGGATCCTGTGACGTCATAGTGGCGTTACGGCATCCCATAGTCTGATGACATGATGCCTACAAGGAGAGTTAAGCAAACAACGGAGCCCTGAATGGCGGTTTGTGAGAAGTAGGATGACAGGCAGATTTTAAAATAGTTCTTGAACATTCCATATGACGTCATATGGACTAGAGCTACCAAAGACGACTAGGAGCCACCAACGTCGCAACAAACAATGTGTTCGCATTTCTGCAATGCAGTCTCAGCAGTGGTAAGTTTTTGTCCCTTAAAATTATTAAAAATACAACGGAACATAACAGGCAGTCCATGCTATAGGAGATAAACAGGAAGCAAAGGTGGATTTGGCCGCTGGTTTCTCTTGATCCTTGTGGCCGGTCCCCATCGTGTCAATGTACCGTTTTGCAAAGATTAAACGAGCATAATCTGATTTTGCGCTGTTCACTGTGCAGTGTAAGAATACCCAGTCACCTAGCACAGCGCCTCAGCGTGAGTAAAATGACTGAAATTGACATTTACTTCTTTGCACAACAATCAGGCGCTCATTAAATATTTTCAAGATTCGGCATGCGCTAAAGAGCAGTGTCACATCAGCTTTGTGGGTTTGAGTCTCAATGCTATTATTACTGGCAAGATAGATGCGTAATAATTAACATCATCATCATCAGCCTGACTACGTCCACTGCAGGCCAAATGCCTCTCGCATGTCTCTTCTAATAACGAAGTCATTTGATAGCTGACTTCTTAATGTCATTCGCCCGCCTATCTTTTTTCGGCCCCTTGCTACGCTTGACTTTTCTTTAAATCCACTCCGCTACCCTTAAGAGCCAGCGCTTATCTTTCCTTTACATTACATGCCTTTCCCAAGCCCATTTCTTGCTCTTGGTTTCCACTACGATGTCATTAATAACGCGTTTCTTCTCTCGCTTCCGGTCTCTTAACCTTACGCCTATCTTTTTCTTGGCAAAACTCGCTGCATTGTCCTTAACTTGAGTTGGACCCTCTGCGTTAGCCTCCAGTCTTCTGCGTCATAGCTGTGTACCGGTAAGACACAGGTGCTGTAGATTTTTCTGGCATTCATGACCTTCGAGAACCTGCCATGTGCACTCCACCTCATTCTTATTATTACACTTACTTCCCTGTCTTGATTAGGATCAGCGGTCAATACATGCTCTAAGTAGACGTATGACCTTAACACCCAAGCACCTTGCTGCCAATTGTGCAAAGCTTTTTTATTGCGAGACTGCTGAATAATAATAATAATAATTAGTTCTTGGGGAAAGGAAATGACGCAGTATCAGTCTCGTATATCGTTGGACACCTGAACCGCGCCGTAAGGGAAGGGATAAAGGAGAGACTGAAAGAAGAAAGGAAGAAAGAGGTGCCGTAGTGGAGGGCTCCGGAATAATTTCGACCACTTGGGGATGTTTAACGTGCACTGACATCGATCAGCACACGGCGGAGGCTGCATTTTTATGGAGGAAAAACGTTTAGGCGCCCGTGTGCTGGGCGATGGCCAATACTTGTTTTCTGCACGTTACTTTTTAGACCACCATTCCGCTCTGCCTGTCTATCTCATTTATCATACTTTTCACTTTATCTCTAGAGTGACTCCATTAACTAGTATCCGCCACTGTTACCAATCCAGGCATCGGAATACCTTTTGTAAAGAGGCAGTGAACCGCAATGGCGAGATCGTGTCTCCCTGCATGAGAACCTTCGTCATTTGAACTTTACTGCTGCATTTATACAGGACCAAGGTTGCTGTGCAGTCGTTATAGATATCTTCCAGTATTTTCGCATAAGACTGCTTTACACTCTGATTCCTCAATGCCTGCAAGACAGTTGGCGTTTCCACTGAGTTAAATGCTTTCTTGTAGTCAATGAAGGCTATATATAGGGGTTGGTTATATTCTGCGCATTTCTCTATAACCTGATTGATAGTTTGAAGAGCGAAGGAGGAGGATGAGGAGGAAAGGCAGGCAAGTTAACCGGTAGATAGAATTAGTTTGCTACCCTGCACTGATGGAAATATGGTTGAGGGGATATGAAGGTGTGGGAGAAAAGGGAGTGATAAGAAAAAGCAGAAGGCGAAGAGGATACCGCAAAGTCACAGCCTGTCGTGCAGGCTCGACACTCTTAGAAGAACCACAGAAGGGCCTTGCATGCCCTCACCGCGTCCAGTGTCCAAGAATCTTAACTCCGTCAGCGGGCGTCAATCGATGCGTACCAGAGCACGCTGTATAGAATGTATTTCGAACTGTGCGCTTGGAATTCACAACGAATATTATATACGGTCTCATCGCAGCCGCAGATGTCACATGCAGGGTTATCAGCCATGCCGATCCCAGTAGAGCAATGGTTTGTGAATGCGACACTAAGCCGCAAGCGACACAGAAGAGTTGCCTCATGTCGGGGCAGGACGGATGGAAGCCGTAGCTTCAGGTCAGGATCCAGAGATAATAGATGCGGGTGCGAAAACTGGCCGGAATTCAACAAGGCAGCGTGATATCCAGCGCCAGTGTTCAAAGCCTACCAGCTGCGTCTCCCGTCGAGATGGAGATGGACAAACAATCGCCCTCGTGGTGAGCAGTTCGCGTGGCCTCGTCCGCGCGTGGTTGCCTGCAATGCCGCTCTGTCCTGGCAGCCATTGGTAGACAATATCGCGCCATTTATTGATGGCGATGTGGTGTAGCTCTCACATTTCCGCGACCAGTTGTTCATGTCACCCATGACGAAGAGCCGTTTGTAAGGCTTGGCGGGTTGCTTTTGGATCTGTGAAAACTGAGCATCGCTGGGGTGTTTCTTCACTGATATGCTAAATGACGACACAAAGAGCGGTAAGTTTTGCACCAGCCTATGAAGTATGGTGGGATGTTTTCGCTGTCTTAACTATGGTCCTTACGGGGATGACTACGAAGCCCGAGGAACTGGAAGGGGTCACTGAACCATCGGTGTATACGCGCCCGTGCTTCACATGCAAATATTCAAGAGTGGCCTGTTTTAATGCTGTCGGTGATAAATCAGCCTTCGTTTTGATGCCCGGTATGGAAAAAAAAGCACACGAGGTTGGTGCAGGCTTCATAATGGAGAGGACTGTCTAGAGGCTGGCGTAAATTGGTACTGTAGACAGTGGCGATGGGAGTCAATAATTTTCGCAAACGATGTACGCGGCCGGTTAGCGAAAGACTGGCTATATGTTGAGCGGAATCTGAGAGAGGTGGCGAATATGCGCTCTCAAGGCATCGATTGTGACATAGGCAGTCACTCTATTCTCCTGCGCGATGAATACTGTTGCGGCTGTAGACGCACTTTCTGGCAGTCCTAGGCACATCCGGAGAGGTTAAGCATGAACACTTTGTAGACACCGTATGGTCCTTTTCCTCAAGTTTACAAGTGCAGTGAGAATACCGAAAGAATCCCATGAATAATGCGGTATATAGCTGAAGCATCGACTGCACAGATGCTCCCCGCGACTTCCCTCCTAGAAAGGAGACAACATAGACGATCGATGCCAGTCGCCTTTTCATATACGAGACATGTGGACTCCAAGATAGATTACGATCGTTCATTACTCTAAGGAAGCGATGATTTCTTTCGCCGGCTATTGTTGAGACATTTATACATACGGGTTAATGAGACATGCTCTTGCGTGTAGAGGCAACAAGGGAACATTTCTCAGTAGAAGTCTCCAGGCCTAGCAGGTGCAGGTAGGCCTTACGAATGCTTGCCGCCTCTTGAAGCCTCGCTTGAACTTGCAGTCGCGTAACTCCTGATGTACAGACATAAATATCGTCCGCATAGATGAGTGGTAGTAGGTCGATAAGGCCGACAAGCGCAAGATTGAGAAGTGTCGGGCTAAGTACTCCACCCTGTGGGATCCCACGAGAAGGAAAATGTGAAGGCGTTGGTTCGTCCTCAGTCTGCTTATCATGTAAAACATGCCACCACCAAGTGCTACAGATTCCAGAGCCTCCAAAATAGCTTGACGAGTAACGTTGTCGTACGACCGTTAGCACCCAGAAAGAACGCTCTGGTCAAGCACTTCAGATGCTTCTGATGTTGAACTGGTGACATCAGGTCAGTCACGCTAGCAATAGACAAACGTCCATGTCGAAACCCGGACATTACACCTAGGTGTATTTGGTAGCGCTCCAGATAGCACTCGATTCGTGTAAGTACCATCCCTTCCATGAGTTTGCCCACGCAACTAGCCAGTGCTATTAGACAGTATACGATGCGAGGTTAGGCGGCAATTTTCCTGGTATAAGAACTGGAACAAGACGACTTGATTTCCACGCGTCCGGAACTGTACCCGCACATCATAATGAGTTCATGTGGCCTAAAAAAGCACGTCGAGCCTCCTCACCAAAGTATGCAAGTGCAGAGCATGTTATTCCATTGGGCTCCGGCGATGATGAACCCCTGAAACCAGCCATGGCGGCGTCTAGTTCTTCCATGGAGGAAGGAAGGTTCATTCGCGAATCCCTAGATCTAGGCACTTCGTAGCAATTCAGATTTGTGGATGGGTTCTTGCGACCTGCTATTCGTGCGCAAAAAGTCTTCACCCATCCCCACATCGCTACATCCTTAGGGAAGTGCGAGAGACTGGAAGAATTGAATTTGCTCAGGAAATGTTTCTAGACCAAGCACCACACTGCACATGCGTGAGAGAGGCTTTCGAGGATCCAGTGATTCACACAATGCCTTCCAGCGGTCAGCCTGCAAGATTCGTATTGTGCGCTGGATTCCTGAAGCGGAAAGCTTCACTACGCTAGTAAACACCGTGCTTCGCGCGAGCCGGCGTATGTCGGAGAACGAGTGGCGTCACGCACGGCGCAGGCGGCGGCTGGTGAGTTATGCGCATGCGCGAAAACGAGTGACGTCACGCGCCGCGCAGGTAATCGCTCCTCGCCGCAGCCGTCGCCTGACCTTTCGGCGCAGCCACGCGCTAATGCACATGTGCGTCATGTGCATGCGCAAGGAGTCTATATAACGCGCTTGCCAGAGATTAGGCGTGTGCACTCGACATGGAAGGGAAGGAGAGTGCGGCTGCTGCTAGACTACGCATAAAAGCTGAGAAACTAAATTCGTCCGATCCAGAAGTACTCGCTTGGGAGTTGGCTGCAGGACAGTGAAACCATAGAGAAAGCCGCTTGCTACTACTCGGATCACCCGGCTGTCTTTATGGCTGTAGAGAAACTGCAAGGCAATGTGCCCAACAATAATAAATAAAAAAGTTTAATACTCTCGCTTCTGTGTCTAACTCGTAAACATATGCCCTTGAGTAACCAAGTCTACGTCTATAGATAAACAATGTATACAATACGAGCTAAGCTACGAAGCATAACCATGACGTCCAACCAAGCATAACTGAAGCTTTTCGCTTGTATATCCAGGCTTAACCAGAGCTAAGCCACTGTCTAATTTTTTTTCTGCGTGCGCCTTCCATCCTTTAGATCGAGCAGCGAACATCTGCGGCTACATCTTCGTTCTTTCTCTTCGTCGAAGTGATCGGAGACGCTGCAGTGCCACATCGTAGTCTGAACTTACGCATTGGAGTGAAGGAGCATCTCTCGTTATCCATAGCCTCCTTGGTGCGCTCTTCAATACCTGTCGCAATGTCTTCTCTGCAGGTATCTTCCATAAGAGTTTAAAATGCAGACCAGACCATGCGTTGCAAATGTTTGGCAGATGTGCATCCAGCAAGACCATTGACGATAATATATGTGAAGATGTGGTCACTTCCATTTGTTTTTACATCGGAAAGCCACCGGAGGCGTCTCGCAAGGCATCGAGACACAAACGTCAAGTCCAGATATCTGGTGTAAGACTACCCGCGAATCTAAATCGGAGAACCGTCGTTAAGGCATTGTAGATCGTTGTCAGAGGGGAAATAGACAAGACTTCTTCCCTTCGAATTCATTCGGACGCCTTCACATGGCGCGATGCGTATTAAACTCTTCAGTGACGATCCAAGGGCCAGGTGTTACAGCCAGCAAGTGCGTCAGTCTGTCAGCGTCAAACCATGTCGTTGAAGATAAGTACGCGCCCACAAGTATAAATGTCAGGGTGCGCTCTTTCCCCGTTAGACAGACGTAATGCTTATCGTTGTGAGAGAGGACCGTATGGTGCACATAAGTAAGCTCCCTTTGAATGTAGACGATGGCCTTGTTGTTTTCCCTGTGCGTGGAAGATGCAAACGCTTCATAGCCAGAAATTCGAATGGGCTTTTTTAGATTAGGCTCACAAATCACAAGGATTTCAAATCTGTATTTAAAGAGGTATTCTCGAATGTCCGAAATGCGGGAATTCAGTCCACGGGCATTCCACAGGAAAATCGACGCTTCTCCGACTTGGCTTTGAAATGGTGATGCTGGAAGAGCCATTGCGACTGCTGCTGTAAATTTGCAAGGACTGAATTTTGCGCGTCCAGTACCTGCAAGTCATTTCGTGCTGCTGGTGAGTGAAGGCTGGACAGCATGAAATGCATGGCGTTCATAAGAATCCTCTACATGGCGATCACCTGCACGTCCTCAGCTAGGGCTTAGGTCTCGGCCTTGGGCTCGATAAGCTGGAGGCGTAGGACAGTGAGAGCGTGGCGCCGGCTATGACACTGAGGTCAAGATTGGCTGCAGCAGTAGTGGCCATGTCACCTCTGAAGAACTCGGTCCGGCTTCACCAGTCACCGGGCTTACATTAGTCGGTGGGAGGGGGGGGGGGCAAGTAGCAGGAGCAGTGGGGGCTTCTCTGCCGCTGTCAGCCGCTTGTCTAGTAGACCGTCGGTGACGAGAACGTCGCTAACGCACCGTAGCTGCGACCATTTTGTGCGCTGAATTTCAATAGAGCGATAGGCAAAGCAGCCCATGGGCACTCGTACAAAGGCTCTTTTTCGCGTCAGAAGGTGGGACACAGCTGCGCACCTTCTGGTTGCCCCATATAATAAGGCGCTGCCCCGTACGCACGCGTCATGTCGCCAGGAAACTCTTTCACGGTTGTTCCTTTAAGCTTGTAGCAATGTTTTTGGAACATGATGCTCGATGCTGCTTTTCACATTAGGTATTTCAGCCAAGAAACATTCCACGTGGCCGCGGTAAGAAATCTAATGAAAGAAGAGGTGCATATCATCTGCGGTTTTTGCTGAGAATGGTGCTGTAACGCAGAGCATCGTCCTATCGTGAATTTCATTGATACTTTGGCGAAGAAATTACACAATACCTATTAAATATTTAGTTATTCTGAGCTTCACAGAAGCTACAGGAGCACACTGTGCACCGGAGCACACATTCCTTTGCTGAAAATAGAGCGGGAAGTGCTGCTTCGGATTAATTTTTGATTGTCGAAAAAGGCGAATGAAATTACAAAGAAGGAATACACAGTGGTCAAAGAGAGTCTATCCAGTCGCAGGAAGGATTCTTTATTTGAAGAAGAGCGAGAGCTCGCAGCTTAGTCGTCTACCAGGTTACGTGGACAACAAGACAGCACACGACATTCAGGAGTGGAATTAGCCGGGCCAGTTGGTTCGTTATCATGACACATAAATAACAGCGCGACAGGCGTGACAGTAAGGAAGAGACACCCAGAGTTCGTGTTTACGTCTATTTCATATTGTGCCGTCTGTAGCGCTGTTATTTATGTGCACACGGCATTCGCTCTTCACTTTATCCTTAATTCAGTCGCGCACTGTTCACTTCCTCTGAAGGACCTTACGGAGAGTCTCATAAGATGTTTTCACGGTCCTAGCTCCCAACTGCGTCTCGTCAGCGCTCCCATTCTTTACCTCGGGTCAAGCTAATGTTGCCGCGTCGTCTTTCTAGACTTCAGAAATACAAAACCACCACTGTCGTGGCACTTTCTCGCCACACAGCACCACTATAATTCGGTACAGCGGCCAGCCAATGCCGCTATGAGCGGCCAACCGCGTTCTGTTACGCTGTCACTTGGTTATTCTCTTTATTTGTGATATTACAGGTGATGTCAACACGCTATTTTTGAATCTTCAAAGACTTGTGTCACGTGATGGCAGCCATGTAAATTAGACGCGCTTGTTCCGAGTTTCCTTCATTGAGCAAGACAAATACCGTTCGCTCATAAGCGTGGGCCTGAGGAATTCATTAGTTAATGTATGGGTCTTTATTATTGAAGTGGAATTGTGCAGAGAGTGTCCACTCGCTAGCCGGATCTTTTCACTTCTGGTGATATTTTTTTCTCCATATTTTGCATACCACTGTCATGACGGCTCTGGAGTCAGCTCTACCGCGAAGATGAAAAAAAAACAAAACAAAACACCTATAGAGGCGGTAATGGTAGCACAAGAAAGGATGTCCTAAGTTTACTCACACCACGCAAAGGAGCGTTATAGAGGAAGCATTCATGAAGGGCGGTGCTCTTCTAATCAGTGGTGAAAATACACTTCTCCCGTTTGCACTGCAATTCACCGCACAAACAAACGTGCAATTTCAAAGAGGAATAGGCTGCTAGAAACGATACTGCGTACGCGGTAGTAGGCGGGTTCCTAGTTTCTTTCCGTTTTGCAGAGTCTGAGCAGGACAAGGAAGTCAGAGAGCTAGAGACGAAACGCTTCCAGCACGAAGCGGTTGAGAAGGGCCGCCTGAAAACGCTTTTGATGCGCGAGGAGAAATTAGTGGCGCAAAAACTAACGTGAAGTTTAACAAATTAGGTGCCCTTGTATGAAATAGCCTACATTTGCTATTTACACTGTTGCTTTCACCACGTTTCTTCTTTGGCCCTGCTTGCGTCGTCAGGGTCTTGAGCTAGTGCCAACTAAAATCGTCATATTAGCTTTTACATTAAAGTTGATGGCGTGGTACCCTGTCACAATTGACTGTGAAGCCATTCCATACGTGACTCACTATGAATTCTCAGGTTTCTTTAGAGAGCACGACCTGTCCTGGACGAAGCACGCCTCTTTGTTCGCAAAAAAAAATGCTGCAGGTTTGGCTCTGGTTAACCCTGGTCGAAAGCGAAAAGCTGCATCTCCCTGGCTACCTTTTGTGGTCGAGCGACTGGCGGTTTCCATAGGTAGCCATACTGACACACACACAGTAGTAGGAATTTTTTTTGTTTGTTAAACATCTTGCTTTCTTCGAAACGACATTAAAGGCAATCACACAAGACAGTATATATTTAGTATAGCTTTGGTGATACAACTGTATTATTGCTCGTTGTATGCGGAGATGAACCAAATCTGGTTCCAAACACCGCGCATACCCTGCAGATAATATTAGAAAGCCCATTTGAATGAAATTGGTTTTTTGGGAAAGGAAATTGCGCAATGCTAGACAGGCGTTATTTCCCTTTCTTGAAACCAACACTTATTTTACTTCGCTTACGGCGTGGTTCGGGTGTCCACTGAGACATGTGAGGCAGGCATAATTTCCGAATCTATGCGCAACGCTGCACTGCAACAATGTTCGGGGTCATCACACGTCCCTAATGTTCGGCGAAATATTCAGCGTTCGACGTGTGAGCTTGGTAGATGGTGCGTCGGGTGAGGAGGTGTGGTGGGGCGTCGGCGCAGTCTATGGGCTCCGGTCGATGCCCTGATGGAGGCGTAGGGTGGGTGGCAGTCTCCACGGTAGGCCTCAACGCTACCGCAGGAATCCCCCACACCTGTGGAACACAAGCGCGGCCCCCAGGTCAGGTAGCCCGGGCAAGCAGCGGTGGCGACAGAGGCGGCCCGTGCTCTTAGGCTGCCGGACAGGAAGGGAATAGCGGCGCCTGGGTCTGGTGGCTTAGGCTCTCGACGACGGCTGTCCAGGTCTGGTAGCCCGGACGTCAGCGGCTGAGGCCCAAAGCTGGAAACTCGGGAGCCAGCAGATCTCGCACACGTCGGTCGCCGACCACGTTCTTCCTGTTCTCCCCCGCACGCTCTCTTCGCCACGTTCCAGTGCCGCTTTTTCTTCTCGAGCGTCTTCGCCAGGCGCAATGTGGCGCCCGTTCCTTACAAAGCCGCAAACTCAGCTCAAAAACGAATGGCGTTGCATCCTGCCTCGTTTCCTAAAGCGTCGCATTTAGGCGCTGGGCGCGGATAAATAATGTCGTTGTTCTGTCTAAGGACAATCGCTTTTTTGAGCTAGCCAAGGCCATTCACTGACTGCTGCTCACAGTATAACAGAATTGGCAAAGGATAGAACTTATTTGCAGTCTCATCTCCACGACATCATCTTTGACGTGACTACTGCAGGAATGCCTTTTGTGCTGCGATTCATGCGTGCTAATGCGCTTGCATGTGTGATTTATCCTTCGTTGAGGGTCAACCTGCTGCAGCCCCAGGCTTTCGAGTGGCTCCCGAACACGTGTCGACTAAATTTGGCAGTCTCTGTCGTGCTGCGTCGAAGGGTGGTTTTCGTAAAGGTTAGAGGAGATATAAAGAACAACAGAAGGGAAGATGACGCGAGGGTTAGAGCTAGAGGTGAACGGAGGTAAAAATGTCAAATAAATAGTCTTAGCTGCCAGAAACTTTGCGCACTTTAATATTTGGCGCTGCCGGCATTTAGAAAAGCAATACGTTTCAATGCGAGACTGCCGCCTGATCATCGCTGGTCTCGAAGCGGACTGTGAAGCGATCGTTGCTCGTCCACAAGTGCCGCAAAAAAAAAAAAAGGTGATTGCGTGTGCTTTGCTGCGTAACGAGATACACCGACGGAATGTTGTCGCCCTGGTGTTGCCTGTGTATTGCTGACACCTAAAACCTGCAGTGAAGCCTACGAGCTTTACTCTTTGGCAGCATAGACTGCCTGAGCAAGCGCAACAGGCGCACGGTTAAGTGGGAAGTGCTGGTCCTGTTACTGGATGTTCACGGTCCGAGCTCGGAATCCGCCGTGTAGACTTTCATAAAACAGACTTCGCTGTAACAGGGAGAAGGGGGATGCGCTAAAGGTTTCTAAAACAGAAAAACTGTAGCGTAATGATCGGTACGGCAATGGGTTTTGTACTTGCATCTCAGTGGACGCCCTCGGATCATGATACACTGGCAGAGACCGAGAACAAGAACCACTGAGCCAAAGACGGGTAACAAGATGCAGCGTCAATGACCGATAACAGAAATGCGACGAAAATTGTTTTATGAATATCGCGCTCTTAAAAAGTGGCTGCGTCTTTTTGTCAGCAGTATGACAAAAACGTGAGGGGTTTCCTCTTTCTGTGAAGTCCGTGGCGTGGGTTCCAACAGAACACCGCGCTAGACGCTATGCCCATTGCCCTTGCTACTATGCACGCTGATATGCTGCTTTCCCCGACGATTACTGATGATCGATGTATTCGCATAATTCCATGCGCCGGAGATTTGGAGAGAGCAGTTTGACCAAACTGCAAAGTACTGAGAGGCGGAGTGGAAACGTTTTCATATATCTCGAGCTGATCTCGAACTTAAACACCTAGGTGGTTCCGAGACGTATTCAACACGTACGGCGGGTGTTCTTATTTGACAAAGGAGATTTTGACACCATCCAGGCAAAATTAGTATCATTCTTGGCAACCTTCCAGCGTCTGCCAGAAAGTAGCGATGCAAAGTGTCTTTAGTGAACCTTTCGCGATATAGTGTTAGAACTCTTTAAGAAATATGTTCTACCAAAATCCTGCGTGAAAAAAAAAATCATGATTTAATTATGCTGTATGTAGATCAATAGGAAAGATAGAAGCACATACAGAAAATGTTGTAATCATAGCAGTTCACTCAACCGTAAATGTGTAAAGGGTGCAAATCAGATGCTAAAGTTGAAATCAAGAAAGCAAATTACTTATTTTTTTGCCCGATCAAACACAGACCTGACCGTAAAGCCCTATGGAAATACATAAAAACTAGTAGAACCGATAACACATCCACTCCGACACTAAAATCGAATTCCGCTACTCTAAAGACAGACGTCGAAAAGGTAGAAATGTTTAATCTATATCTCAAATCGGTGTTTTCTCGGGAACGTATGACTGCCACATCCACTTCACTTCTTATCTGAGCCTGCTACCATTGCATGCCTGAAATAAAAATTTTATGTACATGGTATCGACTGCCTTTTACGGGAATTGAACACCTCGAAATCTAAGGGTCGTGATAGTGTCATCATATAGTCTGAAGAAATGGCACTGTATATTTGCAAATATTTCTGTATTATATTTAAAGCCTCGTTCGAGGCTGCGTTGGTCCCAGAAAACTGAGAGGCCGGAGTTGTTAATCCGTTCTTTAAATCTGGTGGTTAGAAACTTGTGGAAAATTACAGGCTCATATCGTTAACTGCAGCTTCCTCCAAGATTTTTGAGCATATTGTAAAGTGCTTCGTGTCGACGACGAAGCGGAGGAAATGCAAAGCGTAGAGGAAAAAGAAGCTGGTCCACCTGGCCGGGTTCAACTCTCTGCCGTATTTGAGGCGACCACAACAACAGCAGCTCTCCGCCCCCGCCACAAAACGTCTTAAAAAAGACACCCTAGACTTACTCAGTGCCTGCAGAGTACGTACCAGTTTTGGTGGAAGTTGCTGGGTAACAACAAGGATTTTTCTGCTCTTCGACGGAGACGCCGAGTTGTTGGATTACCTCCCCTTCCTTTGGGTATGCCTCAAGACAGCGACGCCGAGCAAGCAGCACCCGCGGTCAGCCGCTGGCAGCATCACCGCGAACCGCGCACCTTGGCTGGAAAATCTAATGAAGACATCGATGAGCGGCTCACGGGGTAACTCGGTACAACCGATGGGATGGTACTGTTAAGCTAGCCAACGTCGTATTATTTTTGGAAGCGACAGTGCTGATTTGTTTCGACAACCATGAAGACCTTGTTACCATGCGGGAACGTTTTACAGAAGAGATTAAGAAGTATTTTGGTGACGGATCTGCCAAAAAGAAACACGCCGAACAAACCCTGCTTCAAAGGGGCGCAATTATTAGGTGAGACTTACGCTACGTGAGATATTGTAAATTTGTACAGGGTAGTGGATATACGGATGTCTGAAGAAGATTACGTTGGACACTTGCTTAAAGGGTTCGTTGAAGATGTCTGCAACTTCCTTATCGGCAAATAGTTTGAACTCTACTGCCAACGTCATAAGGCACTGCCGAACGTTCGAGGCCTTGAATCTTCGCCGTATTGTCCCGAAATTTGGGCGCCTCGCCAACGTCAGGTCCGTCGCCAGCGTCGACGTCGCTGCTCCTGTGTTCATGGCTGACATGATTCGTCAAATTGTGCGCCAGGAACTTCTCCGGCATCAAAACTCTGTGCGCCATGATGACGCTCTGCAGGACGGTTGCACATTGTAAAAAAATCGCGCTTAGCCCGTGAATGATGGACGGAACGGAACTATGCGTTGGATAACGTCGTGTGAGCTCGGTTTACTTGGCACTTTCGGAAACGCAAAGTCACGTTGGGAGGTGGGTTGCATTTAAATTTTAATTTTTGTGTTATCGCCTGTGCGAACCATGGAGTGCTGTTCATTGAGAGGCGCGCATTGCTTGTTTTGTGTCGACGCTTACTCGGAGCACGTCGTGGACAGCGACGGTTCACCAAAGATGTTTCTTAACGCTACAGACTGGAGCACGGGACGTTTGTCAACGTCGTAGTCAAGGGGCGCTGGAGGAATCCTCATAGTGTGATGGTTGAATAAAAGTGGTTGCCGGCGCGAATGGCCAGCGCGTACAAAAACCGCGAAGAACCTACGCGCGGCATCACGTCTCCCCTTTCGTTGTATATGTATAAATTCGTCCATTCCGGTTATCCCAGCCGCAGGACGCCGCCGATGGCCTGTGCTTTCATTTTGAAAGCTGAACAAAGGTCGCCTCGATGAGAGGTGGCTTACATTTCGTTCCGAGAGGATCTTTCATGAATCCCGCTCACGCATGCACAAATTTCTCCAACAGAATTTGTGCGAGGGGCAGAGTACGTGATTCTGATGCAAGACCGCTTTACGTAACGAAAAGGCCAATGTAACTCGGCACTTATTTGCGCAAACGAATGCGATTGAGCTCGCTCTGTTTTATAATGGCTGCGCCTGTTGATGAACACTTAAATAGTTTCAGTGAACTAATAATAATAATAATAATTGGTTTTGGGGGAAAGGAAAGGGAGCAGTATATGTCTCATATATCGTTGGACACCTGAACTGCGCCGTAACGGAAGGGGTAAAGGAGGGAGTGTGCGTGTCTTTGTGTGGGGAGGGGTAGTTTCAAGCTGCTTCGATTTTAATGAATGGCCAATTTTATTAAGTATATGCATCTAAACAGGAAGCTATCTGTATGGAAATCTGAAAGAACGAATAATTATACTACTTTAACAACGGCCATGGTGCTATTAAAACAGAATAGGCCCCCCTAGCACTCAAGCTTGAGGTACGCCTCTTAGTGCTGGCAATGTAGAGGACATTTCATACTAATACCTACGCACTGAGACCTTTTTGATAGAGGCGATTTAAATAGGCAAATGGGCTTGCAACGAACATCATTTATCTAGTTTTTAGCGAAAATACCATGATGAAGAAAGTCAAAAACCTTGCTGAAATAACTCAGTGGTTATAATGATCGACTACTATCCCAAAAGACGCTGGTTCGATCCCAGCCGCAGCGGTCCAATTTCGATGCAGGCGAAATTCTGGAGGCCCGTTTACTGTGTATTGTCAGTGCATGTTAAAGAGCTCCAGGTGGTCGAAATTTCCGCAGCCCTTCACAGCGGCGTCCCTCAGAGAGTGAGTCGCTTTGGGACATTAACCCTCCATAAAACCAAACCAAACCTTGCTAAAATCTATAAATATTGAAGGGTTATAAGCCGGTTTTCAACATTTGGGATAATTTTTTTTAGTCTTCGGGGCGCTGATTTCGTTGATGTTCTTTTTATAAAATGACATTGCGAATCAGAAATAAAGTCTGTCTTATTGGAAAAGCTATTGAATCTCGACTGCAGACTTTTACTGAGCCTTTCGACAAGACGGACATATCAGATATTGGCTGAAAAATTTGTGGCTGCATTAATGTCCCCACCTTTATACCAAACCAACACACTGGCTTTTTTCATCACACTAGTAAATTCGCCAACGTCGGTGGCAAGGTTAGATACATACTGAAGTACTCGAGTAATGAATTGGATTGCTTCTTTTATTGACCTTCCTAGAAAATTGACTATATCTAATGAATTATTGGTTTTGCTGACATTAACGTGCTAAATACTCCAAGTTCGTCCGTTGCAGCAAAAATACAGGTGTACACAATTTGAAACATACTTATTTCATGTCAATGCGTAGGACTATCTCGATAGACTGTACTGACAAAATTATGACTAAAATAATCGTCGAGCCCAAGACAAGAAGGTATTCGGGATTTTGTGCGTTATGCATTAAGGTAGAGCGCCTTTTCTTTTCTCGTTGCCTGGTAATTTATTTAATATTTTCTACGCAGCGTCTGGGTGTTTGTTGTTCATATAAAAATGCTTTCTCAAAATAAGTTTTTTTGGCCTTCCACAGTTCGGAATAAAACTTACCTCGGAAAACTTCCAATTCTCCTAATGCTGCTTTGGTTTTAGAGCTAAGGAGAACAGGAAAATGTCTGTTTATGGTTTTAATAATCTTAGCGTGGGCTGTTGTTACTCGGGCTTTCAGGGCTTTCTTAGATGGTTTCATCATTTTCCGGGGAAGAAGGTTGAATAAATTTGCAAATGTGCGTCATTAGCATTGCATATGTTTTTGGAAAAGTGACCAGTAATATGCGATAATGTTATGCCTGATCGCAGATTTTGCCTCGTCTGACACACACTGCATTGTGAGCACCTCATCTGCACAGCTTTACACGTTCCAGAGGATCATAAAACTTAAAAAAAGAGCGATATGTAACTGATATGACTTGATATTGAACCAGCATCACCGATTATAGTTTCCGCTCTTGAAATAATTTTACAAAGGCGCATCACAATGCCATCCACTTTAACTTCATCATTATATGGTGTCGAATTCCAAGTACGGTAAAAAGGACTAAGTGTGACGAGCCAAATGTTATAGTTATATTTGGTAGTAACAAAGAATGCTGTATTATTTTTATTCTTTTGTTCAACTGCGAATCGAAGACGCAGAATTCTGAATTCAAGCAGCTTTGAAATGCACGGCACCAGGAGCAGAGTACAAACGCGTGATAGCGCTATCTGGCAGTGATAAATAACTGAATACCACATAGTTGAATGATATACACGAACTCGTTCTTGATGCGCGCTTTGCAGTTTTCTTTCACACCGCTGCTGTCATTGTACAGCTACGTGTAAGGAAGAATGTGCTTTGGAATGTCTACTGGATCTGCTGCAGGCAGTGAAACAAAATTAAAAAGAAGCAGCCATTTCAACCTCCCAGTACACACCCAATCAGACAAGTGAAATGCACTCATGAGCAATGAGAGCCAGCCAATACTTGATTTAAATGAACGGATGCGGCGAAAGGTCGGATAGGCTCAGAGTGATGCGAGACCAAAATTTGCTCCTCATATTTGTTTTTTATTCATTTTCCTGCCAGGTGGCTCTTATAGACGTTTTTATTGTATTAATCAAGTTCTTTTATCTGCTGTTCATGCAAATATGTTCCTTAGCTCTTTCACGTATTTTGTGTTTTGGGGGCGAGTTATTAACACTACCGAAGTTGACGGGGCCAGGACGCAGCAAGGAACCAATCGTGCTGAGGCTTGCTGCTGTTGGATGCTTCCGAAATGTGAGATGGACTCCCAAGGGTTTAAAACCAAGCCCGGGAGTCCAGTCTGTCGTTCTGGGTTCGGTTTAGATGTTCTGTATCTTTGGCTATGCAGAGGAGGGAAGATTTTCCTGTTAGTCTGTTCCATTTTACTTGCAACTGTGTTTAATATGTTGTAGATTTTGGATACCTCCTGTGTATAAACTCAATATGAACTTCGGTTTATTTTTCGCGTTACCTCCCGTTGTTGCAAGTCTCCATCACAACGTCTCCGATGGGGCATCTAAAGTGCAACAAGCCTTCAAGTCAGCAAACCGTGTCTGACGGCACGCCTCTGGTGCAAGGCAGACGACCGGCGAACTTTACTTGAATATTTATCAACTGCAGGATTGGTTTTTAGGTTTTTCATGAATGCAGCTATTTTTGCACCGTACATACTAATACGCCGAATTTAAATGTGCCAGCTGACATGGCACATTCTGGCCTAAGGTGCCAATATGCCGCGAAATAAGACGCCTTCAACATCAACATAATCAACACGCATTTGCAGTCACGGTGGTTTAGTAGTTCTGGTGTTCGGCTGCTGATCGGAGAGGCGTGGGTTAGATCCCGGCCGCGGCGGTAGCATTTCGATTGAGGCGAAATTCTAGGGGCCTACGTGCAGCTGTGCGGTGTCAATCCACTTTAAGGACTCCATGTAGCCGCAGTTATCCAGAGCGCTCATAGCCTGAGTCGCTTCGCGACGCTAAACCCCATTAACCAAACCACACCAATGAACATACATTCATTCGTTCCTTTCGTTTGAGTTTTTTGTCGCCGTTTGGCAGTTAAAAAGCTGTTCTTGTTATCGGCGTTCATCCATAGCCGAAGTTGTTGGCCCGTGGTTGGCCTTCTTACCATGATGCAATTTTCTCCTCTGGACGCTGAGATTTCCGTGGGCCTGCAACAGCAGGAAGCGACGGTCTAGCGACAGATGGGTTGCGAAGGTTTCTGTCCGGCTGGAATTAAATCGCGGCGTTGGTGTGATGGCTATGTGGTTGACTAAGGGAGCGTGGCGACGTACTGTCACGTGCCGTCATGTGGGAACTTCCGGAGGAAGCATCGGAAGTTTGAGCCTAAGGAGGCAACAAACCTGCTTGCTGCTGGAACCGAATCCTCAGGTCATAGGCTGCATGTGAAACCACTCACGGAAAAATCACCGGCTGTGCCCAACTTCTGCGTTATAGTTGCAGCATGTGGAACGGGCGTTCTGCGAATTTTATCGCGCTACACCCGGAAGCCTGTCATAATAGCAGCAGCTTCTTTCGTCCTCGAAGCCAATAGCCTAGCTAGCCTACGTAACCATAGAGTTTCCTAATATTACTAGGGGGAAAGCTGGCGGCACTGCACTTCATCCACCATGGAGAGGCGCAGGAATGCCGGGAAGACGAGGCTTCTTACTTGCTTTTGCTATGGTTGGGCATAAAATGTGAATTCTGCCGTAGAAATACGACTCTTCTCGAAGCAAACTTCGAAGAAATGCTGTAAAACTTTTCATTCCAGCCTAACAGCGAACTTTCACTTGCGTTAACTCTATTGAACGAGTAAAAAACGCTGCACTGAAACACCTTAATCTACGCCCACGGAGGAGAGCACCACGGCGCAACTATCAGTTCTTATGTACAGTCCAGGTTTTCAGCCTAATACTAGCCAAGCCAAACACGAAACCCCGTCTTCACGGCATTCTTGCGACGTATGAAGTGCTCTTAAAGGAACTCGCATAGACGGTGGCACGAACTTTCCGTCGATGTAATATTTAGAAACTCAATGTACGTGGCGCGCACCACTGCTTCTTAACTGAATAAACGCTCGTGCATTATCTATCGCTACATTATCAGGAACTCGCAAGTCTCATGTTGTATACGGTGCGCCAAACGGTACAGCGATGTCGTCTGCAGAACGTATGCAGAACCGCCACTGAGGCATGGATTATGTGGCGCCATCTTTTAGTGATGCGATGCACTATTAGCACCTGCAGATGGAGCAGATTTTCCGCAGTTGCTTCCAACCACTGCTCTAAGGGCATGCTGCGAGTTACTATAGCAACGGGAACGCCACGCGCAATAGTGCCGTTGGGAAGAGCAGGCGCAGAGAGCTGTGGTGTCGTCTGCTTCAACCGTTCAGTGCTTTGCTATGCGACTTATTACCGCTGTCCCACGGACGTTTGGAAACCCCTAGAACCGATGTTCTGTCTAATGTAAGGCCAATTGAGCGCTCCTACATGAATGGCTGAGATTGCCATTGAGCCAGGTATGTCAATCAAAGGAGTAGCGCAGAACTCTAGCGAGACTTCGAGTACCTTCGAGCATTGTTCTAGGTTGCCAGCGTTGCTAGGAAGAGCGGCAATGCGTACTCTCGTGCACGCCGCGCGCGTTCACAGTACAAATGCATGAACAAACATTCGCCTTAAATTTAATGCGAGTTAAATTTTTGTACAATAGCTTCAGAATTGAAACGACTTGCTTTGAAGCGCACTAATGTACTGTGGAAATATTGGGGGAGACAAAGCCTCCCCCCCCCCCTCGCACTCCCACTCCGCGGATGCAGCGTTCCCGCTCGCTAACCGCGGATAGGGTTCGTGCTCGAGGGACAAAGGGAAGGGATGGCACAGCGTGAACACTCATATGCTATTTATTACAGTTGCAATTAATACACAGAGCGGGCCAGCTGGCTACAAAACATCAACGAGGCATCCTCGGAAATAGAAGGCCACGTAAGCAGGATTTCCGACTTACCGGCTGGTGCAGGGACGCGACTTCGGAAGTATCGGCGGCGAACATTTGTATGCGCCGACAATGGCGGCCGGGTTTTCTCGTTCGCGCCGCATTCTAGGGGCAATGCGATTCCCTAGCATTTGCCGTGGAAGGTGACCAGAGCGCGCGTTTGCTGCGCTCGCTTCGCTGCCTAGAACCAGAAGTCCAGCGGCAAGGCACAACGGATCCCCGTGCGCCTGCCGCGGAAGGTGACGAGAGCGTGCGGCTCCAACCGCTCGTAACGCTGGCCGGATCCCGAAGAGCCTCTCTCTGGTCCCGCAGAATTCCGCGTAACCTACGAGGTGGCGCTCCCATCACCGTTTCCTTTCCCCCATGAGGGAGACTTCCCGCCTCGCCCAGCCGGGGCTGCCCCGACGCACACCGATGGAGATGGACGGCAGCGTCGAAACGGAGGGGGAAAGCAGGTTTCCACAGTACCCAACACCACACTGGGATATGGCGCGAAATGAATCAAACACAATGAAAAACAGAGCCATATTGGTAGGGTCTTCAGTTCACATTTGTACATGTACATACTTTTGAACCATTTTTTCCTATTGTTTCTTATTTTCCGCCAATCCTGTGGAGAAAAAAAACACAACATAATATTTTCTTAAACGCATGTTTCAAGGTAGCAAATTGCTTTTGTTAATATTGTGTTTCAAGATAGGAGAGGTAACGCGTGCTCACCTGTCAATTAAGTGGTCGCGCCCCTCGCGCCGCGCTCGACTCGCAGGCTATGGCACGCGGCGCCGGACAAGAGGAACTTGGGCTAGGCCGCAGCAGCGCGAGCAGCGCAAATAAACAGTTCAAACCTCAACGTTGTCGGAGCTGGTTCTACCTCGCCTTAGCTCCGACAAAGTCATAACTTTGAAATGGTCCATGCTTGAAAACACTCCGACGATATATAGAGTTCGCATATGCCACAACAGTCGGCTTTCTTCGGCCATCGTGTCAAGGTCGCTCTCTTGGCTGCTCTAAAAGGACGTCAGTGTCTTCCCATGAGAAGCCTGAATACTCCTCTGCGGGCACCCACATCAAGTCTTGCTGGCTGTCGCGCCCAAAACCGCGATGCATTATTCTAGAGGCTATCAATCCTAAAAAGACAAAGCCGATGCCACAGAAGATTCGCCATTTAGACGTCCTGCAAAGCTATTCCTCTCACGGGTGCATTTTAATATGTGCTCAAAAATCCATCGTCACGAGGATATGCTGTGGAGTACTTCTCCGAAGCCCAGCGCTATAGGAAGGCAACCTCCAGTACCGTCGGCAGCACATGTGCACTCGCCTACACACATTTTAAGGCGCCGCCATTAAACAGTGCGACAAAGAAAATGCTTGTCGTGAATTTTTGAAAGCAACAATTCAGTCAAACACGGCACAGTAGAGGCAATGGATGGTGTGTTGTGAATGAAAAATTCGCCTCGCCAGGAGAACAGACCACCAAGTATCGACCAATGCTATTTGTCGCATGTTGTTGCCGAAATCTGTCACACCAAGGCCAGACTGGAGCAGCTGGTCTTGTTTCCCTGCTGTACGTGCAGCGTGCCAAGTTGTTGAGTAACTAGTTGGTTCGGCAACTTAGTACCTTGTAGCGAACGTATTTTGTTCATGTTTATTCAAGCAGGAAGGATTATGACCATAATGCAGTCAGGACCAGCGCGCAATCTGCCATGACGCCCAACGGCATTGGGTGCAGCGAGCAATGGAAGAGGACCAAATAGAATTTAAATGAAATGGGTCGGTACACGATACAGCCATTCGGACATCATCCTGCCTTACGTGGCCGTCGCATAGAAAACCGCAGTACTGGAAGCAACACACATATGTCACCGTTAAATACTGCTCATGGCAGGGAAGCCTGCTGCCTAACGTCACCGAAGAAAAGAACCTTGAATATTGTTGCCGAAAAACAGAACATCGACACTGGTTCTTGCCTCCAGCGCCGGCAGAAGCCTGACGCCTGGCCTAAGCTACAATCTATGACGATTCTCAGTGACGCAGACTGCAAACCAGGCGACCATGTATAAATGGGGCCGCCGTTCGCAGCTGCAGATTGAGTGAAAAACGTTTGCACCCCTACGTCGGCCTGTACAAGATCTTCTGTCGAATTGGAGAAACTTATAACGAAGTTGTTCCAAACGGATAGGCACTATTTCAGCGGCAGCGCGCACGCTCAGAGGTTGTGCATGCCATGCTCGTGAAGTCTTGTTATACACGCTAACAAATGCTTTATGTTTTCATTCCCAATGGGTTCTTTTGCGCTCCTTTCTTTTTCTTCAATAAGAAATAATGTAACCCATGAACTGGACGACCAAGCCATTCCCTCTAGTGCGCACTCTTTCCTTGATCGCTATCATGCTTTCCCTTTTCCCTTTACTTTCCATTATATTCACGAGTGTGAATAAACCTGGTGTCTTCTGCATGGCACGACCGTCTCGTTCACTACTAGAGCGGCGGTGCCGCCGCCCGGGGACATCGTAACTCTGGCGACGAGAATTCCCACCGATACGCTACAGCTGCCGGGTACTAGCCACGAAACGAAGACACCCATCGGCCCAACCTCAGTCATGGCCCTCAAGCTTCCGGATTTCTTAGAAGACACAGATAAGTGGTAAGCGTATCTCGTAAAAGTCGAGGCTTACTTTGAAGCAAACGAGTTTACAGACGACGCCAAGAAGAGGGCCTTGTTGGTTGCAGCGTTAGGATCAAGGACCGTTGAGATTCTTTGCTGTAGAGTAGCACCGAGGAAACCGAGCTCGCTGAGCTATGAAGTCGTTTCAACATTGAATGAGCACTATGACCCGTCACCTAACTAGATATCTGAAAGTTTCAAGTTCTTTGTTTGAAGACAGTTTGTTTGAAGACAGCCGAAAAGGCTTGGAGAGTAAAATGTTCTGTGTTACAAGCAAGCTGTGAGGGTACGGCAGTAAGCTATCATGTGTTGCAGGAAAGCTGTGATGGCGAAAGATTTTGCGAACGGTTGCTCACCCTATAGGGCAAGCTGTTGCATCGTATTCAGCAGCGCCCAGCAGCACGAGGGAACAGTAGAGGAAGACAAGACGAATAAGCACTGAACTCGGGCGGACGGACAGACAGACTCTAGATTGAAGTAGACAGAAAAAGACATATGTCGCAGCATCAGTGCATCGCGGGGTAATGAAAATTATTGCTTACAAAAGAAAGCGCCATAGTACTATAAAATATAAAGATCAAATGGGGAAACTGATCGCGGGGAATGAAACCAGGAAAGGGAAGCAAAGTAGATTTTGCACTAGATGCCCCAGGGGATATCCAGTACATTTGTTTTCTCTTTCTTCCTACGTGTTCCTCCTCTTCAGGATGTCTGAGTCCTTACGGTTGCGAAGGCCGTCTTCTTCCGTACTCATGTTTGCTAGATGCAATTATGTGCTGTTTAGATGTCGTTAGGCTGACTATAATAGAGTTTTGCTCTCTAACTTGGTTTTCAGTATGTGTCGTGGGTTCTTGCTTAGTTGTCTTGATTTTCCGATTCTTTTCTCAGCTCCTGTGCCAGTATGAGGTATCTCCCAATCTTCTATTGAGATGTGATATGCTAATAATACATGTGTGGTCTGGTATACGTCTGCCCATTTTGTGGTGTTAGATGTATTATATTGTTTGTCTGTTTTGCCCCCACGGAAGCATGCTAGCCCCACGATTAGATACAATAATGCTAACTAGAAGTCTGGTTGGTACCCGTGTTTTTACTTCTCGCTTCTAAGACGTACTTTTCTAACTTTTTCTCGCATTCAGCCGATTTATGAATGACGAGCATTTAAAGAGGTTCAAAATATTCAGTTAACTTAAGCACACCTATTTGGAATGAGTGCAAGATATTCACTAATTTTCATGTAGTGCCTTCAAGTGCATTTTAGCACTTTCTTCAAGTACTTTAGGCACTTGAAAAATGCGTTCTCTAGAAAACATATTTTCCGGTCAACATCGGTTTAGCCGAATTTGAAGGAAATCTGTTCGAGGTACAAGAATCGAGAAGAATATATTTCTACCCAAGAACGAGGGACCCTATGTACTCCTGATTACGAGTTGATTCTGCATTTTTATCTGCAGCTCCTGGCATATTTACATACGGGGCGGTTGTATACGAAGGACCAATAAAACTATTTAAGTATGGTGTGAGAAGAAATTGCGCCAAGTATTATTGGCAAAAGCACAGTGAGGAGTTTCTTCTCAGCTTCTTTGTTCTCTTCTTAAGTGATTTAAATCAAATATTTGCAGGTCGCAAAGTCCTGTTCTCATGCTAGAAATCACTTGTCGCTCACCTTTGGTGTGGGAGAGCGACTGCTTGTATACCCGCCTCGTTTAGTGTGTCTTTTGTAGAAAAAGGAGTGAGAGCACTCAACTTATTTTTTAAGCTTTGATGTTCAAAGAGCCTTGTCTTCAAACATGTGGCAATAGAAGGATAAATGATGGTCTCGTACACGACAAAAAAATTATTTAAGCTGTTGCCCTTGAGCAGCGCTTGGAATAAAATGGTTAACAAGAAATTCTGCAAGGCGCTTCAGTAAACGGCGGTGAGAGGCTTTATTTCGTTAAATATCAACAAATTGCAATGTGGCCAACAAAATACGTGTATAATACCTATAATCACTGCCCTGGCATAGAGCATGCTGTAATTAGTTTTGGGCCGCACCTGCCTTCAACGGCTTCATTGAACAAGTCGACACCAGGAGTAAGCACAAACACAAAACAGGAAACGTTTACCATAGAATACTTCGCAATCATAACACAACCGCGAGGTCCTATGTCTTTTTCTGCCGCATACAAGGCGGTTCCTTATTTTAATACGCATCTGTTTGTTTGTTTTGTAGGCCTAGTTTTCGTATCTGCGTAGCACTGGTTTCGCAGAGAACTGCAAGCAACCGTATCAAGCTTTCTCCCAAGAATGTAAACTGCCTTCACTGGTAACAAAACAATCTTTGCGCATTTGTGAGAAAAGAAGGCCGCGCAGCTACCAGCATGCTACACGAGAACTAGCATTGCACAAAATAGGGGATCGACACCGCAGGGGGGCATCTGCTACATACAGATGTAGGTGAATGGCGACACAGTGGGTTCCCGAGCATCCGCAGGGACATCCCCCCACGGGGATGATGGTGAACAGTGCATCAACGCGGACCCGAGCACCCGCGCTTAGCCGTGCGTGGCATTGCCGTGTCCGGGGAAAAGGGGTTCCTGGTGGTGGAGCCGATGCCGAGCGTTTGGACCTTTAAGGCCCCTCGGCGGAGGCAACACACCACTCTGGCCCCAGCTTCCTGTAGACGGCACCTCTGGCCTGACCCCACCGTGGGAAATCGGCAGTCGCTTTTTCCTGTCCCCCCCCCCATCTTTCACTCTCCTATCTTCTTTATGGGGAACCTGCGCTGCCAAGGTGGCCCTGCAATTCGGTGGCTCAAAACTGCTTTTGTCAGCCGCTTGGGCCGCTGCAAACGCGAGAACACATTCTGCGCGGTTAGATACCCGCGTTTGGCTGACAGCATTCATTGCCTAGTTTCTCTCTGCGTAGCCCAGATGGCTGACGTATGGCACGTACGCCTTCGACAGAACGCGGAGGCTCACGCCAATAAGCGCCTGAAGGTGGCGCGGAAAACTACTAGGACTACTACCCAAAACTGCTTGCTCTCCTCGCTAGGCAGTGTGTTATGGCGCTGCAATCGGCATCGCAAACCTCAGCGCTAGTTCCCCATAATAATGGTTTGTTGGGGAAAGGAAATGGCGCAGTATTTGTCTCACATATCGGCGGACACCTGAACCGCGCCGTAAGGGAAGGGATAAAGGAGGGAGTCAAAGAAGAAAGGAAGAAAGAGGTGCCGTAGTGGAGGACTCCGGAATAAATTCGACCACCTGGGGATATTTAACGTGCACTGACATCGCACAGCACATGAGCGCCTTAGCGTTTTGCCTCCATAAAAATGCAGCCGCCGTGGTCGGGTTCGAAACCGGGAACTCCTATCTTCTTTCTCTATTCACTTCTTGGTTTTTCAATTTTTTTTCCAGGCGGCGAGGGTGGACCTTGTGTGGCTAACCACCCAGAGTTGCGTCATATTTGGGTATAGTTGGTGTGTACGGCTGGCGTGGGCAGGGCTTGCTTGAAAGTTCCTGCCCTTCCCACCGTTGGTCTCCGTTGTGGGTGGCTGGCACTGTATCCGAATAATATGCATATCCTATGACTCCTCCTCTTTCGTCAAATGATCTCCCTCTGAAGAGCAGGCGGACCGATAAAAGCAAACAGTTTGTGCAGAAAACAACACATGTGTCCCAGAAATATCACGTGGTCCACAGCAACGATCCTGAAAAACCAGCTAGGAAAATATCCCCATTCATAGTTGTAAAGGGTCTTGAATATGCCTTGGGCCCCGATTACTAGGTGACTAATCTAGTTACCGGAGTCTTGCTCCTAGAAATACGCGACAAGGTAACTAAACTTTCCAACATTCTGGCATTTGGGGACATTCGTGTCTCTGTCACACTCCACAGGTCACTAAATACTGTCCACGGTGTGATATCTGAAATGGATTTCTGGACCTGACCGAAGGGGAAATGCTGGATCGCCTAGTCGATCAAAATGTCATCAAAGTTCAACGATTCAAAATAAGGAAGTAAAACAAGGGAATCCCAACGAAGCACATTATACTTACTTTCATTGCTGCACACTTAACTGCTACATTTTTGGTCATGGTTCTCAGAGTTGCCGAGGCAGCAAAACCTGCTTGAAATGCGCTTCAAAAGTTCTAAAGAACACGTGTCTGAAAACTGCGAAGCAGCATTCCGCTGCGCCAACTGTGAAGGCGAGCACTCAGCCTACTCCAAGGCTTCCCCGTCATGGAAGAGAGAAAAAGAAATAATTGCATTGATATCAAAAAAAATATTTAAAGAGGCAAGAATACGTATCCGAATGGCAGGCAGTTTTCCTCTCTCTTTACACACCAAATTCGCCGATTTCGTGCGGCGGGGCGATGCATCACACCGTTCTCCGGCATCTACCCAAACCTCAGTAGTGAGGCTGCGGCAGGGCCATCCTCGCCACAGGTGGAAGTAGCTGACACTACTCCACCACCTCCAAAGCAGGTCATGATACCTCTCGAGGCAGCGAGCATCAAGGCGTCTGCCCACGATGCGAGTTTTCGCACAAAGACCCAAGTGCAGTCCGCACGATCGTCCAGTGCCTTTGAAGAGGTGATGGACACGAACCAGGGTAGCTCGGTAGCTCTGTGTCACACGTACGACGGAACTCCCTGAATCGTCACAAGCGAGACTAGTCGCGAACCACGGGGCCAACCCAAGCCTCGTTTCTCATCCCACGCACATAAAAAAAGATGGCATTCATAATACACTGGAATTGCAGGGGACTCTTAAATAATGTCAGTGGTATAGAGGACATCTTAACCTCTTTTTCTCCTATTGCTTTGTGCCTTCTTCAGGCAGCCCTGAAAGCAATTGACGCCTGCTTGCACGGCCTAGGTCTGGCACAGAGCGCGGACAAATCGGTAGCCATGGCTTGCGTTTCGCGCTCGCGCGCGCGCCTTGCGCCACTGTCACTGGACGGGACTCCGATTCTTTGGCGTAAATCGGTGCGGTACCTTGGCCTGGACATCTACTGGCGCCTTTCCTTCCGCCCCGTGGCGACCAATGCCTGTTTTCAGATGAAGAAGATCACCGCCGCCGTGCACAAGTTCACCGCTCGAGGCCAGGGCGTCTCCCAGCAAGCCGCGCTGCGACTGTACAACGTCGCAGCATTGGGGGTGGCACTCTACGCGTTGCCGCTCGTCTCGGCTCGCAAGTCGTGCTGGAGGAAACTGGAGCTCCAGCACCGCAAGTCCCTGCGCGTGTGCCTCGGCCTGCCAAAGAACTCCCAGTGCGCCCCAACACTGGCTGAGGCAGGAGCGTGGCCGCTTCAGCTCCAAGCAGCGCGCAGGGCACTGCATCACATCGACCGGCTTCACCGCGCACCGGACGGCGGCTCACTGCTGCAGCGGATGCGCACGCACCTACGCTCAGGAATGGGTGCGGCGCTGCTGGAATACGAGCGCCTCACAGGAGCCGCCCCCCCCCCCCCCTACGGCCCCTGACCGCCCTGGCCTGCTGCCTCGGAGATACAGCGAGAAATCGTCGGCATCGCGGGAAAGTGGAGCACACCCCTGTGCGCCGTGCAGCAGCTGACCAGAGCCGTCATACACGAGGAGCTTCAGGACCATCTCCTCGTGTACACCGACGGCTCAGTGGTCCGCGACAGCCGCTCCCTCACAGCGGCGGCTACCATACCCGCCTTTCGGCTGCACAGCCAAACACACACCACCTTCCTGGGCTCCTCCACCACGGCGGAGCTGATGGGGATCCAGCTGGGATTGGACCTGCTGCTCTCCATCGTCCCTCCTCCACCCAGGAGTGCTCTGCTGTGTGACTCCCGCGCCGCCCTCACCAGCCTGCAGTGCAACGGCCGTGGTACTCCACTAGTGCGCGACATTCGCGCAAGCGTCGAGTGCTTAGCGCAGCAAGGATGCGTTGTGTGTGTACAGTGGGTGCCCGGCCACTGTGGCATCACAGGCAACGAGGAGGCCGACGAACTCACGACCGCCGCACACCAGCTACCGCCAAGTACTTTTCTTTTCTATCAATTATTACATTTTGACTTAATCATTATTATTTAATCCATCTCTTTATTATTATTCTTATAATTTTGAAATCAAAACTCTCATCCCTTTTCTGTTCATGAAGAAGAATTCACCGGTGTTGCGCTCCCACGTGCTTTTCCTTTTTGTTAACTGCGTTGAGGTGAATAGCCACCCGATTCTTGGCCGATCCCCCAGTGTGGGTATGTGCCATCTTTTGATAGGCTAACAGCAACAACAACAACTACCGCCAAGTGATCTCCCGCTTGCGCTGGAGGACGTGGGTGCGGTCATTCACGACCGTCTCCGAAAGCAGCACCTCGACCCACGCATCGCCGCAGGTGAGCGCATCGCCAGGATCAACGGCTGCCGCGCTCTTTCACGGTCGCAACGCGCAATGATCCTCCGCGCGCAAATCGGCTGCGTGTGGCCCGGGGAACGACGGGTGCGTCACGGACTCGCGACGATTGATATGTGTGATGGATGCGGTGCAGTGGAGACATTGGAGCACCTGCTCCTTCGCTGTGCCGCGTTCGCTGACACTCGTCGCGATATGCTCGCGGCCTACAGGGCGCTGGGGATACTCCCTGACTCGCTCAAGACACTATTGTGGCCGCATGGCAGTGCGCGCACCCGTGAGCGAACTATGGTGAGCTTCTGTGCATTTCTCGAGCAGACGGGCTTGACGTCCCGTCTGTTCTGCGCCAGGTAGTGATGCGCTGTGACCGAACGCTCCGTGTGCACTACCTTGGGCGTTTAACAGCTGGGCGCCCCACCCCAGGTGTTGTGTGGAAAGTGTTGTGCGCGTTTTTTTTGTGTGTTTTCCCTTCTTGTCTGTACACGCGCACAACCTGGACAACTTAATTATTATAATTTGTAAGTAGGGTAAATATGACCACACCCTATGCTCTTTCTTGCTGTCCCTTCACCTCTTTCATTTCTCTTCTTCATACTGCCTGCTTTCCTTTATTTCAACTGCCCCAGCTTAGGTGCCGCCGATTCAGTGATGGCAGATGCCGGGGTTGGCAAAAATCTTTTAACTTCCTTTTTTTATTATTTTTCATCAATAAACACTTACTACTACTTACTACCCCATACAAAAAATGTCCTATGGCCGGCTATAGAATTTTGGCTCAAATAGCTATAGACCTTTCCTATTTCTGTCTATAGCTGTCTATACAGGCTGATATATTTTTCTATAGACAGCTTAAGACAATTGAAAGGTTCCGAAGCTATAGCTTTAGTGGCATAGATTTTTCAATAGCTGGCAATAAGCACCTCTATGGGTGCTTATAGACGTTCATAAAAGGCCATAGACGGAAATGGCTTTTTCCATAGACGCCCATAGGATTTTTTTGTATGGGACTGCTCTGTGCCTACAGGAAACAAACCTAGGTACCCAGCACACAAATGTACTAGAAAAATATAAGCTATTCCGCCATGACCAAGAGCATGCAAAAATTCTTTCGGGAAGGGTAGTCATCATTGTGCAAAACGGGATAGAAGCCCGTGAAAAGAAATTTACAACTAAGAGGCCGTAGGAGCCACTCTGCTCACATATAAAACTTTTACAGTATGCTCCGTATACATCGAGACACACCGAAAAGTAACTATGAATCAGTTACAGGACCTTTTAAAACAACTACCAGAACCTTGGCTGGTAGTTGGCGATCTTAAAGCACATTAGTCTTTCTGGGGAAGTGAGAGAACTGATACCAGATGTCAAATTATAGAGGATGTTATTCTAAACAGTAGTATTTATTAGCTCAACTCTGATTAACCCCCATCTTGTTCCCCAACTTCGAGGAAAGTGAGCTGTATAGATTTGTGTTCTACTTCACTGGGCATTTTTAGCGATTTTATGCCCTTCGTGCGCCAATCAAATCTACTGAAAGGAAAAATTTTCTCTTGAATTGACGACGATCATAAGACTAAGTAGAAATGATCTGCAAAAAATTGCGAAAATATATTCATATTTAAGTATATTTTATTCGCTTCCACGTTTGTGGACATAGCGCCTTAAACCTGGTACATGAACATGAACGCTGCTACATTTGCTTGCCTTTTCTAACTGATCGCTGGACTTGAATAAATGTTTACCTCTGGAAATTCACATTTCAGGAGATTATTCTGCAGTTCATGGCTTATAAAATAGATAAAAGCAGTCATTCTATGGCGAAAGGCAGAGGAATATCCGGTATTTCGGGCCCCGAACATGGTTTTTAGATGTGCAGCCTTCGCGTGGCACTGTGGTGTGATTAACGTGTTCAGAAGCTGGGGCCAATGGTTGCGTTCATCATAAGTAATGCTTCGAATGCGGCTGCATCGAAGGGGTCTCGATTGATCTGAGCACAGGTAGAGAGGGAGATAGAAATAACATCTTACGGTCTGCTTTGTACATGGTTTTTGCAAAAATGAGAAAATTATTTTTAAAGGTCGTTGTTTGAACAGTTTATGTCAGAGGCCTAAAACAAACTGTCCCCTCGCTTTACAAATGTGTTGATTATTGTTTTCTAGCCTTGTAGATTAACGGCCATCTCTGGAATGACCATGGTGCGAGGGCACGGGCTCCCCTTTTTCATCCTCCCTTGTGTAGTGCTGCCACTTTGTATTTTTCTCCGTGTTAGGTTTCATACATAATGCAATGATTCTTGCTAAAAACCACAGCGAAATTTTCAAAAAGACAGAAAAAATCTTCGGACCATCATTGAAAATGGTTGCTTCCTTCGGATTCATGCGTTATAGAATCTAGCACAAATGGTCTGAGATCCCTTTTTGAAGATTGGTAGGGGTCTAAGACCCTTCCAGATCTTAAGCACTGTTCATAGCGCGCTGTGTTTTTCGGCGGCGGCTCAGCTAATCAGTTAAGTGGCGGTTATTTGCGACCATCTGCGGGTCTTTATTGCTCGAATGGCCGCACCGTCCTTGGAAGTGCTTCTATATCTGCTATTTTCATTAAAAAAGCTGCAGCGCTGGAGTCGTCCAATGTTCTCTTTGTACAAGCATAGTTTTCAACGCCCGTAAGGAGTAAGCCCATTTCGTACCATACGTGCACAAAAATTTGGCGCATTATGAGAACACTTTTTTAGTTTAATTTAATTTAATTGGTTTTTGGGGAAATGAAATGGCGCAGTATCTGTCTCATACATCGTTGGACACCTGAACCACGCCGTAAGGGAAGGGATAAAGGAGGGAGTGAAAGAAGAAAGGAAGAAGAGGTGCCGTAGTGGAGGGCTCCGTAATAATTTCGACCACCTGGGGATCTTTAACGTGCACTGCCATCGCACAGCACAAGGGCGCCTTAGCGTTTTTCCTCCATAAAAACGCAGACGCCGCGGTCGGGTTCGAACCCGGGAACTCCGGATCAGTAGTGGAGCGCCCTAACCACTGAGCCACAGCGGCAACTCCACTTTGATATTTTGGGCATTAAGGCGTCATGCCCACATCTGTGGACGCGCCACTCTGCTCAGAAATTTAACTGCTGGTGAAGCTAGACGTAAATTTCGACGAAGGTAGCCGAGAGATTTGTTAACATTGTTAATTATCCGCGTTATATGGGTAGAGCCTGGCGGTGGTGAACACTCTCAATGTTCGCTTACACGCAAAACGCCAAAATCTGTGGAAGCAGCAGATTGGACAGTCGTCGCCATAGTTCAGTTGGTAGGGCACCGGACGCGATATTCAAAGGTCGTGGGTTCGGAACCTACTGGCGGCGTGGTTGTTTTTTCTGCTGCTTCATAAGTATTTTCTTTAGGCGACAGATTTTTTTTCAAGCGATGTTTATTGCCTCAGGGCATAAAGGTTATGAAATGAGAGATGAGTAAGATGCTTAAATAAATGACAAAAAGGTGGGCTGATCTAATGAAATCAATTAGTGAAAGTTGATATGAACCCTGTGGCCAGGCAATAAAGGAATCCGGATTGTCCGGTGAGAGACCCACCGCCGCCAGGTGACGAATTCTCGTTTGCTTCAGCGCCGGGCAAACCCACAACAGGTGGTGAATATCTGCCTCACCGTCTCTGACCTTGCGGACTTGGACACCCGGGGCGGGATATAAATCTTTGAAATGCGGCCACTTGCGTGTCACAGCTGGAGTTAGGGCAACCCCGACCCGTATCCTCCGAAGCGCAACCTCCTCTTAACGGGTAAGACCACGGGGGAGGGTTACCGCACACGGAAGGATTAGAGCATGTGTGCGGCGCCGGAGGTGTTCCTTTCTTGTTAAAAGGAGGGTGGTGGCATCCAGAGTGAGGACTCGAGGCAAACACGAGTTTGGGGTCGAAAGGCGGGTCGCAGAATCTGCGCGGCTTTGTGCGCTCAGGAGGTCACGCGGGACCCACTCAATACGGATTTGCTGCGGGATCCATGCCGCTAGACGACGGATGTCTTGGCAGATTTCAGGGGTGCGACTGACTCGTCGTAGTAGGCGTCTGACGTGAAGGGCGTCGGTGCGAATGACAATGCGGGCCGTAGGTAGAATGGGAACGGCGGCCGCAGAGCAAAGTGCCTCTTGAACAGCAAGCATCTCCGCACAGAAGGAGGAAAGAGGTTCTGAGAGGCGTAATCTTGACGTTTTGTTCAGGGCAGGCTTGAAAGGACAGCAAACTGCCGTTGTTGTTTCGCAGGCCTCGGTGCTTGCGTCAACGTACATAACGATGGAGCCATGCGGCAGATTGGCGTGTTGCTCTGTAATTCGGTCGCGAAACGATGATGCCGCGCGGGTAGATGATGGCCGACGTAGATCACTTGGCTTGTTATCGCTTAGCTGCACAAAACGCCAGGGAGGAAGAACTGGCGGGGGCGGCTGTAGAATGGAGTGCGATGAAGCATATGCCCTGAGTGCACACGTTGTGTGAGTAAGGCTTGACTTTAGGCGGCGAGCATCGCGTCGTTGGTGCACCAGCTCATCTAGTGTATTCAGCTGCGCATGCTCTTGGAGCGCCACGATCGGATTAATGCGGGGAAGGCAAGTGATGACCCTCATTGCCTCTCGATTAACAGCTTCTATACGATCCCATTGAGCCCTTATAAAATCCTGGAATTGGGCTTGGTAAACGAGGCGCGGTTGCACAACTGCCCGCACCAACTGCCGTGCAACATGAGAGCGGGCTCCGCCTGTTTTTGGAGCAATGCGTCTAATCAGACCCAAAGCCTGAATTGCTTGCTTTTTAGCCCGAGAAAGCCAAGCAGTACCTGTTCCTGACTCGTGTATTGTCAAGCCCAAGATTTTTGCGGTCAAACTTTCTTGAAACGGAGTTCCGGATAGATGGAGACGAATTGGTGTTGCAGCGAGTTTACGGCGCCCGCAGTGGTTGGCGACTGACACGTATGTGGTTTTGCTCACTGAAAGCTGCAGACCATTTGAAGAAGCAAAAGTCGACGTAATATCTATGGCTGATTGTTGGCCTGCTGCTTGAGCCATCAGGTCGCTGTGAGTGCTCGACACCGTAATGTCATCAGCATACAATAAGAACTTATTCTCATAGACATCATGTAAGCGCCAAGCAAGGGGGATAAAAGCAATATTAAATAATGTTGGCGATAACACCAATCCCTGGGGAACGCCGCGAAGAGGCACAAATGATACGACGGCCTCACTACTGAGGCGTATGGCAAAGGGTCGGCCTTCAAAAAAGGATTCAACAAAATTGCGCACTCTAACGTGCAAATGCAGCATGTCAAGCGATTCCAGGATGGCAGCATGACTGATATTATCGTACGCCTTTTCAACATCCATAGCCAGTACAGTACGTACATTGTGGCTGCGAGTTGAGGCCAGAACTGCTCACGCCAAGACAGCCAGTCCATCTTCGGTACATATGGACATACGAAAGCCAATTTGGGCGGGATGGTAGAAAGAATGGTGCCCAAGCCAATAAGACAGTCGTGTGGCAAGCATGTTTTCGGTAAGTATGCATAATGTTGACGTAAGCGATATAGGCTAGAAATTTCCGAGGTCTGTCGGCGGCTTCCCCGGCTTTGGTATGGGGATCACAATAGCCGATTTCCAGGTTTCTGGTACGGCGCCTTCCATCCGTACCTTGCTAATGGTGGCGAAGAGTTGAGGCAGTACAGCGGAACTTAAAGGGACACTGAGCAGAAATTGAAGTTGGCTTGTATCGATAGAATACCAGCTCCTGATCACAAAAACGCCACACTTACTGAAAACAAAGCTCTTGTAAGATAAAAAATAGCAAGAACCAAAATACAGGTATCGCCACCAAAGGCCAATCTCGCAAGTACAAGCGTGGTGACGCCATAGGACAAGAGACGCCACCTTGGAGGAATTTTCCATCCTACTTGGTTTCGCGAATCTCTGAGGCTGACAAAGGTAGGTTGCGCAGATCAATATTGAAGTAAGTTTTGTTTTAAAACCAATAGTGCACTTTTATCACACAAGGAAGGCAGGCAAACGACAACCTGATTGTTGGAAGCAAAGAAAACGGATGCTTGGCTGCGCCAGAGGCGGCCAGGAGAGTTCGATTTGTTATGGCGCTTCGCGTCTATGAGCTTTGCGTGCCCCGTGGTTTTGTTTCTGACGCGCTTCGATTTACAAGCGCCTAACAGCAGAGGAACTCCAAGTGCCGCTTCAAGTGCTAGTTAACCTTTGAAGGAGCCCGTTAAGGTTTGTCAGATGATGGCCACGGTCGATGAAAAGCTTTGATGGCCGGTGATCGCACAAAGCAGCACTTGTGTATTCGCACGCTTGCCCGGCGAAACATTCTCGGCTGTACCAGTCAACTTCAAACTACTTAACGGAAATCGTTTATTAGGGACGGGTGACAAGGTACAAGGCAGTCCAGAAAAATTGCTGATGCCCTAGCTCTGTTAGGCCAGGATAAACCTAGCGAAAGCGCGGAGATTTCTGCATCAGAAGAGTGCATTCACTAGATGCGCCGTCGTGGCGGAGCGGTAGCGTTTCCGCCTCAAACGCCGAAAGCCCTGCTTCGATTCCGAACCGAAACTCGGCACCGGACTTCTTTTCTTTTATTCAGTGAGTGGGCGGGGGGGTTCAGTGGCTCCCATGGATGCCGCCGCTGAATACGTTGGTTAGCGGTTAAGTGCAGGCTCTGTTAAGGCCCGCTTATGCTGCGGCGAGGCGCGCGCGCGCACGCTGCATGGCGAAGTCACGTCGGTCGCAGCGAGGCCCTCTATACTCCAACTGCGCTTGACCGTCGACGCGTTCGGCGGCTTCGGCGCAATCTGACCGCACTAGCGGGGAGATTGGAGCATGTATCTATTTCGCGCCGAGTGCGCCAGCCGCCGCCGGCCCGGCCAGACTGATTTGGCTCCGCGGCGAGGTGCGCGCTATATTCAATAGCTGCGGCAGTTGGGCGGAGCTGTTCTTTTCGAGCTCGGCTATTTTAATCCATTCACAGTACATATCTGAAGGTACATGCAATTTGGCGAGAGAGCCAGATTCAGTGGACCCGTTGGATATAGCGGAAGCGTCGTGCGCCGGCATTGGTTTCAAGCCGCCGACTTTAAACGCGACCGCCCTCGAGAACTCATATGTTTTTTTGTGGCAAAAAATAAATATAACTTGGCCCTTGCAACCGTGGGAGACTTCGACGCCGCCTGCTGCGCCGTGCAACCGCGCCGTTCAAGGAATCACAATCCGTTGGCCCCAAAGCCCCGGCCAGGCTCCGATGGGCGCAAGGCGCCGACCTTGTCCTGGTCCCTTGCGACTCCCCGCAATGGGGTTATGATATTTAGTTTGCAACGGCTGCTCTCTTAGGAAGGGGGAAACCACCCGCCGGCGCCTAACCTAACCGTGCTCTCTCAAATGCTCAAGTGCTCTCTCTGAAATGCAGGCCAGAGTTTTTGCGAGAACTACGCCGTCGAGTTCGGGAACGGGATCCATCGTAACGCTGGCAAGACGCCGGTGCAAACGTAAACAAAGCGACGGTGGCGACCCCGATAGATGCCTTCAACGTGTGGCGGCTGTAGCTTTCATTTCGGCAGCTGCTAAACCGCACCGATTGCCGTCAGAATTCACGGAGTCTCCGTTTACGTCACGTTTCACGTCACTTCATTCTGTGTCGTCATAAGAATTCTCCGTGTCGTCATAAGAGTTCTCGAGTTTGAATCAGAGCGGCGGGAAAAAATTTTTGCAACTTCGAATCCAAATTTCTTTGAAATAAATGCATCTTTCGCTCCCGGACAAGCGGCAACAAAGCCATGAAATGCCGAACTATCAGATATTGCTAGACAAAAAATTTTGATAGCGTTCTCCTCAGCGTCCCTTTAAGTTCTTGTAAACCTCGTACGGAATGGAGTCCGGACCGTACGTGGCCTTCCGACGGGCATAGTCTATTGCTGCAAGCATCTCGGGCATTGAAAATGTGCTTGCAATTTCCTCGGCGTCGGCTGTGGATGGGAGCTTATCGACATATGCTGGAATGGCAGCCAATGGGGCTCCTATGACCCTTGGAGGCAACACATCATACTTAGGGAAAACCTTCCGCGTTGCCTCTCTGGCGAAATCATCCAGAGCTAAGTTAGCTGCGAAGCATGCTGTGGCCGCTGCGTCAGGATGACGGGAACCACGTTCCATTGCACGAAACGTTCGCCAGAGAGCAGCATTCGATCACTTTGTCGAGAACTGCTCACACCACGCATGCCACTGCCGTCGCGAGAGATCATGTTCATATCTGCGAGCCTTGGCAGTACGGTAATTCAGCCTTGTCCGCGCTTGCGCAAAAGTCGGGTCTCGGGAAGCTGCCATCTCCGCTTGTAGGCGAGCCGCCCACAGGTTAAGCAGACACACATCCGGCGCCGGGCGATTCACATCCGTCCGGATGACAGTTGTCGCTTAATTAAGCGCAGTTTGTATGCAGTCCACAAGTAGTGTAGATGACTGCAGAGAGAGATCTTCGACAGTGGTGCGAAACGTGTCCCAATTAACCACAGAACACCTACGGTGTAATAAGCGGGCCCTTGATATATGGAAATTGACGATGATAGGATGGTGGTCACTACCCCAGCAGTCCGGCTCCAGGTGCCACGAGGGAGTCCCGGGTCCTGACCACGACGTAAGGTCCAGAGCATATGTTGGCCTGCGAGCATGGCGCACAGACCGCGTTTCTGAATCTGGATGGTTGAGTAAAATAAACAGCGCATCCACGAATGCGTCCCGCACACGCCTACCACGGGGGCTTGAAGTTGGATACCCCCAGTCCGGATGAGGGGCGTTAAAGTCAACACCGACTAAGATAGGCCACCCTGTGTGCTGTCGTCGTAGAGTTAATAACCACCCAAGATTAATGCGGGAGGAAGCTCCACCGGCGGATATTACATAGTATGACACGACCACAACAGTTGCCTTGGGAAGCTTCACAGCCACTGCGACTACCTCTTGATATGAGGTGCACCAGTTTTCTAGAGAGAGGAAAACTTGAGGAAAACGCGCATCAACGTACACCACCGCCTTTCCCGGAGGGGCAGCAGTGTGCACACGACGGTCGTTCATTGAAGGAGACATGTATCCATTAAAGCCCAGAATGGATGGCAAGGCATTGGTCTCCTGCAGTAGCAGGGCCCACACCTGGAGCTTGTTCATGCGAAGTCGAGATTTGAGCTCTCCCAGCTTTGTGGAGAGGCCTCTGCAGTTTCATTGAGGCAGACCACAACCACGTGTACTCGCCATTTTCGATTAGGCTTCCAAGCGTGGTAACAGAACTGATGTCAGGTTAGATAACTGGTTTTCCATAAATCGGAGGAAGGATGTTGTTGAGTTATCCGGCAGTTCTGTAGAAGACCTGGTAGAGTCTGCGAAAAACGAATGAGGGCTTGACGTAGTCGAAGGCGCTGCAGTGTTGATTGGTATAGAGTGGGATTCCGCTGGTTGTCTACGGCGAGCAAGCAGTTCACGGCGTTGCCGTAGCTTAGAGACCTCGGCTAAAAGGTGTGCAATTTTACCGTCAACTGCTGCCATGTCCTCACGCAGAGGTTCCAGTATGCTGTGCTTTTGTGTAGCTTGAAGATGACGGCGATCCTTGCGCACTTTATCACTCTAAAACTGTTGGGCAGGGGCTGCAGGTGGATTGGGCTCCGATATCTCCGGCCAGCCGTCTTCATCCCACTGGAGAGCCGCAAACCTGTTGGATGTGTGTGTGTTGGATGTTTTCATTTGGAGGCACTTGCTTACGGATCCCACGCTCAACCTTCTCAGTTGCTTTCTGTTTTGTTGGGAAAGTTAGGGAGGTGATCTCGTGGTCGCCAGTCTTGTAAAATCCGCACCTGTAAGACGGTGTGCCTTGTGGCCGAGCATTATCTTTCGTTGTAAAAGGGCATGATCGGCGCTTGTAGCCAGGTCTGAAACAGCTCTAGCAATAAACAGCACTCGGTTCGTAAGGGCGAGGCCGCAGAATACAGCCATAGTAATAAAGTCGTTCTTGAAGAGTTGGTGGGCGCGCTTGGATGACACGGTGGATTGGACAGTACAACTCACGCTGGAGGGTCGTCTGGTCTTCGGCAACGTCGACGTTGTAAACAACACAGCGTTGTAGGTCCGAACCTTCTACTAGGTACACGTGGACCGGCACCGAGATCTTGCTTGCAATCGATATGCACTTGAGCGTTCGCAGACGCTCGACACAAGCCAAAGTCGGGAGCCCCACAGCGATGGTATTAGATTTCGTTCTAGACGTGAAGCCACGAAAACTTTTGGTCCCAAGACACTCGTCCAGGTTCTCCTGAATAATCGTGATCGGAATGTCTGTCAGGCTTTTGGCTGCCAGAGCGTTAATGGCCACTTTATACGATACCGATCCCGATGTCGGCACATTCACCTTGTTGGCATACGCTGGGCAGGAACGCTTGCCTTGTGAGCTCCACTTGGCATAAGACGATTCCTATGCAGTGTCCCCTGATGGGCGCTTTTGAGAACTGCGGGAAGCCGGTGGCAGGGATGGAGGTGCTGAAGACAGGTGCATTGGAGAGCTCTCCTCCTCACGTTGCACGGTTGAAGCCCCATCCAGCAGTGGAGGATGGGCAGCCATTGCCGAGTTCCGCACATCGTGCAGATCGCTCACGGGCTGAGGTGCATTTGGAGAAGGCGGGATGTGCGCTGCCGCTAATGGACCGGGAGCAGGAACCAGCAGCTGGGACCCAGGCTCAGTTTTCAAAAGAGGTGTTGCTGAAGCCGTCGTGACCGACGCCGGCGAAGCCACTTCTGCCAGCGCGTCATCGGTGGCCCTAGGCCTAGCCTCGGAGCCCAGTCCAGCTGCCGGGATGACTGAAGGACATTTGCTTACTGCCACGAAGTCAGACGGCGCATGAGCTTCGGGAGCTTCCTCAGATAGTGTGAAGTCAATTCTCTTGACATAAGGAACTTACTTACGCGGATGGCGAGATTTTCACTGGAGCGATGTGCAGCCACCTTTGCAGGGACACTTCGTCTTCTTCCAAATGGCAGATTAATCGAAGTATTATTCTCACTTTGATTCGCACTGCAAATTAAAAAAAATGGAAACCTTCCCCTATGCACCTTGGTTTCGGTGACCGTTGGCTTCCTTCAAACGTTTGTCAAACGAGCCCGTCGTTTAATTTGCCTTGACTGCTAATAGCTTAACGAGCGTCTCGGTTCTGGCAGTATTGATGCCATAAGTAGCATAAGAGGGTTTTCGCACGGTTTCCGCCCTCGCCGTTAGACATTCGCGGTACTACAGGACGTGCTACGTCCGCCGCTATGGATGATGGTGGCGCTGGCGAACACCTTCAATATTCGCCTACACGCAAAACATAAATCCATGAAAGCAGCACTTTGGACAGCCGTCGCCGTAGCTCAGTTGGTAGACCACCGGACGCGATATTCGGTGGCCGTGGTTTCGGATCTCGCCGGCGGCATAGTTGTTTTTTCTGTGGCTTCATAAGTAATTTTTTTTAAGCGACAGATTAATCGAAGTGTTATTCTCCTATTGACTGGCACTACAAATTTGAAAAAAAAGAAACATTACCCTATGCACCTAGGTTTCGGTGACTGTTGGCTTCCTTCATACGGTTGTCAAACGAGCCCCTGATTCCGTTTGCCTTGTCTGTTAATATATATATATATATATATATATATATATATATATATATATATATATATATATATATATATTAGCAGACAAACAAATGAAATGAGGGGCTCGTTTGACAAACATATTCGTGGGTTCGGATCCCACCGGCGGCATGGTTGTTTTCTCTGCTGCTTTATAAGTAATTTTCTTTAAAGACAATTGATTGGCACAATAAATTTAAAAAAAAAAGAAAAAAAATCCCCTATGCACCTGGGTTTTCGGTGACTTGATTTCCTTAAAATGTTTGTCAAACGAGCCCCGCATTTCATTTGTTTGTCTGCTAATAGCTTAACGGGGGTCTCGGTTCTGGCAGTCTTGATGCCATAGGTAGCATAAGAGGGCTCTCGCACAGTTTCTGCTCTCGCCATTAGATGATGTTCTACGTCACACTTGCGGTATTACAGGACCTGCTACGTCCACCGCTATGGACGAGGGTGGCGTTGGTGAACACTCTCAAGGTTCGCTTACACGCAAAACATAAATACCCACGAAAGCAGCAGATTGGGCAGCCGTCGCCGTAGCTCAGTTGGTAAGAGCACCGGACGCGATATTCGGAGGTCGTGGGTTCGGATCCCACCGGCGGCATGGTTGTTTTTTCTGCTGCTTTATACGTAATTTTCTTTAAAGGCAATTGATTAGCACATAAAATTAAAAAAAATCGAAAAATTTCCCCTATGCACCTGGGTTTTCGGTGAGTGTTGGTTTCCTTTATATATATATATATATATATATATATATATATATATATATATATATATATATATATATATATATATATATTGCAAGACAGACATTAGTGCTTTGGTGCCCCAGCGGCCAGTGCCGACGAAGGAGAAAAAGCAGACGGAAGACGAAGCTGACGAAGTTCAGTTTGGCGCTCAGGAACGCTTGACTACTGAGCTTTGCTGTGCTAAAAAAGATTGTGCCGTTTAATTTGCGTGTTTACACTTGGTGGAGGTGCCGCCTGTTCTAACTCTGGAGCTACGGACATACGGACCCACACCCCTTACCAGGCTTTACCTCGATGACTGGCACCCTGACCCAGCCTGGCCAAACTGTTCCCGCCGCTGTCATCTGTTCCGGTCCCGTGCGTCAGCGCGACCCTGCGATCTTCAGCGGCACGGACGATACCGACGTAAAAGACTAGCTCGCCTCCTACGAACGAGTGAGCTCCTACATCAAAGAGGAAGGTGTCGTTAAGCTCACCAACCTCATATTTTATCTGACCGACGTCGCCTACTTGTGGTCTCGCAACATCGAAGCCGATGTTTATAGCTGTGCGACCCACAAAAACAGACTGTTGTCTTCGGCCGCCCCGCTGTCCGAAAACTTCTCGCGGAACAACGGTTGCGCAGTCGGGCCCAGCACAGCGGCGAGAATTTCACAAACTATATCCATGATGTCGTCAATTTATGCAAACGACTGAATTTGTCCATGAGTGACGCTGACAAAACTCAAACACATTCTTAAAGGGATTGAGGACGAGGCATTTCAGATGTTAGTGTCCGAAAATCCTCAAACCGTCTCCGACGTCGTTTCTATATTTCAGAGCTATGACGATCTCCGAAAACCGCGTCCTGTCATCCGCCGTACCATTTTCCCGGACGACACCCTTTCGAGCTTGGCTGTCGGCGGCTCTACTCACGATCAGTCGACCCTTCTTCAGCACATCCAGCATTTTGTGCGGGAGGAGGTCGCCCGCCAGTTATCGTTGGTTAACCCACCCACCCACCCGCCCCAACGCCGTCGCTGTCACCTTGTATACAGCGTGTCATCCAGAAGCAGGTTGCAGAGCTACTGCTGCCCGCTAATCCACCCCTTCTGGTCACTGCTCCGCTTTTATATGCTGAAGCTGTCATCCGGCCACGACCTCAGCCGGTTGTTTCTGGTTATGCTTTACCTGGCACCGTCTTCCCTCAGCCGCCGCTCGCCCCTACACTGCCGCTCACTCACCAGCCTTTGCCTCGGTCCACGCCCTATGAATCCGTGGCACACGCCAGATAATCGCCCGAATTGCTATGCTTGCGGTATGGCTGGTCATGTTGCCCCTTGGTGCCGCACACGCGAATCCAGGGGGGGGGGGGGGGGGGGGGGCTTGCCCCCCGCACCTGTCTCTTCTTTTCCCCAGCATCCCTCTACGTATTGCTCCGACTCCTAGGTACCACCGAACCCACCGGTCGCCGTCTCCTCGCCGCCGTTCGGTCTCTCCTATGCTCCGCCGGTCACCACCCTTCCAGGCAGAAAACTACGCACCGCCGTTCGGGAGGCAAGAAATATGCCGTCAACGAGCGTCTCAAGAAATATTACCACCCCTGTGAACGTTGTTGAAGTGCTGGTTAAGCTGTTCCTGTTCATGCACTTATTGACAATGGTGCTGCTGTGTCCATCATAAGTCGCCACTTGTGCCGCAAACTAAAAAAGTGACGACGCCGCTTTCTGAAATTTCCCTTCGAACCACCAGCGCTGACCCCATTCGACCTCTCGCAGCGTACATCGCCCGTCTCATCATCCGAGGCCTCTCCTACACCTTTGAGTTCCTCGTTCTTGCCCGCTCCTCTCACGACATCATCCTGGGGTGGGACTTTGTGTCCGCGCATCACGTAATCATCGACTGTGCACGCGCTCGAATTGATTTGTCGCCGCTGTGTGATCGTCTTGTGGACGCCTCCCCTGCTACTGCCGCGCATGTTCTCGCTGCTTACGACACCGACGTGACGGCTTTCTCTTCTGTTCTTGTGCCCCTTACTTGTGCTGCCCTCTCTGACGCCACTGTCCTTTTTCGCCCTCGCCCTTTTGTGCGCAATGCAAATCTGTCATGCTCCCGCATGCTGTGCTCACAATTTCTGGTGGTTGTAGCGCCCTGTACGTTGCGAACCCGTTGCCTAACCCCACCACTACGGGTAAAATCGCTTGGCGCAGTTGATGTCATCGATCTCGAAGACGCTTCTCCTGTTCACGATGACCCTGCCACGCATGACATCAACGCCCTTACTCTTCCCATCGAGGTAGCCGACCAGACCTCACCCGACCGGCTTGCTCATTCTGTCGATGCCGCTATATAGTCATCTCTGTTCAAGATAACAATGCCTCCACCCTTATCAGCTAGCTTTATGACGATGTCGGTACGGTTGCTGAGCGCCTGTAGAGCAGTACGTTCTCTTTTAGGAAGATTGTCTGGTCCTAACTTGTGGTTTTTAAAAATATCAGTAATGTCATTTTGAACTGCCTTAATATAGATATCCAAGTGTTTTTCCCACCCGATGTTGGGAGTCCAATTTTGGTTTGCTGGGTGGAAGTCCTCAAGATCTTTCAGAAAATGGAATTCATTGTATTTGCCTGTGCGGGGGCAAAAAGTCAGCCCTCTATGTAGGACGGCTCGCTCATATTCTGTGAGCGGTGTTAGAGATAGATTGGTGATGTTGTCTACACTGTGATGGCCCTGTTTTGAGAGTGTTTGTCCTTGGCTGAACTTTGAGAGATATCGGGGTGGGGAGAATTTGATCTAACCGCACTTAGTACTTCTTTCAGCCATTCGTCATGGGGAACTTTGTCCCGTGTAAATTTTCTAATTTTGATTATGCCTATTTCTGAAGTTTTTTTGTTTTGAAAGGTTCTAGTTTTCGGCCTCCAGCGCGGAAACAAGAAGACTATTCCGAGCACGACGCTCCTCTCTTCCCAGTATCCCCGAAGCTTTCTCAGAGCACCGAATTGTGATCTTGAGTAACTCTAGGGAACTGATTTTAATAAGTCGTTCCATTTCTTTTTGTCTCCTTCTGATAGATTATTCATTGCTGGTATCAGCTTCGCTGGTAGACCTTTCGGTACGATATTAGCCCGAACGTACGTTTCTAAGGTTTTCACATGAAGGTTATGTCTAGTACTTATCAATTATTTTTCGTAATTTAAGAAAAGTTGAAGTTTTGAAACAGGGCTGCCGGTGATATGAGAACAAGGGAGGCGGAGTACTCAAATGAAAGGGGACGAGTAGGGCGCGTCCGCACAAACCACGCCGTCAGAGAAGGAAGAAGGAGGGATTGGAAGAGTGAAAACAGAGCTAGATGAGCCACTTTGCAAGGCTAGGGATTAACCTTTACCACCTAGGGTTTTGTAATGTGCTCTTGGTAGTCGGCATAAGATATCGCGGAGTCGAAAGGCAGCGTCTTGGTCATTTAGATCGAAAGCTGTTCGATATTCTGAAGCCGTTCTAAACCTCTTCAGAACATAGCATTGCCCAGCTACTTTTAGTTCCCGCGGGCTGGATTTTCTGGAATTCGGATGCTCCGAGCACGGGAAATATTTAGGAAATCAGGGATGGAAGGGTTGCTGGCTGGGCGCGAGTTTGGCGGTGTTGTGCCAGAACTTTCACTATTGGGTTGGTGCGCCGCTCGGTACGGGAATTCAAGCCCGGCCTAGTCGGAAGTTTTGAGCAAAGACTGGCTCGCCGGACGAAGGCAAATAACTTTTGCGTGCGCTAGTGCTATAGCGAATCTTTTGTTTCCATTGCTTGAAGTTTCCTTTGGATGGCGTAAGTCGACCAATTTGATAGCTCTGTGTGCCGTTCTCTGCTCAGCGCGATGTGATAAAAAAATGCAGGTACCAGGTTCTTATGCTGTTCACTACAGACTAAACTTTCCTGTTTTAACACCATACTAGCCAACAATCTCTAGATACTGACTTTGTGGGAACATGCAAACATTGCTCCATACTATATTTAATGAAAAAGATCTGACACATTTGCTACTTGTTGCGTCTTCGTTGATTTGCAGTTATTTTCACTGTATTTTTTTTCTGATGGTGTTTAATCTTGCATTTTCAGCTGCGGGGATTTTTTCTTTGCTTACAGAACAGCAGGAGCAGAGGGCTGAAGGTTGTGGGTTGTGTGAGGTAGAAGCTTGACTGCCGTAACAGCTAGCCAAATATCTGGAACGTTTAAATGCTGCTCCAACGGCGCTCATGCGTTTACTACTCCAGTACTGCTACCCTAAGGGCGTGCAGTGGCAGTAAGACCTGTGCCCACAGGACTAAGCAAGTACCGCAAAAAATTCCCACTGTAATAAAAAAGAAAAAAAGTAACACTTCTTTAAACGATCTAACAACATTGTCTTCTTTGTACTGACACCTCAGAAACATTGCGTTAGTCGCTTCCATAAAATCAAATTGGTTTTTGAGAAAAAGAAATGACGCAGTAACTGTTTCGTATATCTCGGTGGGAACTTGAATCGCGTCATAAGGGAAGGGATAAAGAAGGGGGGAGTGAAAGAAGGCAGGAAGAAAGAGTTGCCGTAGTGGAGGTCACGGGCATAATTTCGACCACCTTGGATCTTTCACGTGCACTGACATCGCACAGCATCGTGTTCCTTCTAAGCGGCTATATAAGTATTGCTTATGTGGCTATGTCAGTCCACACTCAGCGCACGATCAGAGAGAGAGAGAGAGAAAACTTTTATTTCTTTCCAAGAGGTTCGCGGGGATGAAGACTTCCTGGTCGTCTTGCTTGGGTGCTGGCGACTTGAGTCTTCAAGCAAGAGTGGGCCCTCAGTCCAGGGCTCCACTGAGTTGTGCCGCTTCAGTTGCGTGCTTTACCAAGGCCCTCTGGACCTCAAGCTCGCTGCTGAAGAGACAGCTCTCCCATTGCTCCGCACTCGGTGTTTGTTGATTGTGGAATGCTATGTTTCTCTTGCATTCCCAGGTGATGTGATAGAGTGTGGGCGTACTGCCGCACCAGGGGCAGTCTGGTCTGAATTGCGTTGGTGATATCTTGTTGTATGTGAGCAGCGTGAAACGATTTTCATGGGGCTTTAGCGCCCCAAAGCGACTCAGGCTGTGAGGAACACCGTAGTGAAGGGAGTGAAGGGCTCCGGAGATTTGGAGATAGTGTTCGCAGCCATAGAATAACTTTCCTGAAATATGCCTAATTACTGACTGCCGTCGTTATGTCGCAACAGTATTCTTAACGCTGTATTAGAGAGTAGTTTACTTTGCAGCATATGTTATTCAGATAGTTTTGGTAGGATTAACATCAATAATCATTAAAGTGTAACCAATGAAATAACGCGAATAATAGTACCAATGACAAAATATTAGCATATTTCGGCACATAAGTGAGAAAGCCGCGAGAACTGTCTCCTCATTATGTACCCGCTGACGCTAGCGCATTCTGCTGTGTCAGAGGGGATTACACATCCGAAGCAACAAAAATTCCTCGAGCTGGCCGCCGCTTGGCAGTGCAGCGCCACTCATCTCCCTGCCCCGCAAGCGCCGAAGAGACAGCGAGGCGTTCCACGGGGGACAGGAAACGCAAATGCAGCCGCCGAGCTCTGGTAGTGACACTGTGCGGTGCTATTAAGTCTTCCGTCCGCCCGGCGGCTGGGAGATATCTTAGCATGTGGATACGTTAGCAATCGCGGACAGTAATATATGCAGAGTAGGGAGTAAGTTACTCACAACTGGCAGTAAAAATGAAAGTTCCGGCGCAGCTGACTAATCACTGATAATGGGTGGCAAAAATGAAGATTACAGCGTAGCCTGTAGATTGTTCCAACCGACAGTGAATGAAAGGTAGAGCATAACACTGAAAAAAACGTATGCAGATCGCTGTACCTCTCAAAAGTGACGATGCACAGATTTTTGAAACTGCGCACCTCTAGAAATGATTACATTGGGATTAGAATGCAGCGATCTCTTCGCTCCCTGGGCTGCACGAGCCACGTGGCCAATACGGGCCACGGTCCTGTGCCTCTGTAGTGCTAGCCAATCCAGACACCATACCGTGTGCTCTTACCAAGCGGTAGGAACTCCACAGCTCATCGTTGAGAACTTTTTCCTCACTGGAAATAAAAGAATCTATCCGCCGCGGCGGCTCAGTGGTTATGGCACTCGGCAGCTGACCTGAGAGGCGCGTGTTCGGTTCCGGCCGCGGCAGTCGCCAACCGACCGACCGAACAACCCACGAGCTTACCAATAAACCAACTGAAAAAAATTATGACATCACTACGGGACCTGCATTAGAGGAATGTGTAAGAATTGATGCCTCTTCGCTCCTTTTTGCCCTTCTTTGTCGCTCTTTACTCTTCACTCACGCTTCGCTCCATCCACACTTCCGGTTTTTCAAATTTGGTGCCACGCTTTAGCTGCACCCAAATCCGGTGTTGTAATATTTGGTGCCACTTTTGCTCCAGCCCCGCTCACGTTTTAGACATTTTTGGATCTAGTTAACTAAAAAATTACCCCACATGCACCTCACTTTTTTCCCTGCAAGATTTTTTGATGCTCTATCCAATGCAGCCATTCTTTTTTTATGCGAAGCATAATAGGAACACTACTTAGCTCAACCATAGCCCAGCCTGGCGCGGCCGCGACCACCAAGGCTAACTCCCGCTCCTCCCGCTAGGGGCGCTGCAGCCGAGCACGTGGTCTGACGTCACGCCAGCTGTGGAGAAACGGGGCTCAAATCGCGCGGTCGCCGCGCGGCCGCGACCACCAAGGCTAACTCCCGCTCCTCCAGGAGATCTAAACAACGAAGAGACTAGCCTGACTTACGGGCAGGCGATACCGAATCCCTTTCACAAATCTATTATGCTTCGCATCATAGGCTTAACCTTAGCTAAGCCAGGCCATTTTTTATAACTCAGTTCATTGCAAAGTTATCGTGATGACAAAAACCGCAAACATAGCCGTACAATGCTTACGCAGTAATACTCAGCAAACGAAAAAATTTGCAACAGTGCACTTCCCTTCTTTCTTGTTCAAGGTACGATATGGGTCATTGTGGTAACACTTGCAAGAAGCGGAGTCGGTATGCAGAAGGGTTGAAATGAGGCCAGTTGGTTCATAGCAACTTGAAAAAAAAAACAGTCACAAAAGACAAGGGACAAAAGAAGCACACTCTAAGATTGTAAAGAGAGGGATTGCGATGAATTGTTTCCGCAATGCACAGAAAAAAAGCTGTTCATCACGCTATCAAAAGGAGCCTTGACAATAAGTTCCAACGTTTGGAAGCCACGGGGTTCCCTAAGCATCTTTTGAAAGCAGCGCGGCTGAATTGCTGCTTCAGAAGTTGGAGCAACTGAACGCAAGAAACTTGAGGTCATGCCGTACGTGCATAAAGTGAGCCACAGCATCAAAAAAGTAGCGGCCAAGCAAGGAGTGAGTGTGGTGGGCTTTCTGTCCCTTGCAAGCTTTCGGGTCTGTGCTCGCGCATTTCTCGAGGCAGGGAAACGAACCACGTTTGCACAACGCAGCAGGAGAACCTTTTCACGGCGTATGTCGCTCAGGTCGTGCACAAGTTCCCCCTCACAGGCGAGAGAGTTTACATAGGCCAAACAGGCCGGAGTATTAATAACCGGCTGCGTGAGAACCACTCCTCCCTGGGGTCTGATGACGGTGCCAACTTGCCTCGCCATTGCAATGAATGTGTGTGTTATCCACTGTTCAGCAATGTAATGGTTCTTGGTAGAGGCAAGGGAAAGCAAGAGCGAGAAATTTTGGAGGCATACCATATCAGTTTGTCAGGCGAAGATTGCATTAACAAAACCTCTGTGCGCTTACTCGAGAAGGAATTCGCTTTTTTAGGCCGATCACGGTAGATGTGTATCTTGTGTGCCCTATGCGCTGTGAGATGTGATGCGGCTGGTGCGCATGCTCTGCTGGCCTTACTGGGACTATGTTTTGTCCAATAAATCTCAGTTGACAGTCCAGTCGTTGTGGAGTGAGCACTCCTTCTCTTGTCCCTTGTCTTTTGTGACTGTTTTTTTTTCAAGCGGAGTCGGTGCCCACCGACGTACTAATATTTTGTCATTTTGCGGCTTAATCTTTACTTAAAGCTGCCTCACATGATATGATGGTATGGCAAAACCACCGAAGATGACAGCTTTTCCAAAGCCTTGTACTTCTTCCTTTTTCCTGAGAAAGAGACGGCGTCTTTCAACATATCGGGAATATCTCTCGACTCGACTGCGCTTTCGTAGCAAGCATTTGGAACGATTATGGGGCCGCGGTAGAGATGTAAACTCTGTCACCTGGTTATTTAAGCTGCAAGGCCACCGCCAAAGAGTGCGGCGTTCGAAGCGCCTTCACCTGCAGTGGAGCATTCAGGCGGCCGACTTCAGTTGCACAGTTTTCTTGGCAGATAAGCCTTAGTAGCGCAGGACCGCGGTCGCATTTGCGCAATGTTCTGTGAGGACACAGTTCGACACTTAAAAAACTGAGCTAAGGACGGCATGGCGCCTGGTAGAGAAAGCATACACAAACTGAAATGTTCAAACTTTTTAATGCTGCTCGTCAACACTAGCTATGCACAAACAAGTGAGGAAAAATCTGCGAAGGCAGGAAGCTGAACCGAAGTTGAAGATACAATGGGGTTCATTTTTTGGAGCTCTTTGTTCCATTCACATCTTCTTTGCTGAAGCCCCTGCGAGAGAAAGAACAAAAAATTGAGAGATAAAGTACTTCATTGACACAAAGTCCTGTGTCCAAGATTACCACTCCTCGCCAGCAGGTTTACGTTGTTTTAGAATTGCGAGAAGGTGAGTTCAAGAACGCGGTACAGAGACTCAGTAACCATTCTATTTTCTTGGCCATACACGTTTCAGCACCTACATTGGGTTATGGTGTGTCCTAAGGCCTGCGGTACGACATGGAGCCAGCCTCCGTGCCTCGGGATGCGGATTCGCATTACGAGACCTTTAGACGGTCGACAACGCCCTACGCGTACGAATGTTAGCGTGCTATGTTTCTGTATATATCTGTGTATGTAATTCATAAATATTACGCAAGAAGTCTTCTTCGTCGGCACAAATCGTCTAGCACCCGTCCTCGTCCAATAAGCAGTGTGACAGGTGTCAGTGTACTACTCGAAACCCGAGACTTATACCCCTCTCACACGGCCAGTTTCAATGGCCATCGATTTCAATGCCTTCGAGATGCTCATTCGTTATCGAACTCGAAGGAGTTGCGTCGGTGCTACGCGGCAAATCTCAATGGTCACTGAGGTGGTTCATGAGTTCTACGCCAAACTTTTATGGGATCACAATAGCTTAAGTCTCGATTCTGCGCAAATAACAAAATATTTTTGTATATAAAAACCAAACGTTGAAATACACTTTATGGGAGTCATAGGCGGTTTTTAGTTATTATTGAAGGCTAGTAGCATTGTCTTGAAGGGCACTGCCTTTTGTAGGATTTGCTCTAGCAGTTTTGTAAAACACTGGCAACACTGATATCGCTGGCGTTTCAGTCTTCTGCAGTAAAAGTATTAAATTAATTCGCTTTAAACCAGACCGATACAATTTTTAAATGATTGCACAGACTAATATTTTACAGCTTGCATGAAAATTTAGGAGAATAATGTTTGTCCATGTGTTGTACCCTGAACGTATCGTGCACGAAATTGCCCGTTGGCGCCGCGCGAAGCCGCGCTAGCAAACTTGGGCAAGGCTCGAAGGCCATTGAAATCTCAATAGAGTTCTGCGTTGCACCGTTGACTCGATCACCATTGAAACTGCACGTGTGGCAGCGCTCAATGGCCATTAACTTTATATTCTATCGGTTCGAGTTCCTTCTAAATTCCCCTGCGACAGGGGCATTATATTTCGTACAGTAACCTTTGGTGTGCTTTACTGCAATGAAGGGGCCACCAGAGTTCTAGGTTTCCTCTTAGTTGAGTCCGACGATTCTATGCGGGGTTAGGGACACTCTTAGGAGGTAATGCTTTGAATAATTTTAAACAATTTAATTGGCCATTTTACACGAAACACGTCGACGATTATTTTGCTCTAGATGTTTTGTGGAGAACACGCAGCAACTTGGCCCATTGAAGCTTTCTTGCAATTAACTTATGTGTGCATATGCGCGGGGTGTTCATTATACTGGACAAAGAGGCTTGCAAGAGTATGCGTTGTCCAGTATATCAGTTTCTAAGCCGACTTAAGAGCACGCTTACATTAAAATTTAGAAAGGGTACTCCACACACAGGACCAGTATATTAGCGGAGAACAGTGAAAGCTTGTGGCACTCCGGTGCTTCGCTGCACCTGGCATTTGCATGTTCCTAGTAAATATCACCGCTGGTGCATAGAGGGATCCAGAGCTCCGGACCCATATCCAATGCCTCACTAGATGTTAAATACATGCAAACGCCAGGTGCAGCGAGGCAAAAAAAGCAGTGCATTGAGGCCCTGTTGCGGCTCTCGTGACCTCGTTCTGCATTGCTCCCCTAAACTCCTGCAGCCCCTCCCCCTCAAAGGAACAAATGCGGATTCGTGCTCTATTGAGATGACTCACCATCATCAGTCCAGGTTCGACCAATCCAGGACAAAGGCCTCTCTCACATCTCTCCAATTAACCCTGCCCTGTGCCAGCTGCGGCCACCGTACCCCCGCAAACTTCTTACTCTTATCCGCCCAGTTAACTTTCTGCCACCCCTTGCTGCGCTTGCCTTCTCTTGGAGCCCATTACGTTACTCTTTTAATGATCAGCGGTTATCTTCCCTTCCCATTACATGCCCTGCCCAATTCCATTTCTTCCTCTTGATTTCGAGTAGTATGTCATTAACCTGCGTTTGTTCCCACACCCACTGTGCCCGCTTCCGGTCTCTTAACGCTACACCTATCATTTTCTTTCCATAGCTCGCTTCGTTGTCCTTAACTTAAGCTGAATGCTATTCGTTAGCCTCCACGTTTCCGCCCCGTAGGTGAGTACCGGTAAGATACAGCTGTTGTACACTTTTCTCTTGAGAGATATTGGTAAACTGCCGTTCAAGATCTGAGAGAACCTGCCATATGCGCCCCGCGCCATTTTTATTCTTCTGGTTATTTTCCTCTCGTCATCAAGATCAACCCTGCCCTGACTCAATTACACAGGTAAAGGCAAACGGAGGATAACTAATGACCCGTGATAACTAGTTATTACTCTCATGTGTGTCAGAGTTCCATGATTCACACTTGCGTTTTGACTTATATGCAGCCGGCCCCAAACTTAACACGAATGCTCGAGTGCTTGGCTTGCACTTACTTTAGCGCCTCGGAGCGTTGGCCGGTGGGTCTGAGGCGATTATGCGCGGAATATTTTGCTGTGGCTAACGATAGCAAGTGGCGTGCATTGCCATTGTCTCGAACCCAGCTACCAACACTCTGAGGTGCTAATGGCAGTGCAAGCCCCGCCCTCGAGCATTCCTGTTAAGTTTGCGGGAGGCGGTTAGTTTGCTTCAAAGTAGAAGCTAGTTAGAAGTTTGTGTCGGTGCGTATACTAGCTCCTGTGCCGGTCCCAGCTGCACCATATCATTACTGCACTAAGCACCAAGTATCACCCAGCAGTATATGTTTAACGTGATAGCGTTGGGGCTCCAAAAATTAGCTGCGGTTTAAATATGTTACATCAAATGGGCGAGCGATAGCGATCGCTGTCGACATCATCTTCGTGTTGGCCATAGTTAAATTAGCCCGGGCAACCATTTTGGTCGAAATCCGGCAAAGCCAGATCTGTGGGGTAAAGGTGGGCTAAATTTTGGGGTGGGGCGGGCCACATGTTGGGAATGACCAAGGCGAAATTTGGAAGCCACAATGTCCTGGCCGTTGTATGAAAATGCGGAGTCCGAAGAGCATTTGAAGGCAATACGAAAACATGGACTGAAAGTCGACTTTTGCATTGGGCTGAGTTATATCGCTTCAAAACCGCCGGCGTCCCGGCGGCGTTGTGTCGGAATACCGACGTCGCCCCTGTATGTTTGGAGTTAAAATGATCCAAAAAGGGTAGTCGAGATGTGCGTTAGTTTTTGTACATAGAAAAAAATGTTACATTTCAGTGGAGACTCGAACCAACGACCGTTGGGTCGTCAGCTTTGGCACGCTATCGACTAGGCCACGTAAGGAGGTTGACTTGAGTGAGGTATAATGAATGGCTATATGTGTATTGTGTTGAATTAATTTGAAGTATTGTAAGGGGATAATTAGTGCAGTGAACAACAGATGTGCTAATTAGCGTTAAAATATTTAGACAACATTATGTGCGTAAAGTGCACTGCGGAAGAATTCAGACAAGAATGTGGAAACTGTGTTCTGAGAATAAGGATAGATGCATGAATGTGAACAAAGATCACTGACTCAACACGGAGAGAAGCCGCTGAAGGGAGCCATTAATGTTATCGCGTCATGCCCTGTTATATACTTTTCCTATAGCTCTTGCATACTTGCCAAAAGTGAATGCGTCTTTCCCCATATTTCATTATCATTTTTCCCTTTTACATCCACAATTTCCTCTGCTCCAGCGCAGGGGCTGCAACCGCAACACCCTTGTGGTCGTGCTTCTTACCTTTTCTCTTCTCTCTACCTGCGTTTCGCAGGAGTATGCTAAACGCGGCAGCGTTTTGATGGAGACGAAACGCAAAAAGGCGCCCATGTGCTGTGCGATGTCAGTGCACGTTAAATATGCCCAGGAGGCCAAATTATTCCGGAGCCCTACACTACACCACCTCTTCCCTTCTTCTTTCACTCTCGCTTTTCTTCCTGCACGTTATGTATCCTCGAAACCACCTTTATCTCTCTACTCAGTAGCCGAGGTGCTGAGGTGAGGCAGCAGCCTATCCGCAGCATGCAGAGAATTGTGTCGTGACGCGTTCAGTTACTTGAGCATTACTGACATTTTATTGTCATGACAACGATTACGAACTTATTGAGGAGGCGCTGTTGATTTCGATAGAAGCTATGCTTCTTAAATGTGCATCTAGACGTTGGAACTTCCTACTGTAATCTTGATTAAAACTGTGGAGATGCCAAATGAAAGCCGTTTAAAGAAGGATTTTTGACCTCAGTGATACTTACAAGCAATATTCTTCGCAAGTACCTTTGAAGAAAAAGGTGTTGTATTCGTAGTAGGGCCCATTTATGTTGGCTGTGTAGGCCTTGCACTTCTTTTCGTCTATGTCATAGTAGTAGGCTACATCGCAATCTAGGTCGTTGGGGCCTGTTTTATTGCATTCGAAACCAATTTTTCCAGCGCAATTTGGTGAACCTTGTCCTGAAAAAGAAGGCACCAAAGACTGAATGCGAACATGATAAGCACATACCACTCGACTTTGCTAGAGGGTATCGCTGCATATAGTTTCTCACGCCGCAGACCAGATCACTCATTTAACCTGCCAATGGCGTATCACATGACTTCACGTCACGGATCCGTGGAAACAATTCGCGCCCGCGATAGACGTAAACGGAGAAAGGTCCTCCGCCCTTTCTGTCATGGAGGACCAACGTTGGTTTGCTGTTCAAACAAAGCTAGTTATTTATTTCTTCTCGCAGGGCACGACATCCGGCATCAAGAGAGAGAGGGAGAGGAATTTAATGAAAAAAAAAGGTAGAGAGGTCGGCCAGCGGTAAGGTGACCCTGGCCTGTTCTCCGCACGAGGGAACAGGGAAAGGGAAAGTAAAAGGAGAGTGAGGGTGCCAATGAAGAATGATGATGTCATAATACAATCAGCATTCCACTAATAGGAAAGAGCATCTGTATGCACCGCCAGAACAAGGATATGTGCACGCCCCACGCACGTTGACAGTGCTGCTTCTTGTAGTTGGGATGTGTTTCGCTGTGTCATTCGCTGTTCTCATTCTTAATAAACCGATGATTAATAAAGATGTAGGGCATGGGTGACAACCGCAAAAAAATTCAGCACATTTTCAAGGCCAGCAGCTATAGCTACGACGGCAGTGTGTTCACTTGGTAAAAAACTACAAACTGCGCATATGCCATAGACATGATAAAATACTGCGTTTTTTGCAGTGCTCGGCGTGGTTTACTGGTTAGCGTGCACAGCTGAGAATCAGAAGGGGGCTGGTTGGACACCACATTCTAGTGCGATTTCGTCTCGTTTTATTATTGAATTCCACTTATTTTAGATGTGTATTCACGAGTTCCCACGTTAATTATAATCGTATGGCGATGGCTCCCATATTTACAAAAAATGCGCGCCCTATATTAACCTTATTCTTATTATGACCCATACCTCTCATATCCCCATTCAAAAAACGCCATAAGCATATGGAGTTTCTTCAGTAGGGTACCTACCGGTCCTGTAGAGTGCGGGTGTGTGAGACTGCTAGAACCCTACCTTACACGGATACTTACCGGTCCAGGCCAGTGATGAATTACTGGCCACCTGAACTTTGGCCCGTGTTGTGTGCTTGGTGCGTGCCATGTATTCGTTCGATATGACTTCCCGACCCCCTCCCACATGCCCTTCATCCCATCCCTGATTCTCAGTAGTGATCCCCGCAGAAGGTAGCAGAAGAAAGAGCCATAATTCACCCCAACGAAGCGACCACAGTGAGGGTACAGCCATGTCTGACAGGGACAAAAGAACGGGCGTGCGCCGTTGGAGCAGAACGCAGTTCGACTACGCTTTCCCTCGTCCCGCGGTATTGGGATCGCGACAGTAGATGTTCATTGTAGAATACTTCAAGTACAAGCAGACAGTGACAGAAGCCCTTTGCATCATCTCGACCAATACTACATTGACACAGTGTGGCACGCTGTATCTCCTGTTCGTTCTCCCCAAACCTCGACTCTGATTGGTGAATGTGGTATCCCTCTCGCCTCCCATTGCCTCCCGTTGCCTCCCATCCACATTCCCTGTTTCCTCTTCTCTGAAAGTGAAGAGGAGGATTTCTTTCTCTCCACTTTTCCTCCTCCCCACCGAGGCATGACCAACTAATGCCGGACAATTTCTGCTATAATTGGCGGTGTAGTGCCAACGCAATAAACACGAAAAAACCAGACATTCTGCCTTCTTCGGCGATGAGACGCTCATGATGCAGAACATGCCGCCACATTTGTACGATGAGTTTACCCGGTCCCTGGCCCACCTTGGCAACATGGGCAATGTTTTCATATTCTCGAAAGAGCCACGCCTCGAACCTTACATCTCTTGTGGCTAAAAACAACCTTTGAAGCACGTCATAGGGCGGAAGGCGAACGCGGGTTTTCGAATATGACTATGGCTGTAATTCCAAAGCCGAGGACAACGCGGATGGCGCGCTCTTCATTCAGGAAGTCCCACCTCATAAAAATGTCGCTGTAAAAATGAACCAACCCCACATGACGACAAACGACAAACTGCTGGGGCGAGCCTTTCCGTGCAGTTAACAAGGCTGTCGCCCTTGGCCGCATCCACTACGCTTATGTAAAAACATTTACAGACGATTACAATAGCCGGTAATGCGAAATTTGAGCGTAGCTTTTCAGGGCTGGCAGGTGGTTGCGTTACGCTGTAAGCAGCCTCCGGCGTCTTATTATGGCAGCCACCTTCCAGGAAGAGTTTCACTTTGCTACGTGGACAACCGGTTGCGCGGACTACGCCGACAACGCCGACGACGCGGAATCCAAGGATAGGTGTCTATGAGCTGCGCCCTAAAACACTGGGGGGGGGGGGGGGCACTTAAGCTCTACCCTAGGGGTATGACGCGAGAGCGTTAATGGGTCTTACCTATATATGCGGAATTGGTCATTTTCTACTTTACATTCATAACTGGGAGTCCTCGTGCCACTCCTGGCGCAGTGGTGAAGCGTTTAATCGATGCGCCACTGCCCTGCGATGGCACCACCGGTGGGCGCTTGTGAGACCCAGGTTGCTTTTCCGGGGCAACCAATGATTAATTTAATTGCCACCTGTCACGGTGGGCAGGTTGTGATGACGCTACAAGGTCACGTGATTTCGGTGATTCACCTGCCTCCCATGTGGACGACAGAAGTTGCTTCTGGAGATTTTCCGTGGATTTTTCGTTCATGATACACGATGCAGACGCCGACACCTACGCAGACGCCGACGACGACGTCTGCTTTTCTTGGACACGGGATCCTCTCCTTAACGCTATCGCATCAGTACAGTTGCGAGGTCTTCGTGTTGCAGACGATTCAATTTAACAGCGAAAGCCTGATGCACCATTGCGAACCTTCTCCGGTGTTTACGCCGCAAGCTTAGCATAGCACAGCCCACTTATAACGAACCTGATGTTCCCATGGTTTGCGTTCGTTGCAAAAGTTCGTGATAAGTGGACTTGCCCTATTACAGCCAAAGATTCACCAACAAAAGTGGCATTTATTTCTTTAAAAACTCTGTTGTGGAGGCCAATATCTTCAAATCATAGCCCATGAAGATGGTTTATATCTGTCCAACGCGGTGATGTACCCTTGGCCGACAATCTTCCCGCGGACTAGCCGATTTAGGGGCGCAATAACATCAGCAGTATTTGAGGTGCGCTCACGGCAACAGGAGATAGGTCAAGAACCCTGTCTTCTATGATCGACACAGCTGTATGGATGCAGCAACGTAGCTAGCGCAGCGCAAGTGCGCACAGAACGAACAGTACTCATCTACTGGATTCCTGACGCTACCTTTGCGCACAGGTAAAGTCGCTTAGACATACGACCGAAGCGGGAACTAGATGATAGATAGATAAATAAAGAGGAGGAGGGAAAGGCAGGGATGTTAACCAGAAAGGGCTTCCGGTTGGCTACGCTCCACTGGGGAAGAGGAATTAGGGGACTAAAAGGAGGAAGAGAGAAGAGGAAAAAGGCATAACACACACAACGCTGTCACAATTTGTCACTCAATCCAGTCGCTCTCAAGTAGGCAAAGAGTGCCTTGTATGCCTTGAGGGCAGTCGACTGCTGTGGCCACGGACCGAGGATCTTTTGCTCTGTTAATGGGCGAGGATCGAGCCGGTCCAGACACAACAGGAACTAGCAGTTTACCCGAAAACAACCGGCTATTGTCTGATTTCAGTATTCATAACATGGCGCGCACTGCCCGACAGCTGCACGAAAGAGTGACGGGGTCTGTGCGCTGTCTCCGTTGTTCCTGCACGCGGCAGCAGCAGCCAGGGTTTCGAATTTTGATGTAGCCGAAACACAAAGGCGCCCGTGTGCTGTGCGATGTCAGTGCACGTTAAAGATCCGCAGGTGGTCGAAATAATTCCGATGCCCTCCACTACGACGACAATGCCTCCATCTTCGTTTCTCTCAGTCCCTGTTTTATCCATTTCTTTGCGGCGCGGTCCAAGTGTCCACTGGGATCTGATACCGATTTTGCACCATTTCCTTTCCTCAAAAACCAACTTTCACTTTTCAGATTTGATCATCGGTTACATGCAGTAGTTTCCCTTTCAACGCTGCGCCTATCTCGCGTTTACCACACTTGTGGCTCTAGGTTAGACATTATGCCTAGACGGCACTCACGCACGCGCCGTTTCACATTGTAGCCTGTGGGGACGCGCTTGCCGAACGGTTAACAGCAATTTCAATGTGCCTTCATTGTTTTTGTAGCGGGAGCTACACTAGGCTACCAGTCGAGCATTTCGCGGTACACGCGAGAGGAAAGTTGTGCGCATGCGCCGTTACCATGGTACATGGGAGAGGAAAGTTGTGCGCATGCGCCGTTACAATGGCAGCCGGGGAGGAGGAGTGGGTACACCGCTCGCTTCGTCGCCGCCGCTATTTCTTCCGGAGTCCCTCCTTTATCCCTTCCCTTATGGCGCGGTTCAGGTGTCCGCCGATATGCGAGACACACTGCGCCATTTCCTCTCCCCAAAAACCAATTTAACTTTATGGCCGCGGTCCGCGGTGCCGGTCTCCACGGCAAGCGTCGCATGGATCACACCTACCGTACAGCGGCACGCATCAAAGTGCACCGGCGTTAAATGAAAATTTGGTTTTGGGAAAGCGGAAATGGCGCAGTATCTGTCTCACTGTATCGGCGGACACCGGAACAGCGCCGTAAAGGAACGGATAAAGGAGGGATTGAGAGAAGAAAGGAAGAAAGAGATGCTCTAGTGGAGGGCTCCGGAAAAATTTCCATCACCTGCGGATCTTTAACGTGAACTGACATCGCACCGCGCACGGGCACCTTAGCGTTTCGCCTCCATCGAAACGCAGCCGCCGCGGTCGGATTCGAACCTGGGTGCTCCGGATCCTGGACCAGAAGGATTGACCTTGTGTATCTGGAGAAAGCAACCTGTCTAAATAATGTGTAGGCAGCATTGAGACAACTGCGTGTTACTTTACCGATCATCGGGCATTGTTTATCACTGTCAAAACAAAAACTCGAAGTTCTAGAGGCCCGTGTACTGTGCGATGTCAGTGCACGTTAAAAAACCCCAGGCAGTCGAAATTTCCGGAGCCCTTCACTACGGCGTCCCTCATAGCCTGGGTCGCTTTAGGGTATTAAACCCCCATAAACCAAACCAATCCTGTACTTAGTGAACCAATGGATGCGGATGCTATTGCTATCGATCAACAGGGCATTGAGACATTATTACATCGCCTCGATAAGTCCAAAGCCACTGCAGCCATGGCATCGATGGTTTGCAGACTGCCTTGCTTTCTGCTTGCACTAATTCTTTTATTGCGATAGCTCTACTCTAATCATTACCCCTCCTGCAGGAGTCAGCGTATGACCTCTGGTTATAAAATTAATAATTGGGTTTGGGGGAAAGAAAACGGCGCAGTATCTTCCGCATATATCGTCGGACACCTGAACCGCGCCTTAATAGAAGGGGTAAAGGAGGGACTGAGAGAAGAAAGGAAGAGGTGCCGTAGTGGAGGGCTTCGGAATAATTCTGACCGCCGGGGGTTCTTTAACGTGCACTGACATCGCACAGCTCAATAATAATAATAATAATAATAATAATAATAATAATAATAATAATAATAATAATAATAATAATAATAATAATAATAATAATAATAATAATAATAATAATAATAATAATAATAATAATAATAATAATTTATTTTTGGGGACAATAAATGGTGCAGTATCTGTCTCATATATCGGCGGACACCTGAACCGCGCCGTCCGGCTCGCAACGCAATTTTAATTGTCAAAACCAATTTTCTGATGTTGGCTGATGATGAAGTTCGATGCTCATTTACTCGCGAGGTAAATGTATGGCTGGTTTACTCGCCCAGCATGCCGACCAACCTCGATTATAGTTGTTCTCAATAAGAACAACAATAAAGGTTGGTCTCTTTCCATCGGGTAGAATTTTTGGTGCTTTATCGCTTAGAAAGGCTTCAGAAATACAGACCACAGCTCAAGGGAAGTCCCTTGACAGCATAGCTGAAGAAAAAACGGGGCCGTTTTGTACACATACATACCTGTGCTGCAATTCTTCACGCAGTCGTACAACAATTTGTATCCCTTTTGTTCACCTCGTTTTACTATATAATGCCTGCATATGCGTTCCGTTGCGTTGTAAAAGAAACGAAATTCGAATTGTTCGTCATCTTCAGGTGGAGCAGGTGCCTCTGAACAGAGTTCATTATTGTTTCTATCTTTGCCGTCTTCACATTGGGACTCTGCAAAAAAAGGAACATTGCACTGACCAAATTACTCAAATACTGTTCTGGTATTACTTGTCATGAATATTGGCTACAACCTGAGTTTTGTATTTGAGTCGAGGCAATCCGGTCCATCGGGAAGAAAATATTCTTCCTTTTCGTTCTACTGGCTAAAGTGCGTTTTATGAGCAATACACAAAGCATATACGACGTGCCTGATGAAATCCTTGTGCTATAGTTCACCTTATGCATTAAATGTTTATTTATCGTGATGACAGTCAGCACCACATATGTGTCCATAACCCCTAATTTCGGTGCATTTGGTGTTAATGTATTTCACAGAGCCGCAACTTTTCAAGGCAATCGACATACAAGGCAATCGACAACAAGGCAATCGACATACCAACTAGTAGCAAGGCTACCAGAGAATACGAAGCAACAACGGCGATGAAAATGCGCATTGGAGCGTCTATTACCGTGCAAGTTTACTACGACGGGCGGAGGGTTTTCAGCCACTTATATATTGCTACGCTCCTGTGGCTTTGACGCGTTCGCGCGCACATTTAAGTCCGCTTCTTTGAAGGCATTGACACTAAGATAATCGATCACCGGTTTTATGCAATGCCAGTATCCGTAAGGAATGCTGCCAGCTGCACGGCCTCCTTTGCTCACAAATGCTCAGACATTGTTTTATTGCCAATTCGGGCAGATTACATTTTTGTACACAGCTGAATAATATTGCTCGGAGTTCACCGAGAAAGCAGTGATACGCAGATAAGACAACTAGCGATACAAAGAGAGCAGACACCGATCCGTATTAAGGGCAAGAACTGCGTTGTATGCGACAGAATATGACATATGAGCGCGCGGTTGTGCTATGACTGTGAACGGTAAACTCAAGAGACATTTATTAACCAACTATGCCCATAACACGCATGATTGCCTTTGCTGCGGAGGGGGATCAGTGAGCTATGACAACGATGGCTGGGCTCAGGAGTTCTTCAAGCAAGTTTTGCATGGAAAACATTCCCTGCTTTTCGCTTACTCCTGGTGTCGACATGATCAATGAAGCCATTAAGTGCAGATGTGGTCCAATATTAATTTCGCAGCGTGGTGTTTGACAAGGCATTGATATTAGTTAGTATACATGTATTTTGTTAGCGGCATTACAATTTGCTTATATGTAATAAAATAAAGTCTGCCACCGTAGTTTATTCTCGGTGCCTCACGGAATTTGTTGTTAAAAAATGCCCCTCACCTACACCACACTGCCGTATTGTTTAGAATACACCAGTTCCTGACTATATGGAAATTTTTAAAAGAAAAAGTTAGCCTCTTACCTACAAATGCATTCAGATCCTGTCGCATTTTATCACAAATACCTTGCAAAAGAACACAACTACAACACACGAAACACATATAATAAAGAAAAATACGCACAAACTACGGCACTTAGAGACTAACAACAAATTTCCAGCTTTTTAAATGGTCACCTTCCTGCTGCAAACGTTATTCATGAAAGCAAGTGATTGAAAGCTTGCAAAAAGAAGATCCTTTGTACCTCTTGTCATTCCAGGCGTACCATTCTCTTCATTTTTCTCTTGTTTTCTTTTGTATTCGCTTACCGCTATTTCGGACGTTCAATATAAAGCAGTACAACCTTAAGCACTCATTCTGTATTTATACTGAGTGTGTGTTTGCTGTACTGCATCTCTTCTGCTCCTTAATGGGAGCAAAAAAGGGGCAGATTATTCGTCGGGCATTTACCTGCCTTTTGGTCTGCCCCCCCCAGTATACTGTAATTGCATTGTCTCGGTAAAACACTTTGACTGTGACCTTGAATCTCTTTGGATTGCTAGAGTTACTGAGAGGAGCAACAGCTTAAATATAATTTCTTTTATGGCATACTACGCCATGTTTCATGGTTCTCTTGACATATGTTTTAAAACAAGGCTCCTTCAACTTCAGAACCTAAAATTCAGGTGACTGCTCTCTCTTATTTTTATTAAAAAGACGCACTAAATGTGGTGGGTTGACCAGCCGTGGCTACCCAACGACAAAGATTAGCGACGGGTGATTGCTGGCATGAGAACAGGACATTGCAAGCCACAAATATTTAATTTCAATCACTTTTGAAGAGAACAAAGACGCTTAATATGCCATCAACGCACACAAGCTTGGCTTGCGAACGTGAGCCTGAGGTGAACGGAGAAAATCTGCTCAAAAGAAACTCGTCACTGTTCAGTTGCAAATATAATTATGCTTAGTTTCTTCTCACACAATATTTAATTATTTTAAATAATTTTTTCATATAAATCTGCTTTGTATGCAAATATGCCAGGAGAAAATATGAAAAATGCAACGAAATTGTAATCAGCAGTATATAGAGCATGATTCTTCTATCTCGCACAGATTTCTTAAATATCGGACTAAGCCCGATGCTGACCGGGAAATGCGTCTTCTAGAGAACGTATCTTTCAAATGCCCAAATTTGAAGAAAGTACACGAAAATCAGTGGATGTCTTGAACTCATTTAAAACAGGCGTGTTAACTGTTGATTGAAAACCTGTTTTAATACTGGTTATTCAGAACGAGGCTGAATTCGAGGATAGTTAGAAAAGTAAGTTTTATAAGCGACAGCCAAAGCGTGGGTACCAACGTCTTCTCTTTGGCATCATTGTATAAAGCGTTTCCTTTTCATTCTCTCTCTCTCTTGCTTCCACAGGCGCAACACAGCTAAACAATATCATTCATCTAACACAACTCAATTGGCAACATATGCTAGACCGCACGTGTATTATTAGCATATCATATTTCAATAGAAGATCAAGAGTTACCCCATACTGGCGCAGGATCTCCGGAAAGAATTGGCAAATCAAGAAAACCAAGCAAGAACCTATGGCACATACTGTAAACCGAGTTAGATGTCAAGATTCCATTATAATCAGCCTAACGACATCTAACCAGGACCAAGTTGCATCTAGAAACCTTGCCTACGAAAGAAGACGACCTTTTCATAAAAGAAGACTTCGAGAAGCGAAGAGGAGGAACGAGGACGAAGAAAGGAAAGAAAAGAAATATGCTGGAGGCTTCTGGGGTGTAAAGTAAAAAAAAAAAACCACTCAACTCTACCCCTTTTTCCTGCCATGATTTCCCAGTCTCTTTTTTTTTCGATTTTGATCAATTTTTTTGGTATTATGGCCCTTTATATTAAAATTATTAGATTCACTTCATTATGCGGCGATACATTGAAGGTGCGGCCGAGCTCGTCTGTCTGCCTACATGTCGGTCTATCTGTCTGTATGCCTCTCCGTTAGCATATCTGTCCTCCCGTTCGTCCATCCACCTCCCGTCCGTCCATCCGCCGTCGGTCTGCCCATCCATCCGTCCTTCCATCCATATATCTGTCCCGTCCGTCCGTCCGTCCGTCCGTCCGTCCGTCCGTCTGTCCGTCTGTCCGTCTGTCCGTCTGTCCGTCTGTCCGTCTGTCCGTCCGTCCGTTCATCCGTCCGTCTTTCTGTCTGTCTGTCTGTCTGTAGCAGTACCCACACAACGATGTCCTTTTTGAGGGCCCTTGTGCGTATAAAAATGTTCCCGCGATGTTGAATAATTGCTTTCGCTGTGTGCAGGTCGTGGAAGTGTCGCACAGGCACAGAAGTGCTGCGCAGGTTGGGGTAATGCGCACAATGAAATAATTTCAATAAATGGGAAAAAGAGACGTCTGATTCTGTGTACAGCTTATTAGTGCAACGTGTCATTTTCTATATATTGGATGAAATAATTGACAGAAATCAAATGATTTTAGGGGCTGAAAAAAGACGTGCTTGTAAGACGCCTTTGCTGTGAAATATGTCCTGAGAAAAAAAACCTCGACTAATTGAAATTTTGCGGAATAACACAGTTTGTACCCAAATGTTAGCTGAATATATATGGGTGGAGTGTTATCCGCCTATTGCCAGAAATAACACAGGAAGAAAATCAAGGGCCCTGCATACGGATACTACTGAAGTTGGAAAAAACACACAGGAAAAACGACTCAGCTAAATATAGCAGAATCCGAAAATCTTCAGCGACACAGCCCGTGTAAGACTAGTAAGGGAGCTATAAATTTCTGTAGGTGTGCGAAAAACAACTGCACTTGAACAACTCAGTATGAGGAGAAAGAAGTAAAAAGTTCAGCTCGTTATATGTTCTTACTAATGTTTTTTTATACGTCTTTATTCCTGCATAAAATAGGCCTAGCCTTGCGGCAGAAATAAGGGGCTTCATGGGGGTGGAGGTGGGGGAGGGGGAGGAGGGCCGGTCTCCACTTCTTCTTCGAAGTGGGGTGGTCCTGTGGTCGCTCTGCGAAGAAACGGCCAGGCCCTTCTTCTTCCTTGAAGTATAGGAGAAAAGCCCGCCAGAGCCGGAGTGCGTCCGATGATCCGATGTGTAATGGTGGATCGACCCATTCCTGCAAGGTGCCAGGTCGGTGCTATGCCGTTCTCAGCGCAATTCGAGCTAAAGCCCGACGCCTGCGAGAGGAGGGCTACACTATTGTTATTAGATGGATTCCTGCACACGAAGGAATCACTGGAAACGAAAAGGCACACCAGGCAGCGAGCGCTGCAGCTCTTTCCGCACCTTTGCCTGGATGCACACTCGTTTCCGCTTCTTGGGCCCGTGATGACGTTGCACATCCGTCGTCACCTCCTATGAATAGGGCCGAGACATGGCATCGCGCACAATGCTATCGCCGCCGCATCCTCCAGCACGTGGCGAACCCTGAGCAATTATACCGCCGCCCACCTAGAACTTTCCGAAGGGTAGAGGCGGTACTCCTCCGCCGCGCCCAGACTGGCCAGCTTCTGTCGCCAGCAAAGCTCAACCTCATCAACCCGCATTCATACCCGACCCCTCAATGCCCGGCATGCCCGGCCAGAGGCACGGCCGAACACCTTTTGTGGCGCTGCCCTGCTTTTGACGTGGTGCGGGAGCGAGCACTTCAGTCCCTTACTAATGTTTGTTTAATTTTAAGCCGTTGCCTATATCGCGGAGGGTTAACATGTGCACGAACTTTAAACATCAAATGCAACGACGTGAGGAGAGTGCAGCGATACTCCTTAATGCATAAATTGTTGCCTATGTTTTCAGCTGCTTGAACAGCAACAAAAATTTTTGCCCATTAAAGGGTTAAGTACACAACGCTTTGAAACTAGGCTTTGAAGCCCTATTTTTGACACTTGCAAGAACTGGTGCTTTAATAGACATATATAGAGTGTCTTACTAAAGATTTATTACAATTTTTAAAAATAGGCTTTTTTTTAGTTAGAAGAGTGCCCTTTCCGGCATAGCATTTTAAGTGGTGTAGTACATCAGAATACAGATAAGACGTGCTAAACAGCAGTCTGGTTTACTAATATTGAATAGTTAACTTTTTATCTTTTATTGGTAAGCTCCTTAATTATTGAGAGCCATGTGGCCCACCATTAGTAATATCTATGTCAGTGTTAAGAATTTCGAAAATGCGATTACCTCTGTGTTCTGGCTCAACAAATTCTGGCAACACCACGGCAAAATACATAGCTTTCGAGAAGCTCGCAGGCAAAAGAACTTCTTTAGTGTACATATCTCGTAGAAATAGCCACAATTAGTTGGGAGCCGCCGCGTTGGCTGAGTGGTTATGGCGCTCGGTTGCTGGCCCGAAAGACGCAGGTTCGATCCCGGCCGCGGCGGTCGAATTTCAGTGGAGGCGAAATTCTAAAGACCCCTGCACTGTGCGATGTCAGTGCACGTTAAAGAACCCCAAGTGGTCGAAATTCCCGGAGCCCTTCACTACGGCGTCTCTCGTAGCCTGAGTCGCTTTGGGACGTTAAACTCCCATAAACCATAACCCAAACAATTTGTTGGGCCACAGCGCCGAAGGTAATCTCGTCTTCGGAATTCTAAAAACTGGTATGGATATTACTTACGCTGTGCTACACGCGTCTCAATAATTGAGTACCTTAGCGATAAATTTAAAAGTTTACTATTCATTGTTAGTCAACCAATCTCTTAGGGCCTCTTAACTGCAATCTGATGTACTACACCGCGTACAATGCAGTGCCAAAAATGCACCCTTTCAACTCAGAAAGCCTATTTTTAAAAATAGCACAACTTGTTATTTGAAACACCCGGCATTTACCCTTACGCAGACTGCTACAATGAAACATTTGTAGGGCCGTAGCCGTGGCCAAATAGCTTGAGCATCTGCCTCGCATGTGGAATGTACGGGGTTAGATCCCCTGTGCTGCCGGGCGCCTACCGGAGATACAATGGGTACAGGCATTCCCCTTGCCTGGTTCTCGTGTTCCCTTGTGCGAAATGTTTGGAAAATGGATCTTTCACACCCTTCTAGAGTAGACAAAAACACCTTCTACCATGACACCCTATGGGAAAAGCTGCCCTTGCCCCATAAAAAATTCGTCGTCGCCATAAAAAATCTGTACGCTTTCTCATTGTCGAGTGTGGGTATAGCCATGGAATGCGGCACACAAAAAGCGCTGCACAATTTAGTACGGTTTCTGGGCGGTGATGATCGCACACCGGGACTTTGGCTGCGGAATTCGAGCGTCCACCAGGCAGCCTCCATTAGCTGCTTTTCTTACTGCTGCACATCTTGAACGCCTCGCCGCGTTTGGTGGTTTACGTGCTGCCTGGTCCAGTCTCTTCTTTTTTTTCTGATAGGCAGCGCATACAGCATCCGTGGCTGGTTTCGCTGTTTGACTTCGCGACGTATTTGAAGCCTATCTCTTGACTCAACTATAGCTCCAGTGAACAGCCACAGAGGCGACACTACTGGCTCTAAGCCTTTGAACGCGCAGAAAAAAACAGTTGAAGGTGAGGAAGACGACAATCTACAATGCGCAGCGCTGTTACTGTTTGACGGCTTTGTAAATAGTTTACACATATAGGCCGGTCATGTGTAGCAAAACAAGTAATAAACTCTATTTGAGAGAAAAACAACCGAGAAGTCTAAGGTATCAGAAAACGAAGCTGCTCTTCTGGCGCCGGCATTGGTTTGAATACCGCCGGCTAAGTTTTTTTCTGCGGGCTGCCATTTCTGAAAAAAAAAATTTGAAGTTTGCCGAGACGTTTATGGCGGTTTCGACAGCGCAAGGAAAATTGGAGGGATATGGAGACGCCTTTGCTTTGCAGTAGACGTATTTTGTGCTGCTGCTGATGATGATGAATGGTGGCTCTGACGTACCCTATCCAGAGCTCCTGAAGAATTCGGATCCCTGATGTCAGTTTTTCTTATTGCACCCTGAAAACCGATATCTCAGCCGACATCACAGTACCTACTGTTATTAGCAACAATATACGCATCGGCACGGCTTTTATTAGCGAAAATCAGATCCCACAGGTGATTGTAGTATAGCTGCTTTGAAGCAATCCCTTCAAAGCTTTCAATCTGCCGCAACATAAAGTGTACGCGCAGGAATATGCTTTTTTTTTTCAAAACCGAAGTCGGTTATGAAAGAATATATCAAACCTTTTCTGTGTTTAAAATACCGACCATAGTCGTTTGTTTAACAATCTAACGTATAGTCTATGTGTGGAGCGGTGTAGACATCTTTTTAGCGTCATATTTGTGCTTTCTATTTTTCTCTTCTCCTTCAAAGTTGATGGATGAGAATATGTGACAATAGATTGAAATGAAACAGCCGTTATACGCGTGTTTCACTGTTGGAACAGAGAATCTGAGGAATTTTTGCGGCATAGACGGTGCATGAGAGCTCCGCACATAGCTTAATTTTCATCGCCAGGGGAGAAATCTTCGTCAGAAGGTGTTCTCTCTGTTTCTGTATATGCGTGACGCAACGACGGTTTCCTTGCACAAGCATATCTGCATCTTCCTTTACATTTATATGCCGCTCCTATTGCTACCCCACTTGAAGAGACGCCCCCCTTCCCTAACCGGCACTGACGGTAGCACTGCTCTCGTTCAAATAAGTGAGCGTTCGCTATAACTGTGGCCACTGCAAGTGGGCTCGACTCTATATTCTGTCAGCTCTATATAAAAAGTCCGCATGCTGGTGAACAACGTATTATCTCCTAAACATACGCGCCCGAACTCCGCTTCCACAACCGAAATGAGACAGTCAAGTTCATTAGGCAGCTCGTTGTCTACAAAAAAAAAACAGTAAAGCGGTGGATGTCGACGAATTAAAGGTCAGGCCGGTTAAACTCGTGCGTTGCCTGATCTTATCTGTCCGCATCTTTTCTGTATTTTTAATTCTGAAATGGAATCTGGCTGCTTCGCAAGTCATATAAAAGGGACACAGGTGTATGTGATCTTAACGCGCAGTGATAAAACTGATTCTGCAAACTGCTGACAGATATCTGTCCTTCCGGGTCTTTGGACGGGTTCTGAAAAGATTGTTTTCCCAGGATTCACCCCGTTCTTTGGACAACATTCTATACTAACGAAGCGAAACACGGCTTGCGGAGAGGCGTCTCAACAGGATCCTTACTCCTGATATATGAAGAAATGATAAGAAATGTAGAAAATTATCACAAAATTAAATTCTGGGGATTAAGTCCCGATGTGAGGAATGGGTTATGAGCGTCGCCGTAGCAAAATGCTCCGAAGCGATTAAGACCAACTGTAGTTAATTAACGTGCGCTGACATCCCACAACGCACGCTCATTTTTCTGTAATGCTGAAATAGGGGCAATGTGACGGGATCGAACACGCAAGCTTCGCATCAACAGCCGAACGCCAAAGCTATTGATACACGACGAGAGGTTTAAATAAATGTTGAAGCCGTCAAACTCAAAGTTGGAATACTTTTTGAACACAATAGGCTTCTGGTTCTGGAAAAGGACTTATTAACTAAAATAGTTTCTATATTAATTAGCTTTTTGATGCTCTTTGCTCGAGGAATGAATGCAGTCGTGTGGTCCCAGCGATGTACACAGCTGCCTAGACGGAAGCTCATACGGCAGCCGCCTACATGCAGAAAGTGTGCTTCTCGGGCATTCTTAAAAAATTCACAGAAAAAAGTTATTCGAACTTCCTAGAAAATAATGTCACTGTGGCATCGAGTATACCTTACTCACATTGGGATTCTTATACTAATACCTGTAAACAGGTTATTAGACAAAACAATTATAATTTTTTTTACAATACACTGTGTGGACTGCCTTCACTTAGCTCACACATAGGCACACAACAAAAATGACACGCACAAATGCAGCGCCGTGGTGGATCAGCGGTTATGGCGCTCGGCTGCTGACCCGAAAGACGCGGGTTCGATCCCGGCCGCATCAGTCAGATTTCGATGGAGGCGAAATGCAAGAGACTTGTGTACTGTACAATGTCAGTGCACATTAAAGCACCCCTGATGATTGAAATCATTTGGAGCCCTTCACTACTGTGTCCCTCATAGATTGAGTCGCGCTGGGGTGTTAACGCCGTTTCTTGAAGTATGTTGAGCTAAGTTTTACACCATCTAGATAAACCAGCTAGCCCTTTCAAAAGAAAGAAAACGCTCTCTGAACAAAAACTTCTTAAAAACTAATGTAGAGAAATGTAAGAGCATATTAGTTAAAGCTCAAATAAAAATATAACCATTAGTAGTGAGCTAACATTGGTGTTCCCGCATATTCATATATTTTGTTGAATGTACCAGGCGCGCACAAAAAAAGGATACCTTGGATTTTTATTCGGCCATTCAAAATTGGTTAAGCGGGGAATTGCGAAACATCCCTGAGCGGTGTTCTTGAAAGGTCGTGCAATCACAAAATGGCGGAGAGCATGCATCGACAAGTCGTGCGATTGACCACGGCAGATTTCTCTTGGGAAACTGTGACCTGCTGTGGCGGACTGCCTGGTAAAAGAGATTAAGGCAGGTGGGCGCTCAGCCATGAGAACCGAAAATAGCGGCAAAAGGTCCAGGCGTACCGCCATTCCTTACACGCATCAGCCTTCACACCGGCTGAAGAAAGTCGGAGGGAAGTGCTGCGTGCCCGTTTTGTTCACCGTTTCCGATAAACTTGTACTAATGTGCAAAGCCATAAACGAGGAAAAGAAGCCAGCCTGTTCTATTAGCCACCAATGCAAGTTTGTGGCTTTGCAAATTTAACGTCGTTTTCCGCATTCCACTGTCATGCGAGAAGTGCTATGTCAGGCAGTCGGGACGATGGATCAACGACCGATTGAAAGAGCACTGCGCATTGATCGATTCCTTAGCGGGAGGAGGCTTTCTTGCCAAACATTGCAAGCGTTGCAGGTGCAAGCCAGCTTTTGATGCCACGTGTCTGCTAGGGAGGGGAAGCACGAGGCTACAACGTGAGATATGCGAGGCCCACCCCATTCGAAAGGAAGGTGAGAACTGTGTCAGCTTACCTTCTCTTGCCTTGTCACAAAATATGTTTTTTGTATCTTTAGAATAGTCTGCCAGGTGTGTAATAATGATGACTTAGTTTCTTTCTTAAGGTTTTTTTCGTGGTTTCGCGTGCATCTCCCACCCCAAATGTATTTATGTATGGTCTGTCCAATTAGAAAGCAAGCATGCGCTCATCCGAGTGAGAGCATTTTGCAGTGAGTGGTCATCCTTTTTGGCGGCTGAAGACAAAGTATTGGCACTAAACCCTTCCATGGCAGTGTTAATACCTTGTAGGCGAAATACAAAAGACGGTCATGTGGTGTGCGGTATTGATGCTGGTGAAAGAAGCATAACTGGGCGAAATTGATCCCAAGCTTTCGACCACAGTGCCTCTTACTCTCGCTCCTTTTTTAAAAGCCTCCTTGGCGCCTTCCATCAGGGTATGGTTGAGGTGTCCGCTGAAAGGAAGGCAGTTATTCTGCGCCTTCTCTTTCCTAGTGAAACGTCTCCGTTTTCCACTCGGAGCCGGCCTTTGTATCATATTTGGTATCCGTACCCGTTGCTTAGTAGTTACCTACATTGTACCACGTCCCTATCATTGGATTAATATTTTGTTTTACGGATTTCGTAACTCTAGAACATTTCGTGTCAAAATTTGTGAGGGTTTTCATTGTAAGACTAAAATAAAGGTTGAACAACAACAATTCTTTCATTGGTTAAGGTCAACGCCTCGATATTTTGAAGAACTCTACATTAATGACGCAGAGAGAGGAGAATGAATTCAAATTAGTCTTCTTTGCTCCGAGTACACCTGTTTCAGATCTAAGACACTGACGCCGGGGTGATCGGTTAAGACTGTCGTTCAAACGTGCTAGCTTGAGGCACGTGAAAGTTATGCGCACACGCCACTGGTTCAGAGCACTTAAGCTAGTATTGTGTGCACGCAGTACTTTCATACACCATGTTTAAAAGCAACAATGAGTTTAGAGGCGTGCCGTAGTGCAGACCTCCGGGTTAACCTCGATCTCCTGAGCTTCTTTGGCGCCCACTGGTATCGCACAGAAGGCGCGTATCTTTCCATTGAAATGCGGCCGGCACAGCCCGACCACACATGAATTCGTGCTGCAACACTTAAAGGCCATAGCCACTGTGCCACCGTGGACTCATGGTGTAGTTGATTTTCATTTGTTTTCAATGAATGAGTTCAGTCTTATGTCAAATCCTCTTCGCGAAATTTTGGCCGGAGGATCGGGGCTCCCGCTGGAACGTTGCTCATTTCGTTTTTTTGCCAGAATTGAAATAGACGTTTATGGATGAATAACAGATAAAGAAAGCTGGATGTTGATACCTGGAAAATTCATCTGGCAATAAGGTAGCGGTCTACTTTTTTAATTTTCTTTTTAGGGGGCAAGATGAATTGTGAACTTCAACCCCATCAACATCGAAAGTGAGCGTAGTCGTCTCAAATCTGTCTTCAAATTTGCGCAATTCAAAGCTCGTTGAGATGGCTGGAAATGGTGTTTAAGCTTCGCTCATCGCGACGAAAAGAAGCCAGTTGTTGACGAAGCCCACGTGAACAAAGCTGTGCGTTATCCAATTGACATTTTAGCAGAGCTATGAGCTGTATGATGCTGACTGCGGCATGCCTCGCATGCTGCTGACGAGGCGACGCAGCTTTTCACTAGGCGCCGCATCAGGATGTGCAATTAAAACGAAACTTTCGAAAAGACTACATAGCCATGCTACGAACGTATATGTGTGTTGTGAATAGTGGGGTTTATCGTCCTGAAGTCGCACTTGAGTGATGATGGGCACCGTAGTGGAGTTTTTACTTTAATGTGAAGTTCTCAGGGATAGTTCACGCCACCCTGAGTTCTTCAAAGTCCGCTGACATTTCAAAGCACACGGGGATTTTTCTATTTCGCCTCAATCGAAATACGACCGCCGCGGTAGCGCTACGGCCCGCGATCTTGGAATCAACGGCCGAATACCAAAGCCTCTGAGAGTCGGCCGTGGTACGAATTTATCGAACGCCACTGAACTAAGTATAATCACCTTCTTGCCTACTTATATCTCAAACGCTGGCTGAGACTCGTCTTCAATACATCTGCAGTGCCCGAATATCGACGGGTTGAGATTTCAGGAGCCAACTGTGTTGCCTGCACTGCATATAACCATGGCACAGAGTGCACTGCACCCATGCCAGGCATGAAGCCTTCTGCACTGAAGTGGTCCGAACAAAGGCACGCTGATCTTACTGAACTCTCATCTCCCTAGCTTCACTGGCAACACGCTTAACTTTCGCATTTTGTCGCTCTTCGGAAACCGATGAATAATGGCGTCGTTCGTCGCGCAGGCGCTGCAGCACTCGATAGATAGCACAGCGTTTGTGAACGATGCCATCGATTAAAATTTCTGACAGCAGCGCCGCATAGCATTGGGCCTGGCAAGGGAGATCACGCGAAAGAATGCCTCGGAGATGTACCCATGTAGCACCGAACAATAAAAGGTATACAAAATTGTTATGTAAGTTCCGTTAAAGTTGCTTGCCACTTATCGCTGCTATTTAAGTTTTAAATATTAGCAAATAAGTTATGTGTTCAATCAAAAACATAACATCAACGTTCGAGGTACACATGGTGCAAATGCTGTGTTTGAAATGTTATTACAATTAAGAAATTAGCAACTCCTGTTTATATGATGCTTCGAAAGTTCTTATTAGTGTGAAATGTGAACATTCATTAAAAGTTGTCTTCGGAACTTCATTATGTGCAAATAAGAGCAGGAAAAACATTACAAATATATTTCAAACACTGTCTCCAAATCTCTCACGTTGTTCTGACAGGAAAGATATTATTCAGCTCGCAGTAATTTCCAATAAAACAATTAGTTGCGAATGAGAAAGGTCTCATGCAGAGTCCCAATATTTCATTATATCTGCACGATCCTTCATTGGTCACCCTTCAATAATGGCGACATTAGTTTGTCCACATGGTATCTGTTCGGAGGTGACTGAGTTGCATCTCTTGATGGTGGCGTATCAAAGATTTCAAGCATCCCCTCGCTGTTGGTCCCTCCAAAGCTTTGATTAAGATGTGTACCTTCACATCTGGCGGGCTTGCGTGCTCTTACAAGGCTAGTTTCCCATCTCAGAGAAAGCTGAATATATGTTGTATAAATCTTTAGTCAAAATTACGGCAATGCTATTCTAACGTCGATTTGTAACATTTCAGAGACAGTAGAAAGAAGACAGAACAATCTAATTAGACTTGCCAAAATCCAAAATAAATATTCTGTAACGGTGCGCTACCAACTGGCTACGTGCCTACTTGAGCCATCTCGAGGAGTCGAGTAATAAACCTGTTTCTTTTCAGCCCTTCCTTTTTGGTTGTCCGAGACACGTTTAGTGTGACGCATGTTCATGTAGGAGAAGCGGTGAAGGTTGCGGAACAAGTTCGAATTTAGGCAGATAAATAATTCGTTGCTTCTTTATTGAGGATCATGTTAGGGCTCAAGGCGTTCTGGTGAAATCAGACAATTAGAGTTTTTGGATCGCATAACCGTAACCGCTACTGCCAGCTGAACCAACAAAGCATGTGAGGGCCATCCTTCGGCCCCCCCTGAGCATTCGGTGTTGGGTGCTGGCGTCATAGCAGTATATGGTAGATAATACGGTAACGCTGTGCTCATCAGCACTGCATATTACAAGACAGCTTCTGTGTTGTCTGCGGCAACGCGTAAGCAGCGGTCTAAAAAGACAATCTCAGCAGGCACCATGCGAGAGCAAATGCAATGAAGCTCGTTCTAAAAAACAGCAGTAGTCTTCCGGTGCTCTTTGTCGTCCTATGGGCTGCTGATCCGAAAGGCCAGGGTTTGATCTCAGCCGCAGCGATCGCATTTCGCATTTCGATGGAGGCGAATTTCTAGAGACCCTTGTACTTTGAGATGTCAGTGCATATTAAAAACCGCAGGTGGTAGAAATTATCCGGAGTTTTCCACTGCGGCTGCCCTCGTAGCCTGAGTTGCTTCGGGCGGTTTGAAAAAACACCAAAGGCCGCGTAAAGGTAGAGTGCGATATCGATTGCCCTCATTTCATTCTTCTCAAATAACGGGTGCTTATTTGTGAATCTCTAGCCCATACTTTCGGATATACAAAGGGAGTATGTGCAGTGTGGGGCATTGCTTCTAAATGGAAACTACTGTGTACGATTTGACGCGCATGCAGAGTCAACAATGATAGCATTTTGGTATGACATTTACAATCGCAATTGACCTGTGCGCAAATACGTATCTAGCTCGACCTCTGTTTGCGAGCTGGCGGTCAGATCATTTACGGGGCTTTGATCGCGAGGCCTACATTGACATTTTGTTCATTGAACAGCGACAGCTCGCGCGATAGCGAGCACCATTCGATCACGATTCCCAACCAAGAGCGCTGCATTTATACGAATAAGTAAATGACTCCGTCCTATTAAACCGCAAATAGGCTAATTTAGTCCGCCGAAAATCATTGACGAACATCTCTTCCTCGGGATAAAAAAATCGTTAAAATTTACAAACACATCAACCGCGTCGTAAAAATCTAGCATGCGGCAATTTTTAAAATTTCATGTTTTACTTTATTTGTCACATATTTGTTATTAGTGCCGAACTGCGTTCTAGCTTTTTAAGACAAATATTTTATATGAATAACGTTAAGGTTAAACTTCACCAGAATAACAATAAAGAACATACATGTCTTTATTAGCATACGCTAAACTCGTGGCTATGTGCAGAGAACACTATACTGGCACATCTGCTTTTTAATGCCAGCCAGATACGGATCAACAGCTTACTGTCGGGTATGCGATTTTGCATTCCTAGTCACGACTGGCAGAAGTACAGTCGTGACTAGAAGTATATCACACAGCGGCTTAAAGACTAGCACTGGATGCCGGCGGCAGAACCACAAACGTTGCTATATTGGGGGATATGGGCTTCGAACTGTTCGAAGCACGGGAAACTCCGAGCAAAATATTTTATCGCCAACTGATCGCCCGCACAGCTCCGCCCTTCTATTGTCTTTCGAAAGCGTTTTCATCCTGCAAACCGCTAGTATTTTTAACAGGGTCGGCTGCGATGGGCTCTGTGACGGGACACCAATCGCCGAGGGCAATCTTTCGCTGTTACTGACGCATGGCATTTGTTCGACCTGAAGCCTTGTCCATCTCAGTAACAGCAGGGACCAACTACATGTTTCGAATTTTACAAACAAACCTCGGCACCTCTTCTGTGCTACAGAGATAGCCTTCACTGACCAATTAGCCGATGTTTCTTAATGCTTTAGGTGCGAAGCCATCGGGCATCAGAACATGTCTCTCGAGCGCATTAACATCAGCTGAGGGCTATCACAGGTTCCGCCTCAAAATCTACATGCCTTATTACAACAAAACCCAGCCTTCTACGCGTCTTCTTCGAAAGTTGAAGAGACAGCCATTACGAAACACTGGGTCATCTCGTGCGACGGTGCCCGCCCCATACGACAACAGCCGTACCGTATTTCACCTATATAACGCAAGGCTATGCAAACGCAGGTGAAGGAGTTGCTTAATGACGGCATTAATCAACCATCTCAGAGTCCGTGGTCGTCGCCTGTCGTTCTAGATAAGAAGAATGTAACACTGCAGTTTTGTGCAGATTACAGGAAGTTGAACACCATAACTACGAAGGATGTGTCCCCACTACCCGCACCGACGACTCGCTCGACAGACTTCGCTGCGCCAATTATTTTTCCTCAATTGATTTAAAGAGCGGGTACTGGCACATTGAGGTTGATGAACGGGACCAGAAAAAAACTACCTTCGTGACTCTTGATAGCCTATATGAATTTAAGGTGTTGCTCGTCTGTCTCAGTTCAGCGCCGGCGATGTTTCACAAATGATGGGTACTGTACTCGCTGGCCTTAAGTGGCAAGCCTGTTTAGTTTACCACGATGACGTGGTCGTGTTGTCTGAAACTTTTTACGAACATCTTGAAAGCCTGCGGACTCTATTAGATGCTCTGCGGTCTGCCATTTTAACACTCAAGCCGGCGAATTGCCACTTTGGCTACAAAGAAGACAAGTTTCTCGGCCACGTTGTCAGCGCCGACGGTGTCCAACAAGATCTCGACAAAACTGCCGCCGTATAGCCGAATTTCCGGTTTTACTGCAAAGAAAACGTTAAAACGTTTTCTTGGTCTGTGCGCCTACTGCCGTCGCTTCATCGCCGACTTCTCCCAGATTTCCGAACCCCTGACCCGTTTAACACCTGCAGATACCCTGTTCATTAATTAACTTTTCGCGCACCGCCGAGCCTCAGGCCCAACTGACGAAGGCAGACGTCCGATTTAAATAGGAAGCGCCGTAAGCAGAATGCCTTCAAAGAACTTCAGTGTCGTTTACCGTCCCCACCTATCCTCGTGCATGTGGTGAAACCGCCCATACTGAAGTTCATATCGACGCAAGCAGCGTGGGCCTAGGCGCCATCCTCGTTCAAAGAAGCGACGGGCTGGACAAAGTCATCCCATACGCTAGCCATTCCCCTCCCAAGCCCGAGGCTAACCGACGACTGAGAAGGAGTGCTTTGCCATCATCTGGGCTACGTCGAAATTCCGCCCCTACCTGCACGGACGACCGTTCAATGTGGTCAGCGATCACCGTGCGCTGTGCTGGCTTGCAATTTTGAAGGACCCCTCTGGCCGCCTCGCTCGATGGAGTCTGCGCCTCCAGCAGATTGACGCCATCGTCGTTTACAAGTCCGGACGCAAACACCCTGAAGCCGATCGCCTCTCACGAGCCCCTGTAGATGCGCCGCCGCCGGACGACGTTGAAGACGCCTTCCTGGGACCCATCAGCTCCAGCTCTTTTGCCCAGCAGCAACGCTCACACTCCGACCTAAAACGCCTCACCGTGCAATCGGAAGGCAAAGTTTCTTCACCCCTTGCCTCATTCAAGCGAAGACTTTCTTCCTTCTTTGTACAGAATGATGCCCTCATGAAGAACTTGGCAGCGAACACAACAGCCAACCTCCTCGTTGTACCTGCTTTTCTCCGCGAAGAAGTTCTACAGGCTTCACACGACGAGGCGACAACTGGACATCTCGGGTTTACTCGCAACCTCCGCCGCATTCAGGACAAGTATTACTGGCCCTGACTGTCTGCCGATGTCGCACATTATGTGAAAACCTGCCGAGATTGTCAGCGATGACAGACCCCTCCCACCCGACCTTCAGAATTTCTGAACCCCACTGAACCCTCCTCAAGGCCCTTTCAGCAGATCGGCATGGACTTGCTTGGTCCTTTCACAAAGTCAACGTCTAAAAATAAGTGGATCATCATAGCGACCGACTTCCTGACCCGCTACGCCAAGGCTAAAGCCCTACCGAACGGAACAGCAGCAGAAGTCGCCAAATTTTTCGTGGAGTGTATTCGTCTGCGACACGGCGCCCCCGATGTGCTATTCACGGACAGAGGAACAGCATTCACGGCGGATCTGACGCAATTCACCTTGCGTCACTGGAGGACAACTGCATACCATCTGCAGACATACCGACCGAGCGCCCGAACAAAACCATCGCCGATATTCTCGCCATGTATGTCAATGCCGAACACAAGACCTGGGACGCCATACTGCCTTACATCGTCTTCGTCTACAACATCGCAGTGCAGGAGACCAGCCAGATGACGCCTTTTAGGCTCGTCCATGGCAGAGAAACCACGACCACACTAGACGCCATGCTACCCAAAGTTACCGAAGAAGAGAACGTTAACGTCGCCGCCTACCTTCAATGCGCAGAAGGAGCTCGAACGCTTGCCCGATTACGGAACAAAGACCAGCAGCGGACCGACGCCAGACGCTACAACCTACGAAGACGCTACGCGGAATACAAGCCAGGAAACCAAGTCTGGGTTTGGACGCCCATTCGCCGCCGTGGATTGAGTTTTCTGAAAAGCTTTTGCGGCGCTTTTTCGGCCCTTACAAGGTTCTTCGCCGGCTAGGTGAACTGAATTATGAAGTCATCCCTGACGCAATGACTGCATCCCAGCGACGCCGCATGCGACGAGAAGTTGTCCATGTCATCCGTCTGAAGCCCTATTATGCGCGCTAAAGGACGCTGCATTTCCACACTGTGTGTTTATTTTCGCACGATGCTTTTTATTTGTTGCTAGTCGCATTATTTTTATTTAATGCATCGGGTCGATGCTTCTTTGAGAGGGGAGTTATGCCGCCAACCTTGGCAGTGTTTGTTCCTTCTTCAAATCTGCCGCCACGCCACTTTATCGCTTTGTTCGCGACGCAAGACGCGACTAGATTTATCTCGATTGATCGCAGCCAGGCAGAGATGGTTCTACGTTGTTCCAGAATGTTCTACTAACTTTGCACGCTTTATCTCGAAAGCTCGCTATCAGCTTTAAATTGAGCACGGCCGACAGCGGCGGGCATTCTATTCGACGACCGCTGAGCACGCTGGACGCTTCGCCGCCACCGAGTGATTCAGTCCATTGTGGGCGCAAGTCAGCCCAATAAACAGTTTTGTTTTAGAAGACCTTTTGTCTACCTTCATTGCTCCTTCGACTGCCGTCACCACTACTGCGTGACAATATCCGCGTGCTCCAACACATGCGTGATGCACTGCGACGCCGTCGCCCTGACTTATGGGCATCTGGACAATGGAGCCTTCTCTATGACAACGCAAGGCCGCGCACTGCTCTCAGCGTGACAAAATTTCTCGCCAAGCACAGCATTACTGTACTTCCCCATCCGCCATACACGCCTGACCTCTCCCCATGCGATTTGTTCCTGTTTCTTCGTGTGAAAAAGCGTTGGAAGCAGTGTATAGACTGCAAGGGAGACTATTTCGAAGGGGTGCAGCAGATATGATTTTAACGTTAAAGGCATTCTGTTTTAATGAACTCATTCTCCGAACATTACGGACCAAGGTTGTTTGTTGTTAGGCCGATGGGCAGGATGACGAAAATCAATGTTGGCGTGCGTCAAACAACCGCTGATTAGGCTGGTTAAGAAATACGAAATGTTAATTTTTCAGCTATTCCACTGAGGAGCGTGGAAACAATTGGAGTCTCGTGGCTGGCCTTTACTAGTAGCCACATAAATGTTTACAATTACAAAAGCTAGATTATTCTCAGCGCAGGGGTTTAAAAAATTCTGCCCATCGCACGGGTGAGTCGAAAAGTGGCTTTGCGAGGCCGTTTCATACAAGGCCGATTTTTGGCCCGCTATGCTGCGAATTCTGTCGGCTTGCGACTGGGGAAGCCGTAGGTCGAGCGGTGGACGGCTTGCGATGGGTTTCCGTCAGGTTGATTCAATCGCAGCTTCGGTGTGTTCGCTCTGCGACTAACCCATGGGGGAGAGCAGAGACGGCGTGCGACGGGGGGTCACGTGGTAGCTGCTGCCGCGACGGAACCAAAACCATTTATTACAATCGAAACATGCGAAATATTGCCTTGCATCTAAAAATACGCTGGTCATAACATCATCAACACATTCCGTGCCATGTTTCTCTCGCGTTTAATCATACGTTGCCTATGCAAACATCAAGCAATGTTATCTGTTCCTCTGACCGTGTTTGTTGGGTACGCGGGAAGCACTGACCGAAAATCGCACTGTGGCGTCACCGAGTAGGTCGACTATTTTGGCTCTAGACGCAACATATCAAACGGGCCTAATCCTTGCCACAGCTAGACTACCTGCTGACCCGTGTTTCCACATATGAAGGTGCTCTGGACTTCATTGCTCTGTGGTCAAGGATCTCGCCCGGCGCTTCCAAAGGCGAGCGGGCTGTAGGTGCTCAAGTAAAGATCTCTCCTGTCGGTTCCGAAACCGATAACTATCTCGGTGTTCGCCAGCACTACTTGTGGATGGTTTCGCCGTTGCCAGTGCTGATGTATTCCATCTTAGCAGCACAGTGAGTGTTTGATTGTTCAGAGTGCAGTCAAAATGGTTTCTCTATGTCGATTCCTGGACGAAAGAGGCTTTCACGCCACCAGGGCTGCGGCAGGCCCTTAGTGGTCTCCACGCAATAGGCGTCCACCCACCGTGCTTACACGTGGCGCCATCTGGCATCCTCATGGCGACATTTATGTTGAGGGCTCCTCATCGTCTTTACGCACGCGCCGGAAGTTACTATGGACTGCCACTGCCTGATTTTACAACATTCTTCTTTGTAATCGCGTGCTGCCTTCGCAACGCCGCAATTGTAGGAAATGACTTGAAAACCTCTACAAGAAACAACAATCGAAAATTTTTGAACTTCATTTAAGCAGAACCTAGTGAACTTATGAAGGTCTCCGAGGACGGCTTGGGAAGGACGATTGGGAACCGGGTGGTCAAAATATTTGGGCAGGGATTGCCGGAAACATAGCCGTAAAATGTATTCCTGCATTTAAAACGCTTGTATAGAGAGCGCACAAAGCAATACCCACCAGTACACTTCACACAGTGACACAGGTGAGATAAAACCTTCTCTGTCCCGCCCGCGTGGCGATGCTCGCCTTTGAATGAGCCTGGGCGAGACAGCGGTCAACTGACGCTTCCGTTGCGGAGAGACATCTACTGATGGGCTTTACTGCGCGCTCTACGAATCTGCACGGTTTTAGAATGGCGTGTGAGATGTACAGAATATGCTGAGTCAGACAGCCCAGGATAATCGAGATTTTGAAGTTCTATAAACTGGCATGGCTAATACTAACGATCAGCTACGAATCTCTAATGGGAATAAAGCGCCCAACCGTATTATTTGGAAAGTTAGCTTTTGGGATCTCGTTAGCTGACTCGCTAACTTAAATGATTTACTTGTTCTTTGACAGCTATCATCGTTGGTATTACTATGCCGTAAAAGCAATTTTTTTATAGGTCAAAAAGACCCGGCTGATGTAAGAAGCAACGACAACTCTTTTATTTTTGGGCAATATAAGAATGCCTAACAGCAGCATCTCAAAAAGCATGCTTTTAGTGGGTAGTGGCAGGCTTCGCTGAAGTATACCGTTGCATGAATCCCTGCGTATGTTTTTTTTTTTCTGAGGCGTAAACGAGCCCAGTAAGAATAAGTGTTTGACTTTTTTATTTCAACGCATTTATAAAGTAGGTTTTTAAACTAATGAATCTTGCTCGCACGACGTGCTAACTAGCATCGTTACTGTGCACAACGGAAGGATAAAAGGCCTCAATCAAATGCACTGAGAGATCACTGCTTTTGGCGTCGACAAAACCTCATACGTGTCCACCGTCTATAATTTCACGGAAACTCGGGTGAGTATTCACGCGATCACAAATATTAAAGCTCTATAACGAAGGACAAAAACACTGTAACTGACGTACCAGCAAGTTGCAAAGCAACCAATGAATACGAAGTGACAACAGCGATGAGGAACCGCATTGCAACTTGTACCAACGTGCAGGCTTGATCTGGCAAGCAGAGGTTTTGCAGCCGTTTTATAGTGGTGCTCCCGTGGCCTAGGCACCTACGCGCACACGACTGACGTCAGTTGTCTGAAGGCAAGGGGGGTACAAATGTCGATGAAATGCTCTCCGCTCTTACCGCTCATAAGACATGTCAATGCACTAGGTTTTTCGCGCCGGAATGCGCGAGTTCAGTTTCCCGATGTGTCTGATGTAGACAGTTTTTATGATTCAACACAGTTGCGAAAATTCACAGTTTTCATCGTTCTGCAAGTGGCATGCTGGACGGGCCTCAGTTCTGGTTGTCTTGATGCCACACGTAGCGTAAGAGCGCTAATTAGCGTTAGATCTGAACATTCATTTAAAGGTGTGTTCGGAACTTCATTAGGTTCAAATAAGAACAGAAAACTACATTACAAATATATTTCAAGCAATGTCTCCAAATATTCAACTTGTTCTCACAGGAAATATATCATTCAACTTGCAGTAATTTCCAATAAAACAATTAAATGCGCCTGACAAAGGTCTCATGCAAATCCCCCATGTTTCATTATATCACCACGATCACTCATGAGTCACCCTTCAATAAAGGGTATATAGGTTTGACCACATGGTATTCGTTCGGAGGTTACTGAGTTGCATGCCTTAATGGTGGCGTATTCTATATTTCAAAAACCCCTCGCTGTTGGTCCCTCCAAAGCGTTGATTAAGATATGTACCTTCACATCTGGCGGGCTTGCGTGCTCTTGCAAGGATAGTTTTCCGTTTCAGTTAAAGTTGAATATCTGTTGTATAAATATTTAGTTTTGATTACAGCAATGCTATTGTGACGTCCATTTGTAACATTTCAGAGACGGTAGAAAAAGACATAGCAATCAAATTGCACTTGCCAAAATCTAAACTAAAAATTCTGTAACGGTTTGCTACCAACTGGATACGTGCCTACTCGTGCCTGCTCGAGGTGACGTGTAATAAACCTGCTTCTCCTTCAGCCCTTCCTGTTTGGTTGTCCTAGACACCTTTAGTGTGATGCATGTTCAGCACAAGCGGCGCCGGTTGCGGAACAAGTTCGGATTTAGGCAGATAAATAATTCGTTGCTTCTTTATTGAGGATGATGTGGGGGCTCCGGGCGTTCTGGTAAAATACGACAATTAGAGTTTTTGTATCGCTTAACCGTATACCACTAAAGCCAGCTGAACCAATAAAGCATGTGCGGACGATCCTTTGGCCCCACCTGAGCATTCGGTGTCGGGTGCTGGCGTTTTAGCAGTATACGGTAGATAAAACGGTAACACTGTGCTCATCAGCACTACATAATACAAGATGGCTGCTGTGTTGTCTGCGGTAACGCGTAAGCAGCGGTCTTAAAAGACGCTCTCTGCAGGCACCATGCGAGAGCAAATGCGATGAAGCTCTTCCTAAAAACAGCAGTAGTCTTCCGGTGCTCGTTAGCATCCTATCGGTCGCTGATCCGAAAGACCAGGGTTTGACCTCGGCACAGCGATCGCATTTCGGTGGAGGCGAATTCCCAGAGGCCGTTGTACTTTGAGTTGTCAGTGCAGATTAAAGAACCCCAGGTGTTCGAAATTATCAGGAGCTCTACACTACGGCTTCTCTCGTAGCCTGAGTCGCTTCGGGGTGTTAAACTCTATAAAACCATAAACCTATACATACAGACGCCCCAGGAGGTTCCAAGAAACACCAAAAGCTGCGTAAAGGTACGGTGCGATATGTATTACCTTAAAGGATTCTTCTCAACTAACGGGTGCTTATTTTTCAATCTCTAGCCCATTCTTTCTGATATTTTAATGCTTTATGTGCAGTGTGGTGCGTTGCTCCTAAATAGAACCAGCTGTGTACGACATGACGCACATGCTGAGCCAACAATGATACGATTTTTGATATGACATTTACAATCGCATTAGACCTGTGCGCATATACGTATATAGCTCGACCTCTGTTTGCGACCTGGCGTTCAGATCCCTTACGGGGCTGTGATCGCGATGCCTACATTGATATTTTGTTCATTTAACAGCGATAGCTCGCGAGATAGCGAGCGCCATTCGATCACGCTTCGTGCGTTTACACGAATAAGCAAATGGCTTCGTCCTATTAAACCGCAGTAAGCTAATTTAGCCCACCGAAATCATTGACGAACATCTCTTCACAGGGATAAAAAAGCGGTAGATTTTACAAATATATCAACTGCGTCGTAAAAATCAGGCATGTGGCAATTTTTAAAATTTTATTTTTCCCTTTCTTTGTCATGTTTTCGTTATTAGTGCAGAAATGCATCCTAGGTTTACAAGACAAATTTTTTATATGAATAGCGTTCAGGTTCAACTTCACCAGAATAACAATAAAGAACAGACATGTCTTTATTAGCATACGCTGCATTCGTGGATATGTGCAGCGTACACTATACTAGCACATCTGCTTTTTAATGCCAGCCAGATACGGATCAACAGCTTACTGTCGGGTATGCGATTTTGCATTCCTAGTCACGACTGTACTTCTGCCTAAGGGCAGAAGTACAGTCGTGACTAGAAGTATATCACACAGCTGCTTAAAGACTAGCACTGGATGCCGGCGGCAGAACCACAAACGTTGCTATATTGGGGGATATGGGCTTCGAACTGTTCGAAGCACGGGAAACTCCGAGCAAAATATTTTATCGCCAACTGATCGCCCGCACAGCTCCGCCCTTCTATTGTCTTTCGAAAGCGTTTTGATCCTGCAAACCGCTAGTATTTTTAACAGGGTCGACTGCGATGGGCTCTGTGACGGGACACCAATCGCCGAGGGCAATCTTTCGCTGTTACTGACGCATGGCATTTGTTCGACCTGAAGCCTTGTCCATCTCAGTAACAGCAGGTACCAACTACTCGTTACGAATTTTACAAACAAACCTCGGCACCTCTTCTGTGCTACAGAGATAGCCTTCACTGACCAATTAGCCGATGTTTCTTAATGCTTTAGGTGCGAAGCCATTGGGCATCAGAACATGTCTCTCGAGCGCATTAACATCAGCTGAGGGCTATCACAGGTTCCGCCTCAAAATCTACATGCCTTATTACAACAAAACCCAGCCTTCTACGCGTCTTCTTCGAAAGTTGAAGAGACAGCCATTACGAAACACTGGGTCATCTCGTGCGACGATGCCCGCCCCATACGACAACAGCCGTACCGTATTTCACCTAAATAACGCAAGGCCATGCAAACGCAGGTGAAGAAGTTGCTTAATGACGGCATTATTCAACATTATAAGAGTCCGTGGTCGTCGCCTGTCGTTCTAGTTATGAAGAATAGAACACTGCGGTTTTCCGCAGATTACAGGAAGTTGAACACCATAACTACGAAGGATGTGTCCCCTCTGCCCGCATTGACGACTCGCTCGACAGACTTCGCCATGCCAAATATTTTTCAATTGATTTAAAGAGCAGGTACTGGCACATTGAGGTTGATGAACGGGACCAGGAAAAAACTGCCTTCGTGACTCTCGATATAATAATAATAATTGGTGTTTTTGGGGAAAGGAAATGGCGCAGTATCTGTCTCATATATCTTTGGACACCTGAACCGCGCCGTAAGGGAAGGAATAAAGGAGGGAGTGAAAGAAGAAAGGAAGAATAGGTGCCGTAGTGGAGGGCTCCGGAATAATTTCGACCACCTGGGGATCTTTAACGTGCACTGTCATCGCACAGCACACGGGCGCCTTAGCGTTTTTCCTCCATAAAAACGCAGCCGCCGCGGTCGGGTTCGAACCCGGGAACTCCAGATCAGTAGTCGAGTGCCCTAACCACTGAGCCACCTAATGCCGTCGCTTCATCGCCGACTTCTCCCAGATTTCCGAACCCCTGACCCGTTTAACACCTGCAGATACCCTGTTCATTAATTAACTTTTCGCGCACCGCCGAGCCTCAGGCCCAACTGACGAAGGCAGACGTCCGATTTAAATAGGAAGCGCCGTAAGCAGAATGCCTTCAAAGAACTTCAGTGTCGTTTACCGTCCCCACCTATCCTTGTGCATGTGGTGAAACCGCCCATACTGAAATTCATATCGACGCAAGCAGCGTGGGCCTAGGCGCCATCCTCGTTCAAAGAAGCGACGGGCTGGAGAAAGTCATCGCATACGCTAGCCATTCCCTTTCCAAGGCCGAGGCTAACGGACGACTGAGAAGTAGTGCCTTGCCATCATCTGGGCTACGTCGAAATTCGGCCCCTACCTGCACGGACGACCGTTCAATGTAGTCAGCGATCACCGTGCGCTGTGCTGGCTTGCAAATTTGAAGGACCCCTCTGGCCGCCTCGCTCGATGGAGTCTGCGCCTCCAGGAGTTTGACGTCACCGTCGCTTACAAGTCCAGACGCAAACACTCTGACGCCGATTGCCTCTCACGAGCCCCTGTAGATGCGCCGCCGCCGGACGACGTTGAGGACGCTTTCCTGGGACCCATCAGCTACAGCTCTTTTGCCCAGCAGCAACGCTCGGACCCCGACCTAAATCCCCTCACCGTGCACTCGGAAGGCAAAGTTTCTTCACCCCCTGCCTCATTCAAGCGAGGACTTTCTTCCTTCTGTGTACAGAATGATGTCCTCATGAAGAAGAACTTTGCAGCGAACAAAACAGCCAACCTCCTCGTTGTACCTGCTTGTCTCCGCGAAGAAGTTCTACAGGCTTCACACGACAAGGCGACAACTGGACATCTCGGGTTTACTCGCAACCTCCGCAGCATTCAGGACAACTATTACTGGCCCCGCATGTCTGCTGATGTCGCACATTATGTGAAAACCTGCCGAGAGTGTCAACGACAAAAGACCCCTCCCACCCGACCTGCAGAATTTCTGAACCCCATTGAACCCTCCTCAAGGCCCTTTCAGCAGATCGCCATGGACATGCTTGGTACTTTCACAAAGTCAATGTCTGAAAATAAGTGGATCATCATAGCGACCGACTTCCTGACCCGCCACGCCAAGGCTAAAGCCCTACCGAACGGAACAGCAGCAGATGTCACCAAATTTTTCGTGGAGTGTATTCTTCTGTGTCACGGCGCCCCCGATGTGCTATTCACGGACAGAGAAACAGCATTCACGGCGGATCTGACGCAAGCCACCTTGCGTCATTGGAGGACAACTGCATACCATCCGCAGACATACGGGCTGACTGAGCGCCCGAACAAAACCATCGCTGATATTCTCGCCATGTATGTCGATGCCGAACACAAGACCTGGGACGCCATACTGCCTTACATCGTCTTCGTCTACAACATCGCAGTGCAGGAGACCACCCAGATGATGCCTTTTAGGCTCGTCCATGGCAGAGAGACCACGACCACACTAGACGCCATGCTGCCCAACGTTACCGGAGAAGAGAACGTTAACGTCGCCGCCTACCTTCAATGCGCAGGAGCTCGAAGGCTTGCCCGATTAGGGAACCAAGACCAGCAGCGGACCGACGCCAGACGCTACAACCTACGAAGACGCAACGCGGAATACAAGCCAGGAGACCAAGTCTGGGTTTGGACGGCCATGTGCCGCCGTGGAATGAGTGAAAAGCTTTTCCGGCGCTATTTCGGCCCTTACAAGGTTCTTCGCCGGCTAGGTGAACTGGATTATGAAGTCATCCCTGACGCAATGACTGCATCCCAGCGACGCCGCGTGCGACGAGAAGTTTCCATGTCATCCGTCTGAAGCCCTATTATGCGCGCTAAAGGACGCTGCATTTCCACTCTGTGTGTTTATTTTCGCACGATGCGTTTTATTTGTTGCTAGTCACATTATTTGTATTTAATGCATCGGGTCGATGCTTCTTTGAGAGGGGAGTAATGCCGCCAACCTTGGCAGTGTTTGTTCCTTCTTCAAATCTGCCGCCACGCCACTTTATCGCTTTGTTCGCGACGCAAGACGCGACTAGATTTATCTCGATTGATCGCAGCCAGGCAGAGTTGGTTCTACGTTGTTCCAGAATGTTCTACTAACTTTGCACGCTTTATCTCGAAAGTTCGCTAGCAGCTTTAAATTGAACACGGCCGACAGCGGGACCCTGTTCGACGACCGCCGAGCATGCTTGTCGCTTCGCCACCGCCGAGTGATTCAGTCCATTGTGGGCGCAAGTCAGCCCAATAAACAGTTTCCTATATCCATAATTTCCTAATTTCCTAATAATTTCCTATAGCCATTGTGTCGCTCTCAAATTGGGCTTGCGGGACCTAGGGGGCGTCATAATTCTAGAGCTGGGTTCCGTCTAAGAGGCCCTGGGGTGTCTCGTCGGGGTGCGGGATCGCGTATTACGGTGGCGTATGTTATGGCCTGCGGTTCTCTCGTCGTCGGGATCGGGGTTCCAAGTGCCTGGTGTGCTTCTTCCCATACGATGTTCATGAGATTCGCTGCTTGAGGCTGTGGGGACGATGGCGGCAGTCATCGTAGCTCTTCGCGGATGACGTCACAGATGATATCCCGTAGGCTGTCATTGGTGGACATTGAGGAGTCCGCATGGCCCATAGAGAGGCTGGCGATTTCCGGTGGTACTGCCGAGCCCTGATGTCGAGGGTCTTCTCGATCACAGAAGGTTCAGTTCTGAACTCGGCAACTGCCTTCGGCGGGTTTTGGACCAATGCGGGGAAAAATTATTCTCTGAAACCCCGCATAAAGAAGCGCACCTTCTGTTTCTTTGTGATGTGAGGGTCAGCGCCTCTGAACCGACGGTACATCTCTTCGACGTACACTAGGACGTTCTCATTGGGCAGTTGGATGCGCGTCTCGAGCAGTAATTCGGCCTTTTCTTTGCGAGCAATGCTTGTAAATCTTTTCAGTTCTTTCCTAAATTCCTTACACCTTCGAAGGGAAGCCTCGTGGTTCTCGTAGCAGGCTTTAGTTGGGCAATTCAGGACGCAAAAGACGTACCATAGTTTTGCTTGGTGTTCCCATAGGTTCAATATCACCACACGCTCAAACTGGTCTGACCATTCCTCGGCGTCTTCATGGGTAGACCACTGAATACATGTGCATCACGTGTTGTTGAAGAACGAGCGGTGATGAAGGTGGAAGTGGTGAAAAGCCTTTATTTAATGAAAGAGGTGAGGCTCTTTAAAGAGCCCCGCAATGGGTGGAGTCCTTGTTCCGGGACCACATTGGTCGAAGCCGCCAGCTTAGCCCTCTTGACCAAAGCCTTTTGGGACTGAAGGTCCGAACAGCCAAGTAGGACTGCCTCCTATTCCTCTCTTGTAGGGTTGGGGTGGGGGGAGAGAGCTGAGTTGCGCTGGCAAGCCCAAAACGTGTGGTAGGTGTCAGCCACCTCCCCACAGTGTTTGCACCTGCCAGTGAACGCGGTATCGAAGCCCGTCCACCTGTATTTCTTGATGTATGACCGCGGCCGTGTACCACCCCCCGTGGGTAGGCCCAGCTACATCTACGTAAAAGACACCATGTTTGTTGCCATAGTGGTGCGCTAAGGCTTCCGCCCTAGCCTGACGACGACCACTATGATCCTCCTTGTCCATCTTAGTGGGGAGGGGTCGAACTCTGATGGCGCGTCTCCAGAGTTCGGGCACTCGGAACCGCTCCTGAATGTGAAAATCATGTTGGATGTGAAGGCGGGCTAGCAAGTGCCGACCCGACTTCGTTTGGGCTAGCCTCGTGTATTGATTTGTGAGATGGGCTTCCTTGAGTTTCTGAAAAGTGTTCACCACTCCCAATGAAAGAAGTCTCGCATTGGAGGTGGACACAGGAAGGTCAAGTGCCCTCTTCATCATTTTTCGGAATATTACCTCAACGGCATCCCTGCTTCGCAAACCCCCTCTCTTTTTGGAGACGCGACGAACCATACGGCCTACTTGGTCTCCAACTTTGCGGAGTTTGTGCAATGTTGTGTCTACTCTTCTTTGGTTATGGATGAAGAGCCCGAGTATTCGAATCTCTGTGGCCTCGTGTATGGGGCCACTTGTTAAGGGGAGATGTATTTGGGTAGTGTCCTTAGGGGATGTCCTAAGGTGCACAAATTCAGACTTGTTGGGTGCGCATTGGATACCACAGTGCCCTGCGTAGCGATCCACTACGTGAGCGGCTGTTTGCAGGCATTCCTTCATGCACCCTGCGTTTCCCTCTGTGGCCCAGATTGTGATATCATCGGCATACAGCGCATGCCGTATGCCTTCGATACCATTAAACTTGTCTGGGAGATGCAGCGTCGCCAAATTAAAGAGTAGGGGGGATAGCACCGCGCCTTGTGGTGTCCCCCGCGTACTCATTTGATACGGACCAAATTCTTCCTCTTGGATTCTGATTAGTGCGGCTCGATCGGTCAGGAAGTCTTTGATATAGTTGAAAGTGGTGCGGCCACAATTGGTTTCATTGAGGTGTCTCAGTATGACGCTGTGTTTGATGTTGTCGAAGGCTCCTTTCAAGTCCAAGGCCAGGACGACCTTGTCATTGTGTGGGTGTTCGACTGGTTGTATTATGTCTCTGTTGAGCTGGAGGAGTACGTCCTGTGCCGACTTATGTGGGCGAAAGCCGAACATGGTGTCTGCAAATGTGTTTCGTTGCTCCAAGTATTCGGAGAGCCTATCCCGCACCATGGTTTCCATCAGCTTGCCCACACACGAGGTGAGCGAGATAGGCCTCAAGTTGTCTGTGTTGATTTCCTTTCCCGCCTTGGGGATGACGGTTACTAGGGCTGTTTTCCAATCAAGGGGGAGCGGGTTCTTGCTCTTCCATATAGTGTTGATGTATTTCAGAAGGGCCTCATACGGTGATGAAGCAGCGTCGCCCTCCATCTTCGGTAGCAATGCAGGTCCGCGGTGCAGCACCTCCACCAGATGTCACGTAGTGGTGACGGGAGTCAAAGCAGGGAGGAAGGCAGCCAAAAGTTCTTCTAAAAGAAAACTTTATTGAGCTGACCTGCGCCCAGAAGGGACTAAATGACTCGGCGGCGGCGAAAGCAACAAGCGTGCTCGGCGGTCGTCAAACAGAATGCCCGCCGCTCTTTGCCCTGCTCAATTTAAAGCTGATAGCAAACTTTCGAGATCAAGCGTGAAAAGTTACTAGAACTTTCCGGAACAACGTAGAATCAGCTCTGCCTGGCTGCGATCAATTGAGATAAATCTGGTCGCGTCTTGCATCCCCAAACAAAGTGATAAAACGGTGTGGCGGCAGCTTTGAAGAAGGAACAAGCAAACACTACAAAGATTCGTGGCAATATCTACAAATAAACATGAATCAATTTTTCGATTATATAGTGTTGCAAGTGGCTATTGGGAATATGTTTTCTTGCTCTGCGTGCAAAAACCGTTTTGACGAGCTAGTTTGATTTAAATCCTGAGATCCACTAATGGACAGCGAGCAACTCCCTCCACGCCGGATAACCACGCGTTCCCTCGCGCAGCCGTAAGCACGTCTTGCGCTTCAATCATCGCCTTAAACCTCCAGATAGCGCAGCAAACTTCCTACTCCTTCGCGGATTTGGAGTGATACTTCGGATCGCCGACTGAAATACGCCTTAAGCAAAATTGCACGGAGTTGTTCTATTCAGTTTGGCTTTCAGTACGAATGAATTTATTATTCGGTTATAATGACATAGGCCCATAAGGGTTACGTGAAAACGCCAGTGAGTTAGGTGTTTGCATGCTCCTTTACTACACTCTGATATGCCCACAGGCTTGTAGATTCCTCTCCATTGCCAATTAGCGGTGAGATTGAGCATAGTAGTGCTCTGTGTGGCATAGTTGACACGTAACAAACTGGCTTGCTTTTGCATTGTTCAACAGCACTTAACGTTAGTTAACAGTGGTTCACATCACCGCGACCACCGCTACTGCAAATATGCGCTTATAATACCGCGAAAAGTTATGCATATTATTAATTCTACCCATCGCAATTTCTCACTGGCAAGCAACCAACCCACTCACTGCCGATCACTAGATGATTGTGTTGTTTAGAGAATCAATGACGTCAGAACTTTTCGAGAGGAAGACACGAGAAGAAGATGTCCGATGGTTGAAGAAACTATGACCAACGCTTCCCCGGTTTCGAGAAATGTATCGATATGAGAAGGCGAATGACGCGTATGCAGGGACATTAATCTTAAATGAGTTGTTTTTCTTTTCCGAGAGATCGCCTCCAGATGAGACAATGCGTCATAGGGGAGACGTTATGGTCGAGATGACACTTGCGGAATGTGTGATTTATACACTGCGCCTTTAATGCACTCTCGGGTGTTGTCGACACGCTGCAGCTCATGTCTTCTGCAGGTGTTTTAGGCACTGCGTTATGTCGTGCCGAGAGCCAAACGGTCTGTTATGCGGCAGAACACAGTGGAGAAATTTTCACAAATATCGATCACCTCATCGTCCTTAAATATATTTTACTGGCATCGCAGAGCACAATGACGTTATTTCAGTTCGCCTCCGTCGAAATGCAGCTGCCGCAGACCCTCAGACTTGTTCTTAGCAACCGGACTTCCACGTCTTTAGGTGGTATCGACTTTTCGTTTGTTGGAACGAATTATCCTCATTCTACGCTAGAGCAGACGTTCAGGTATGAATCGGCTGCAAAGAAAGCAACAAAAGGAGACTGGAAAAGTTCATTTGCTAACAACACATGCACGCAGTTCCACTCAGACCGCACAGAACGTATTTCAACACAAGCAAATCTAAAAAAAAAGAAAGCAACCTCTATCTCGTTGCTGAGAGTTGGTGCAAGGTGTAATTCTTTGGAGGAAATGATCAGTGCATTCCCGGATTACTCATAAATGATGGTACAGCCACAGGCATTGACATGGCTGCTCAGTTTCTGAGCGTACTTTAGCCTTTGTCCACTTCTGTATTTTGAAGAGGCCAGAGGGCATGGTCTGTCCTTGGATACTTTCGCTGTTTGAGGAGCTTTCACTTCGGCTGGTGTTTTTTAGCTTCACAGACAGCGGGCTCTGCTTCTCTTGCCGCTTTTGTGGTTTTGTGTGCCGCCCAGTTCAGTTGGTATTCTTTTTCGTGCTTTGAAATGAGCTGGGCGACTGTTGCTGCTTTGGCCGTTTCGCTTGCCATAGCACTCGTATGCTGCTTCTCGGCCTTAGTCATAACCAATAATTTTTGATAGAAGGACTTTTGATTGAAAAAAGCATTTGTAAACATGATTTTTTCATATATTGTAACAAATCACTATAACGATCAATATATTCGCACATCTCCCGTCGGCAGGCTAGATTTTTTTGCTATTAACGTTTTTGCTGTCGTCAAAGGCGTTCCCCATTGCGTTTCTATGGCAGTCTTAACTGCTTGATGCGAGCTATAAAAGAAATATTTTGCTACATACCGGAATAATGGACCGTTACTTTGTATATTTCAATACCAGTACCTTGCAGTTTTCTAGTATTCAATATTGCTGGACATGAATGCACGCGGTTCCTTGGACGCCTTCTCACACCCTTGTGTGCGCTACATAAAGCTGCCGTTGGCGACAAAGGCCAGTCTTTCCATTGAAGGATCGGGTTCCATCACTTGTGTCTCGGTGACAGTCTCGGTGACAGACCGGGCATTTGGAAGCTTTAAAAAACAACTGAAAGATGACGGTCACAATAATGCCGCTTGCGAGTGATTTACAAGTCGCAGCAATTATTAGTCACTTAGCCATCACTGTGGGTCTTATTTTGTCACATATTGTAAGGCAGACTATACGGCTTATGCCTGCTTCCTTCGCTGAGTTACGTTATGCTTATTCCTCTCAACTGCAGCTAATAAACCGCCACTCGATGTCCAGCCGCTAAAATTTTATGCTCTTCCTGATGCTATAGAGCATAGATTTTCACAAGTTGTGAAATATGAACTAAAACAAACAACACAACACTGTGCATGCTGCTATATCGAAGACTGTTAGCAATTTTAAAATTGTTTTCTAGGGCAAGAAAAGCGTTTTCTTCACATTATTGTCACCGTCGGTGGATACCTTGAAGCGGTGTGACAGTGTTCCTATGAACGAACTATGCTGTCTACACTGTATAAAGTGTATGGAGTGCACGTACCGCACCTATGCCAGGCATGAAGCCCTCGTCACTGAAGTCGTCCGAACAAAGTCACGCTGGTCTGGTTGGAATCTCATCTGTCTAGTTTTACTTGCAGCGCGAATAGGATAGGAAACTTTTATTGTCCAACTGAAAGATCGTAGCCAGAGGGCCTAGACGATGGCGGAAAGGTCGTGACTCTCGGCAGCGGCTTCGGCCAGTCGGACGAGTTGTAGCGGAGTCGCCGGGTCGGAGCTCAGTAGTAAGGTCTCCCGGTAGTGCTGTGTAATTTCTTTGTATGCCACCATGCGATCTCTATCTGTGAAGACCACCTCGCTCGGGTTCGCCCGGAAGGAAAAGCCTCGGGCAAACTCGTGGGTCGTTTCATTGCTAGGCAGGGACGCATCTGCTGGTGTCCATACTAGTGCAATTTTCCGGTCCATTACATGACGGCTTAGAATTGTATCTGTTAGAGGGGAGACCCGGCCCCTGCTGAAATTTAGTATGGCAACATTGGAGTCACTGATGATGTATCCCGCTTCCCGCTTTTGTGCCTACAGAAACCAGTGCTATGGCAGCTTCCTCTACTGTCTCTGCGTTATCCGAGAGCGAAGGTATTTTGGATTGTATGCGAACAATTACAATTTTCGCCGTGAGCACGAAGGTCACCTTTCGGCCGCGTATTCGACAATGATGTCGGTCGTTGCCTGCAGGCGTTCCTCCGTACTCGCAATGCTCCTCTGGTTACTCCAAAGGTTTATCTCGTCCGCATACATGCTGAAATTTATCCCCTCGATTTGGCTGAGTTTCCCCGAGAGGCCTCTCATCGCCTCGTTGAATAGGAAAGGCGATAGCACCGGGCCCTGTGCTGTGCCTTTGCTTCCTAACTCTATATCGTGGGAGACTCCAAAGTTTGAAATATCATGCAGGCTATTCTACCCGATAAGAGGTCTTTGATGTAGTCGTACGTTCGCTCCTCGACTCCGAGTCCTGCGAGCCCTTCGAGAATAACCTCGTGTCTGACATTGTCGAAGCCCTTGTGAGGTCTAGGCCCAGGATCACATTGGCGTCTTTCGGTCGCGAATCTATGATATGTTTAAGTCGGGGCATCACGTCCTTCGTGCACAAGTGTGGTCGGAAGCTTGCTGTTTCCCTCAATGAAGGACTTTAATCTCGTCTGAATTGCGTGCTCCATCAGCTCCAACAGCTACCATAGTCCTCCATAAAGCCAGCAATAAAATTCCAATAAGAAAGAGCGTCAGCCAAGGAGAAACGACCACGCCAATGCTATTCACCGCCTGCTTACAGGAAGTATTCCGAGGCCTGAATTGGGAACAGTTGGGAATAAGAGTATATGGAGAATACCTAAATAATCTGCAATTCGCTGATGACATTGCCTTGCTGAGTCACTCAGGAGGTGAACTGCAAATCATGAACAATGCGTTAAACAGGCAGAGCAAAATGCTGGGTCTAAAAATTAACATGCAGAAAATCAAAGTAATGTTCAACAGTCTAGCAAGGGAACAGCAGTTCACAATTGGCAGTGAGCGCTTGTAAGTGTTAAAGCAATACTTCTACTTAGGGCATGTAGTGACAGCTGATCCGGTTTATGAGAGGTAAACAACTAGAAGGATAAGAATGGGGTGGAGCGCATATGGCAGGTTCTCTCAGATCATGAATGGCAGTTTACCAATTTCCCTCAAGAGAAAAGTGTACAAAACAGCTTCATCTTACCGGTACACATCTACGGGCAGAAACGTTTAGGCTAACGAAATGAGTTCAGCTTAAGTTATGGACACCGCAGTGAACTATGGAAAGAAGAATGATAGGTGTAATGTTAAGAGACCGGAAGCGGGCAGAGTGGGTGAGGGAACAAACGCGGGTTAATGACACCCTAGTCGAAATCAAGAGGAAGAAATGGGCTTGGGCAGGGCATGTAATGCGAAGGCAAGGTGACCGCTGGTCCTTAAGGGTAACGGAGTGGATTCCAAGAGAAAGTAAGGGTAGCAGGGCACGGCAGAAGGTTAGGTTGGCGGATGAGATTAAGAAGCTTGCAGGCAAAGGGTGGATGACACTGGCAAAAGACAGGGTTAATTGGAGAGACATGGGAGAGGCCCTTGCCCTGCAGTGGGTGTAATAAGGCTGATGATGATGATGATGATATACAGCGGCTTGAATAAAGCCTGCCTTCTATGATTTGCGCATTGGTCTTATGATCATTCTTATTACATAGCACTTGCGGAGGCGTTAGACATGTGCGCAAATATAGTACATCTTACATGAGCTGAGCTCCGTTTCCCAGCTGGTATTTAGACCCTGTTTGATGCTCTTATTTAGATGGCTATTCTAAAATTTCGTTATTTAATCCAAGACACCGTCCGGCAAATGCCACCGGCGATCTATCATGGACAAGGTTGATCTAGGTTGCTCTCCTCGAGCCACTGCCCTGAAATGATAGGTGCTCCCACCGATGAAACTTGTGGGATCCAGGTTGCTCTTCTCGAGCCACTGCCATGGGGTGGCAGGCGCTGCCACCAATGGAACTTGTGGGATTTAGGTTGCTCTTCTTGATCCAATGCCATGGGATGGCAGGTGCTCCCACCGATGGAATTTGTAGCATCCAGGTGCCTCTTCTTGAGCCCCTGCCATGGGATTGCAGATGGTCCCACCGATCGAATTTGTAGGATCCAGGTTTCCCTCCTTCAGCCACTGCCATGAGGTAGCAGGTGTTCCCACAGATGGAATTTGTGGGATCTAGGTTGCTATTCTTGGGCCACTGCCATAAGATGGCAGGTGCTCCCATCAATGAAATTTGTACGATCCAGGTTGCCGTTCTTGAGCCACTGCCCTGGGGTGGCATGTGTTCCCACCGAAGGACTTTGTGGTATCTGGATTGCTCCTCTTGAACCACTGCCATGGGATGGTAGGTGCTCCCACCACTGGAATTTGTAGGATATAGGTTGTTCTTCTCGAGCCACTGCCCTGGGATGGCAGGTGTTGCCACCAACAGAATTTGTGGGATCTAGGTTGCTCTTGAGCCACTGCCATGGGATGGCAGGTGCTTCCAACTATGGAATTTGTAGGATCCAGTTTGGTCATCTTGAGCCCCTGCCAGGGGTGGCAGGTGCTCCCACAGATGGAATTTGTAGTTTCTAGGTTGCTCTTCTTGAGCCACTGCCGTGGGGTGTCAGTTGTTCCAACCGATGGAACATGTGGGATCCAGGTTGCTCTTCTTGAGTCACTGCCCTGGGATGGCAGCTGCTGCCACCGATGGAATTTGAGGGATATAGGTTGCTGTTCTTGAGACACTGCCATGGGGTGGCAGGGGTTCCCACCGATGGAATTTGTGGGATCTAGGTTGCTCTTCTTGAGCCATTGCGATGGGATGGCAGGTACTCCCACAGATGGAATTTGTAGGATCCAGGTTGAACTTCTTGAGCCACTGCCGTGTGGAGGCAGGTGTTCCCACAGATGAAATTTGTAGGATCCAGGTTGCTCTTCCCCAGCCCCTGCCTCGGGGTGGCAGGTGCTCACACAGATGGAATTGGTGAGATATAGTTTGCTCTTCTTGAGCCACAGCCATGGGGTGGCAGGTGTTTCCACCGATGAATTTTGTGGGATATAGGCTGCTGTTCGCGAGCCCCTGCCATGGTGTGGCAGATGCTCCCACCGATGGAATTTGTGGGATCTAGGCTGCTCTTCTCTAGCCCCAGCCCTGGGATGATAGGTGCTTTCATGGAGGGAATTTGTCGGATTCAGCTTGCTATTTTTTCGAGCCACTGTCCTAGAATGGCAGGTACTTTCACCGATGGAATTTGTAGGATTTAGGTTGCTGTTCTCGATCTACTTCCATCTCGAGCCACTGCCCTGGGATCATAGCAGATTCCATTGATTGAATTTGTATGATGCAGGTTGCTCTTCTCGAGCCACTGCCCTGGGAAGGCAGGTGCTGCCACTGATGAAATTTGTGGGATTTGGGGTGCTCTTCTGGAGCCACTGCACTGGGATGGCATGTTCGGATGTGCAAACGAAATCGGGGGGGGGGGGGATTGTTTAACGCGGTGTGCCGGACAGTGGAGCGCTGCGCGTCAGCTCAGCGTTGTGCGTGAGCGCGTGCGAATAATGCGCGCGAAGCGACGGCGACAAAGAGCGTGGCGAGCCTGAGGTGCGGAGAGCTGACGTGTCAGAAAACCGAGTTGTGAAGGGAGACAGCACAGAGGAGATTGTGGTCCGTATTCTGAGTTTGTGTTATAATAAAAAGCGTCATATTCTGCCGCAGCGGCTACATCTAATTTGCCAAAACGCCGGAAGGGGATGTGGTGGTTTGGATGCAGCGAAAAGGTCGAAGAAATTGGACGGTGACGTCTGACATATAGCGTACGCTCTTCTAACAGCAGATGGTCAAGGACAGCCAACATGGCGGCGCGCTCTAAAGCGGAGTCTCTCGCTTCGTAGTGAGCTCGTCGGTGTTACTTCGTTTTTCTGCACGTGAACAGGTTCTAAACAGGTTACGGGACTCTCGCTTCGTCTTATCTTGCCTATAACATATTAGATGGACGTTAACTTCGGCCTGATTTTTATTTCGCTGGAAGGTTCAGTAGCTCCTAGGCCTAACAAGCACCGGATTGTTGTAGAACTTGTTCGATTCATTCAAACCGGATGGCGCCCCTATTACTGGAGTTATCTCGCCTGCGTCTGTTAAATGATGTAACATAAAGCATAATGACCCGCAAAATACTTGCGTTTACTGCGCGCAAACGTGCATTTCCTTTTCAGAACTCTCTATTATCTGTTGTAGCGTCCTTCATCATGACCGTTTGTAATAGCTGCCAGCGTGAGACCGCTCATGTGCACGGATAGTCAGTCGCCAGCGACGCGCTGCTACACCAACGCATTTGACATGCCATGTGCGATTTTTCGGCGTTCCTTAGTGTTCTCGATAGCCACGGGGATGTAGTATTGCATTGAGCTCGCTAGCTAGCTTGCAAGTTAGTTTTCGGGCTTCAGTGTGGGCATGCATGGGTTTCGTGCCATGGCGAAGCCACGAAAGCTTCGTCTTCGAAGTCTCCCGACGCATATATGAAGAGAAATACAGCAAGAAGATTTTGTTGCGCATCCTTTTTATTTATTTCCTGCAGAAAAATTAAAACCTATACACGGCATCTCGCGGTTCTTGCAGTGAATGCATAAAAGGAATGAAATGCGTAAATTACCGTCTGCACCACCGTCCGATCACAGCACCAACGTACGTTCAGCGATATTGCAGACGGCTAGTCGTCACGGCGTCTTGGTTCAGCACGGTACGGAGCGCGCATTGTGCAGCGGCCGCCTTCTGTCACTGAATAGCCGTGCGTAGTTGTGTGCAATAATTTTCTTCTTTAAGTACACCCCCGGCCTTTACGGTGCAGAAAACAGTATCTGAAGTATTTTTTCTATTCGTTGAAGTCTATTAGGTAAATAAAGCAGCTTTGATATTACCCTTTATTGAGGAATATGATGCGCAACTATGCTTGTGGCTGAATTTCTTTGTCTCATTGGTCGCGTTCCACTCCTCGACAAAGAGCAATAGAGCCGCTGGTTGTTTCGCTCCGGCAACCGCAACGCAGTGACATCCTGCCGCCGCTCGCAGTCGAAAGCGAACCGACATCCGCTTCGGACGTTTCTACAAATCAGATGTGGCCGCTGCGGCGGATTACGACTCTTTTTATTATGACACAAACTCGGAATACGGCCCCGGGTCATTCAAGGGTGGAGGTGGCAGCCGTCAGACGTTGGCTCCGCGCTGCCGGGGACTTCCCCTGGATCACCGACGCAAGCCTCTTGGGCCCGATTCAAGCGTGGAGGTGGCAGGCGCCGGACGTTGCACCCCACTCTCCTCCTGGCGTCTTTGTGCAGTGATTTAAAGCGGCTGACGTTGGCCAACAGTGGTTAACGTCATCGCAACCACAACTACCAATATGCGCTCACAGTACTTGAAGAATTCCTGCGTGTTATCTGAGCTACCCTTGGCAATTTCTCGCTGGAAACCTACACAGCCACATACCATCGATCAGTAGATGAGTGCTGTGTTGAGAAGAATCAATGACGTCAGAACTTTCCTGTTAAGATTTGACATTTGGTTTCTAATCGCGAAAGCAACATATCCGATGGTTGAAGAAACAAATCTGTCATCAGCGCTTCCACAGCTTTAAGAACTGCAGCCGTAAGCGTAGGCGATTGACGCGATTCCAGTGGCATTAAACTACAATCGGTTGTTTCTCTTTTGCAAGAGATAACCTCCAGATGAAATAAAATGCGTCATAGGTTACATGTTATGATCGATACGACACTTGCGAGGCGTGTGATTAATGCACCGCGCCTTTAATGCACTCTTGGTTGTTGTCGAGACGCAGCTGCTCATGCCGTCTGCAGATGTTTCAGCCACTGCGCTTTTTCGTGCCCAGAGACAAACGGTCTCTGACGCGGCACACCATAGGGAAGAATGCGGCACTATTAGCGATCACCTCATCGTCCTCGAATATTATGTACTTGAATTGCAGAGCAGCACAATTGCGTTATTGAGTTCGCCTCCAACGAAATGCGGCTATCGCGGACCCTCAGACCCCTCTTAGCATCCGAACAGCCACCTCTTTAGGTGGTGATCTCTCGAGTGATCCAACTCCATCGCATGGACTCTGTGACAGCCTTACTTTTGCTAGCCATTTGGAAGCGCAAAGGAGCAAAATGAAAGATGACAGTTACAATTTAGGCGCTTGCAAGTGCGTTATAAGTAAGCACAATTATAAGTCATGTAGGCATAAGGGGGTCTGGAGTTTTCACGTGCTGAAGGGGAACCTGGCTAATGTCTGTTTCTGCTTCATTCTTTGCGTTACGTCTTTACGGTGTTTCTTTTCGGCTACAGCTCAAAAGAGCTACTAGACGTCCCACATCAACATCAGGATGTTTTATTGGATACTGTTAGCAGTATTAAAAATTGTTTCCTAGGGGAAGAAGGACATTCTCCTGTTCACATTTTTGCTGCCGTTGGCGTTAACCTTGAAGCGGTATGACGTGGTTAGTATGACAAGCTGAGTAAGTAAATTCTTACTATATGCTTTTCATTTATCACAGTTAAGTGCCTTATGGTCTTGAAAGATTTATAGATGGCCGTTGGCAGGAGACATATCGTTTTCGTGCTTTTCGAAAACACGCAATGCCCTATGTAGGGGAACAAATTTCTACCTCGCCAGGCGAAACCATGTGGACAAAGTGCGCAATTGCGCACTTCATACAAGCAGGCTCTCATCACTTAACGGTGTACATACACAGCGTCTTCCACTCTTGGAGAACACGCGAGCAAGAGTTCACTTCAAGAGTTGACAACCTTGTAAACGTGAGTAACGGCTCACTCTCGCTAGCTTCGCGCATCGCAACTTCCGACGAAAAGAAGCCAGTTATTAACAAAGCCCAAGTGAACAAAGATGTGCGTTATCAAGTTGACATTTGAGCAGAGCTATGAGCTGTATGATGTCGACTGCGGCATACGTCGCATGCTGCTGACGAGGCGACACTGCTTTTCACTAAGCGCTGCATCAGGATCTGCAGTTAAAATGAAACTTTAGAAAATACTGCCGAGCCATGCTACGAACGTATTTGTGTATTGTGAATGGTGGGGTTTATCGTCCTGAAGTCACACTAGACAGATGATGGACCCCCAGTGGAGTTCTCAGTGTCAGTTTACAACACCCTGAGTTCTTCAACTTCCGCTGACATTTCAAAGCACAGGGGGATTTTTCTATTTCGCCTTCATCGAAATACGGCCGCCACGGCCGCGTTACAATCCGTGACCTCGGACTCAACAGCCGAATACGAAAGGCTCAGAGAGCCGGCGGTGGGTACAAATGTATCTAATGTCACTGCACTGGTTATAATCATCTCCGTGCCTACTCATCTCTCAAATGCTGGCTGCGGCTGGTCTTCAATACATCTGCAGTGCCCAGATACTGACGACTTGAGACTTCAACAGCCAACTGGGCAGTCTACACTGTATATATTCAGGGCACCGAGTGCACTGCACCCATGCCAGGCAAGAAGCCCTCTCCACTGAAGTGGTCCGAACAAAGGCAGGCTTATTTTACTAGACTCCCATCTGCCTATCTTCGCTTGCAACACGCTCAACTTTCGCAATTTTGTCGCTCTTCGGAAACCGATGAAGAATGGCGTCGTTCGTCGCGTAGGCGCTGGAGCACTCGATGAATAAGCACAGCGTTGGTAAACGATGCCATCAAATAAAATTTCGGACTGCAGCGCCGCAAAGCACTAGGCCTGGCAAGAGAAATCACGCAAAAGAATGCCTAGGAGATCAACCCACGTGGCACCGAACAGTAAAATGTATATAAAATTGTTGTGTAAGTTAAAGTAAAGTTACATGCTACACTACTGTGCTATTTGAATTTTAAAAATTAGCAAATAAGTCATGTGTTGTTTCAAAAACATAACATCAACATGCAAGATACTCTTGGTGCAAATTTTGTGTTCTAAATGCTATTACAGTTAAGAAATTTACTACTCATGTTTACATGGTGCATCGCAAACATCTTATTAGCGTTAGGTCTGAAAATTTATTTAAAGGTGCGCCAGGAACTTCATCATGTTCAAATAATAACAGGAGAACAACCTTAAAATATACTTCAAGCACTGTCTCCAAATCTTCACATTGTTCTTACAGGAAAGATATTATTCAATTTGCAATATTTTCCAATAAAACAATTAATTGCGCCTGACAAATGTCTCATGCAGAGCTCTAATATTTTATTATATCACCCCGATCACTCATAGGTAACCTTCCAATAATGGCTATATAAGTTCGCCCTCATGGTATCCGTTTGGAGGTTACTGTGTCGCATGTCTTGATGGCGTCGTATCCTAGATTTAAAGCTCCCCTCACAGTTTGTCCCTCCGAGGCGTTGATTAAGACGTGTACCTTCACATCTGGCGGGCTTGTGTGCTCTTGCAAGGCTTGTTTCCCTTGTGAGATAAAGCTGAATATACGCTGTATAAATCTTTAGTCAAGATTACGGCAATGTTATTGTAGCGTCGATTTGCAACATTTCAGAGACATATATTATGGGTACGCTTAGAAAAAAGAAGAAGAAATGACTGTGCCTTTGTAAATTTCGTATAACAGGCTGAAGCCAATCTGAAGATAAATAAAAAGGCGCGAAGGCAGTGATATAGTTTTACCACCCGTACATGGAGAAAACGAAAAAAATGAAGGAAGGGGTGTAAAACGCTACATAGCGACCCACAGTCGGAGGAGCGGGCCCGGGGAGACTCCCCTTATCTCCCCTGGGACGTAGCCAAGAAGAGGGATAAAATGGGCTACGGCATTTGGAATGGGAAGGAGGAGAGCGAGATTGTTGCCCTGATTGTTCATAAATCTCGACTCATTTACTGGGCTTCCTGGCCAGGACAGGGAGGGCGTTAAGAATGCCCTTTGTTGCGGCCCCGCTCACGGAATTCCCGGCCACCCGCAAACGCAACGGGCTCCGACCGCCGGAGACAGGAAAGACTAACCCGGGGTCAGCTGCCTCGGGCCCCTCCACGACTTCCATGGTTTGTTTCGGACCTGCCAGGTACTAGCCGTCGACTTCTTTTCGCGCTTTTTCAGACATCGGAAGTATATGTGGGGTGATCCGGCCAGTAGGGGTTGGCTCGTCAGCCTGTCGACCCTCCGGCCCTCGGCGCCATGACCTAACACCTCCGGGGGGAAACACCTGTGCTTCCAACCAACCAACCCTGCACTTCATTTTCTCCCCTAGCTTGCTCCACGCCTACTGAGGAGAGAGTGTTCAAGGCTGGGCTGACCGGACCAGAAACAAAGAATGAGCCTTAGGGTGAGATTACCAGGGCCTACTCCGCCGGTACTCCACAACATCGACGGATTTTGCACTGGTCGTACTACGTCCCCGTACCTCGCCACCCTGCAATGGCGACTACAGCACCGCGGTGAGCCGTGAGGCCGCTTCCCCGAGGCATTGCTTCCGAGGAGAATGGTTGCTGTGAAACCCTGCGCGGACCTGGCCTCTCCGTAGCCAGAAACCGCTGCGTCGGTCACCAGACGTGCGCGCCCCCACGTGCGAAGGCGAGTAGCATGTATTTGAAAATCTTTTGCTCTTTTGACATGCCATCCGTTCTGGATTTCGTGGGTCCAGCCTGGTGTGTTTCCAGACCTGCCTCCACTCAGGCATCGGACCACACAAGCGCGACTGGCCTTCACAGTCGCCTGGGAGTCGCTGCCACTCCCATGGGGATTTGCATCCCCAGCGAATGGGCTCCGGCCGAGCCATCCCCACCGCTGGCATTGCCCCACAACAAAGCTTAGTTATTCAAACTACACCGGCCCATATCCGGTGGTGGGGGGAGGGGGCGTTCACGAGCAGGCCACACATTCGGATACCTCCCCACCCACATTTGAGAGACAGTAGAAAAAAGACAGAACAATGTATTTACACTTGCCAAAATCCTAAATAAATATTCTGTAACGTTTCGCTGCCAACTGAATACGTGCCTACTCGAGCCATCTCGGGACGACGTGTAATAAACCTGCTTACTTTCAGCCCCTCCTGGTTGGTTGTCCGAGACCCCTTTAGTGTGACGCATGTTAAGGACAAACAGCGCCGGTTGCGGAACATGTTCGAATTTAGGCAGATAAATAATTCGTTGCTTCTTTATTGAGGATCATGTGAAGGCTTCGGCCGTTCTGGTGAAATACGACATTTAGAGTGGAACGCATAACCATACACCGCTAATGCCAGCTGAACCAGGCGCCACGTGAACATCTGGTGTAGGGTGCTGGTGTTATAGCATTATACGGTAGATAATACGGTAACACTATGCTCATCAGCACTGCATATTACAAGATAGCTGCTGTGTTGTCTGCGGTAACGCGTAAGCAGCGGTCTTAAAAGACGCTTTCTGCACGGACCATGCGAGAGCAAATGCAATGATGCTCTTTGTAAAAAACGGCAGTATTCATCCGATTCTCTTCATCGACGTAGCGGCTGCTGACCTGAAAGACCCGGGTTCAATTCTGGCCGCAGCGATCGCATTTCGATGGAGGTGAATTCCTAGAAGCCCGCGTACTTTTAGATCTCAGTGCACATTAATGAACCGCAGGTGGTCGAAATTATCCAGAGCTTTCCACTGCGGCATCTCTCGTAGCATGAGTAGCTTCGGGACGTTAAACCCCATAAAAGCTTAAAGCTATCCATAGAGACGCCCCAGGATGTTTGAAGAAAAAAAACACTAAATGCTGCGTAAAGGTACAGCGTGATATCTATTGCCCTCAAAGAATTGTTCTCAACTATCGAGTGCTTACTTGTCAAGTTCTAGCACATTCTTTCGAACATTTTAATGCTGTATGTGCAGTGCCATGCATTGCTCCTCAATAGAACCCGCTGTCTACGATTTAACGCTCATGCCGAGTCAACAATGATAGCAATTTTTGTATGACATTTACAATCGCTTTTGATCTATGCGCAAATATGTATCTAGCGTGACCTCTTTTTGCGAGCTGGCGTTCAGATCACTTATGGGGCTATGATCGCGAGGCCTACATTTATATTTTGTTCATTAAACGGCGGCAAGTCGTGCGACAACGCGCGCCATTCGATGACGCTTCCCAACCAAGAGCGCTGCACTTGCACGAATAAGCAAATGGCTTCGTTCTAGTGAACCGCAATAAGCTAATTTAGCCCACCGAAAATCATTGACGAACTTCTCTTCATAGGGATAAAAATATCAATAAATTAAACAACTACATCAATCACATCATAAAATTCTAGCATGCGGTAATTTTGAAGATGACATTTTTCATTTTCTGATTTGCCAAACGTTTGCTAATAACGCAGAAAAGCACTCTAGCTTTGCAATACAATTTTTACACGAATAACGTTCAGGTTCAACTTCACCAGAATAAAAATAAAGAGCAGACATGTCCTTATTAGCATGCACTGCACTTGTGGCTATGTGCAGCGTACAATATACTAGGACATGAGTTTTTTAATGGCAGCCAGATCCTCAGCAGCACAGCTAACCAGCTCAATATTGGAAATGTATTGGCAAAGGCCGGTCCTACAAAAAAAATCAATGTGAAACAATCTATTCCTAATATTGGGGTGATTGCCCTTGCTGCTTGGGATACGTCTCCACAGATCAATCAAGGCCATTATTATCCTTCTTTCTTACTATACCGCATCGGATATTCTTCGCGCCTGTTACACGGCTGTAAAATATGGAACTGCCCTGGTGGTGGCCTACGAAAGATCGCAGATGAACTGAAGCGACCTCAAGCATGCCACAAGTGGCGTCTCCACTTGGAATTCACCGCATCGCGGCAACTAAACAAACAAGTCCAAGGACTCCCATTCTGTAGCGGGCAAAGGGGCTCGCATTGAAAAAATAGAGGAGGTGCTGAATGCACTCATGGGCGAGTTGGCCGGAGGAGAGGTTGTCCATGTTGTCTAGGTGAGCATAGTAGTACACGAGGAAGATGTCACCTGGCGATGGCGGGAGTCCGGCAGTCAGGAGGGCAACTAGAAAGGCTTCGGAGAGAGGCTCTTTACTGCTTTGGCTCGAGCCCACAACAACAGGTAGGTAGGCAGGCAAATAGCAGGTATAGGTAGGCAGATAGCAGGTAGGTAGGCAGGCGGGTAGGTGGCCACGCAGGTAGGCAGGTAGAGATAGAAGGAAGAGGTCGTGGAATATGGAGGGGTAGTTATGAGGAAGGTTTGCAAAGTCTGGTCGATCTTTGTGCTGTCGAAAGGGACACTCTAGGCTTCACTTTGTGCGCCATTCGGTCATGTCACAAGATTAAAAATATTCAACTGCTAAGGTGTTTAAAGACAAGGCCATGGAATACTCAAAGCGGAAGATTAAAAATGCGTCGTGGTATGGGTAAACGAAGGACAGATATGCGTAGAAGAACATGAACAGCCTGTGAGGGCGAAAGGATCGAGAAGGTAGCCGCGATAATGAAACAGGGAATTATGGGGGTACAACAAGTATGAAGTACTGAGAGGTTTTTGGAAAGGAATATAGTGCCAGGGCTTACTTTTAAGAGTACTTTTGTGCAGAAGTACAGAAGTCCACCCAAGACTAGAAATAGATCACAGAACTATTGGAAGATTGTTGCTTGATGCCGACAGAAGAACCACGAAAGTTGCAGTACAGGGGGAGATGGGCTTGGAATCGCTCAAACCGCGGGAAGTCCAGAGTAAAATATTATATAGCTGCCTGGTCTCCGACGCAACTCCGCTCTTCGCGTTTCCTCCGAGAGTGTTTTGATCCCGCCAGACGCCAGTGTTTTTGTCAGTGTCGGCTGCGATAAGCACCGTGATGGTACCGCAATCGCGGATGGCAATCGTTCGCTGCTGCTGACGCACGGCATTTATTCGGCCCGAAGCCTCGTCCACCTCCATAATGGTAGTCCTAACTACTGATTACGAATTTTACAAACGAACTTCGGCACTTCTTCCGCGCCCAAGCAGTCGCGTTCGAGTACCAATAAGCCGATGTCTCGAATGCTCTACGTGCGAAAACGTGGAACCTCAGAACATGTCCCTCGATCGCTTTGACATGAGCTCAGGGATATCACAGGTTCAACACCGCGCTCTACATGCCTTGCTATGTCAATACACAGCCTGCTTCGCCTCTTCTTCGAAAACAGACGGCCATTGCACTGAATGATGACGTGCGACGATGCCCGACCCATGCAACAGCTGTATACCATGTCTTCACCTAAAGAACGTAAGACCATTCAAACTCCAGCAAAGGAGATGCTTAATGCCGGCATTATTCAACCATCTCAGAGTCAGTGGTCATCGCCTGTCGTTGTGGTTAAGAAGAAGGATGCAACACTGAGCTTTTGCGCAGTTAAACACTTCGAAGACCTGCATGGAAAACTCGCTTGGCAGACTTCGCTGCGCGAAATATTTTTCCTCAGTTGATTTAAAAACCGGGTGCTTGCCGATTGAGTGTATGAACAAGACCGCGAATAAACTGCCTTCATCAGTCACGAAGCTTTATATCATCTTAATGCTCATGTGAATGAATCTGCGGTACAAGTTAGCAAAAAGCGTTTGGAAGATTGTTGGCTCAAAGGCAGGCAGGTGATATAAGGTTAGAAGTATGGGATTAAAAGTGGGTTTTAAAAAATGGGTAATTAATAGAACCATTCGTTACACCATTAAAATTGTAAAGAAAAAAGCCAAGAATGGCGGCAACTGCCGTCACACCGTTTCACAGGAGACGCTCTTATCTTCCATCCATCCTTCCATGTCGCTGGACGTATCCGAGCTAAAGTCGTGTGCTAAATCTTGGCGCTTTCGTGTTTGTGTAAGAAATTAAATGTCATTCACGCGTCGTAAAGTAATGCAGAAAAATTCTCTACTTCAGTTTGCGGGTTTCCGTCGTTGCAACTTCCATGCGCGCTTCCGCACAGCGGAATTTCGCTCGGAGGATAATAAAGAGGCAGCTATGCGGAATAGGCACTTTGGCCCCACAAAAATTAGCGACGCTTTTTGAGCTAAGTGTAGACTGCTGACATAAAGCGCGTCGAAAAAGTATCAGAATTTGCAAGATAAAAACAGCGAGTGCAGCTCGCGGCAAGACGTTCTCGTCTATTGCGGCTCAATGGCATATCTAGATGAAAGCAAGGATCGTCAGAACACGTGTGGAAGCTCTTTTAATTGATGTCGCCATCCTGGATGCTGCGTGAACTGCCGTCAACTTTTGATAAAACATTCTTCTGTGCAATCTGCTTAGCTAAAGCGTTTCTGCTATGCGCAGTGTGCAGAAATGTATGTGCTAACTGCAGCATATTTCCTCACACTTATTGAGCAACATCTCCTAGGCAGGAAACGCATGAATAAACGTTATATAAGAGCAAAGTTTTCTGCCAATCAACTCGGGTTTTATGCAGATCGAGCTCAACGGGGACAGAACGAGCCTTCGTGATCGCGTCTTAGCAGAAACAATTTCAGACGAAAAGGCCAACATGACGATCAATTGTGATCCTGATTATTCTCATATGGCTGAACATGGATATTTAAAACGTCGTGGACACACTGTACAAAGTTATTACGAAGAGATAACACGTGTCTTTCAATAATTATACGCAAGAATACTACCCGACACGAGTCGAGTTTCCAGCGCCAGGTTTCTACTAATTAAGTGCTTTATGTACCAAAATAATATTGCTATGCATAATTTGGCAGTGCAACACGCACGCATGTTTTCATTCTCTTCCCGTAACACAGAACTGAGAAATATTTTTGAAGAGAGCGTCAAGCAATGTTTCATTAGCGCCAGGGTTTCACCGTCCCGTCTACAGCAGCTTGTTCGTTCCAATAAACAACAAAGGCGAGCCCAGACGCTTGAAAATCCCCTCAGGATGGCCGTGTCGCTTGTTTTGGAGGCCCTGGCCGTTCCCACGAAAGATGCTTGTTTTGAGGTGCTGAAATTAGCCCCCGACAAATTAATCCGCCGATATTCTTATCGCTATAGTAAGAATACCCCTAATGCTGCAGGTATGTTTTGACGCTCCATTAGAGGTAAAGATAACATACATAAGAAAACTATTTCCATAAAATCTGCTGTCACCAGGAACCCAAGTTACATATGCACCTGGGAAAACATCCTAGATGTGATTGCAATTGCTTTATTTCGGACGCAAAGCTGTTGCTGTAAACAGAGAAGTACTGCTCTGTAAAAACTTTTGATCTGTTACGCGGAGAAGGGGGTGCCGTATTGATTCCTTAAAACTCGTTAAAAAGGGATAAGGAAACAGCTGTCACGAGCACGAAATAAGAGATAAAGAAAAAGCCAAAGTCCATTCTAAGTGATTGCTTTCTTTGGAGCACTGTGTCCAATCTCCATCGTGTGTATGCACCATTCTCCAAAGATTAGAACGTCTTCCGACTTCGTGCTGTTCAATGTGCAGTGTGAGCATACTTAGTTCCCCAGTACCGCACCTTAGCGTGAGTGCATAGAATGAGATTGCGTTTTACTGCCCTGCACAAGAAGCAAGCGTTCATTGAATATTTTGAACGGGATTTGGCATGGGCCGTAGAGCAGTTGTCTTTCAGCTTTGTGGATTTTATTCTCATTATTAAATTTACTACGTAGACTGGTGCCTAATAATAATAACTAGTAGTTAAACTTGACACCTTGCCAAGTCATGAAGAGAAAACATGTACCTTCTCTCCCCGCGTTCAATCAGTTTGTTTTCTTTTCCAATACATAAGTAATAGGTTGGTAAAGCGGATTCCAGCAACCAAACCTCAGACGCGTTTAACATTTCATGAGAAGGGAGGGGGGTGTTAAAATTGCGAAGATTTTAAAAGCCTTACCTTGCACTTGAAATGTTGATCATCCGTTAGCAAGCACATAGGCGATTTCTTTTATATTCCCTTATACACACGTTGTGCGTCATTTGCGTATTCATATTCTTGAGAAGGGCATTTAATGTTCCTTCAAAGTTTGCGGTTTCCGCTCTTGACGACTTTTCGCAGCGCAATATGTTTCACCAAATTGCGCAACAGTACGTGTTAAACCTACAAATTTGCCTGAATGGCCTGGACTTCGCCATCCAAAGGGCGTGAATACCACCGCTCTTCGCTCAAGCATGTGATTATTTTCATAGTATAGTTTTAACTTGCTCCTCTCGAGACCAAATATCCACTGTGAATGTCTTGCGTTCCAATCTATGGTAACTGCTCACTCTTGCCAGACAAAACACATTTACATTCTAGCGTGCTGTGCCGTCCGATTTGCTGTTTTGCACCAAGCAGAGAAAATATCAAGTTCCTAGACTATTTAGAACTTAGTATGCAATGACGTACTCGTACACGTCTCCTGGAGTTTTTTTTTATGAATCGCAATCGGCCCGACGCAATACTACCCGCTCAAGTTACAATCATGCGACTAATAGCTGTTGCCAGTTCTTGTTAAGAGCTCTCGTTCTCAAAAAACTGAACGTCCGTCGCGTCGATGAAGCCTGTGAACGATGCCGACTAAAATATAAATTTTTAGCTGGTAACACCCTAACTGCAAGAATTGTCGTACTGGGAACAGTCTGTGCACCGTCGTGCAGTTTTGGTTGATTGGGTTTAACGTCCCAAATGGTCACAGGCTATGAGGGCGCCGTAGAGAAGGGCTCCGGAAATTTTGACCAACTGGGGTTCTTTAACGTGCACTGACATCGCAGAGTACGCGGGCCTCTAGAATTTTGCCTCCATGAAAATTGGGCCGCTGCGGCCAGGATCACGCCTGCGTCTTTCGGATAAGCAGCTGAGCGTCATAATCATTGAGCCACCGCGGCGGCTCGTCATCCAGGTTTGTTAATCGCAATCATAATATGATGTTTTCGTTGAACACAATGAAGCATTGTTATAACCACGTTGGTTCTACGTACGGTCACCCAAATCATGTCTAGTCGACCGCCCTATTTTATGCAATATTTTATATGTTCTCGCCTGTTGACAAGAACAATGATATTCACAATTGCTTTTGCAGTAAGCAAATTGTGAAAGTAAGAAAATTTTGTTTTTACGAAAAGGTGGACGGCCATGGTTGCGTGCTTCCCAGTTTCGGCTAATTTTCCTTATGCCTAAATAGAAATATAACAAAACTAGGCATCTGAAGAAAATTTAGAGTGAATCTGTCAATCCTTTAGTGCGACCCTTCTCATTTCTACTATATGAAAAGTTTAGTATTTTTTCCGCAAAGTTGTCAGCCTTAGTGCAAGGAACATTTTTTCTGTCTGCTTCGAAGGGCTTTATCTGAAGAACGCGGAGATCGAGAGCTGCCACAATTTCAAATTGGGCTCTACGGAAATATGTGAATATATTGTCATAGCTCGTGTTTTTATGGTTTATTGATATCAGATGCAGCTCCCATAAAAAAAGTATTGCAGAACAGTGAAAATATCAGGCGACAGTAAACTGTGAGCTTTCCTTAAATATTGGACACATTTTATGCTCTATATTTCTGTTCAGATGCAATAACATATTGCTTTCGGTTGACGCTGCAGCTGTTACAGCATTTGCAATGATACCATTTCGCAAGACTCGGGCCACATTGTGACTCTCAGCAGAATGTTTGTCTGAGACTAGTATAGGATGGGGAATATTCTATAGCAGAACTGTTTAGGATAGGTATCATGAAAACTCAAGTTAAAACTATTTAAGCAGTACAAATGCGGACAGCGTGGAAACAAAGCGTCCCATTTTGATTTTGCTGAAAAGTACACTAACGGAAATGTAGAATCTTGCATGTGGTTTTTCTTTGTGAATCGGATGTCCGGATCTCTTTAATAAATTTCTTCGGCTTGCTTGTAAAAGGTTATAGACGTGTTCAAGCATTTTGAATGAAAACGAGACTTGAAAACAAGACTGTGTGCTGACGCATTCTTGCAAGAACGCGTTCTTTTTTCTTCCCAGACGCAGGTAGTTTAGAGGACCGAGAATCCCACAGCTGGCGCTCCGAAACCTCACAAGGAAGCAGCCGGATGGCAGTTATCGGTGTCTATATTTTTATCTCGACTGTGCCCCATTCCGAACATGACAGGGACAAAACGCTTTACTTTGCCACCTGATGGCAAGGAGATCAGGTTAATAAGTGCTCCGGAGGACCCCCAAGAACGACATGCAGCCGAATGTTGTACGAAAAAATATACTCGGTGCTTCGTGCTCAGAAGGCAACGCTAACATTTAACAATTATCAGTGCGTCTTTCATGCACACCTGGCCTTATTTTTCGGATGGGCTGACATGGTAGTTTCCCCCGAAATAGAGATGTCATATTCTTTAGACAACTTTTACATTCCACTAATTTTGGAGTACAGGACTGTAAGGTTCTACACCTGGAGGGGTTCTTACATTTCCCAAATTTCGTTCTTCGATCTCCTGACACATTCATCATGAGTACTAATCACAGGGCTTTTCTCTCTGCTTGTCCTTGTGAGCGGAAAAGTCTTGAAATTCGGCCAGGATTATCCGTACTCGGACTCGGCGCTGTTCTTATTAGCGTCGTTTCTTTCCACCTCTCTTCCGTTGGACTGTGCAGGCGTTGGATACTTGAGTACTGTCAACGGATGGTCGTATCGAAAGGTGTTCTTGCTGATTTGGACGATGTCAATGATGCCTCTGTCGGTCTATTTTCGGGGAGAACTCACCTCGCGACTAAGCATCATTCGGCCGCCGAATTTTACGGACACTCTAGAAGAGCTGGAAGAAAAACTAGACCGTCAGGAAATGACACCTTGTTTTCAATCGCCTCGATCCACGCCCTGGGATTCTGAAAGCGGGAGAATAGTCTTTTCTAAAACCCTAGATGCCAAGCTGCAAGACGCCTTATCTAACAGAAAAAAGGACGCCAAGCTTATTTTTGCTTATGATGCAGTGGATGACTGCTTTCGCTGCGCGCGGCGGTCCGGTTTCGCCTGTTTTGTGCTGGAATTAAACGAATGCATGCGCAGACACTACAGACGAGAGTTTGTCGAATCGCGCGGCCGGCTAAGAATGCAATTCAAGACAACATATGCGAGAAATAATTACGCACATAAACGAGCCTACAGCAATCTCTTACGCCAGTTGCTTGAGACTGGGTTGTACCCACACTACACAGATTGGTTAATATGAAGACTGGCTAGCAGTCTAATTGAAAGCCGTGCTGAAGAGGACGTAGAAGTTTATTCTACACAGTTTCAAGAGCTGTCAAGATTTTTTGCTTGCTTTGTCAGTTTGTTACTTTTCTCAATTGTTGTGTTGTGCCTAGAGCTTTTACCTGCAAAACGGAACACTATAGTGATCCCTTAGGTTAAGGCTCCAAATTCATGTCCAACATTCGTGGACAAACATTTTGACAAAATTGAAAAACTGTAAGATACTCGTATGAAAATATTGACAGTGTTGGCCCGTAACACGGATATGTAGCAAAATCTTTATATTATTGTCTTTCCATCGCTAGCATAGTGCAATGAAGACTACCACCGGAAACCAAAAGCGAATGCTTTTAACATAAAAGAAATGTGAATAGCAAAACAAATACAACCCTCCTGACAGGAGATCTGCAGCTATATTGATTGCTATAGCAAAAGCTTGCAATATATGAAAAAAATTGCACTCACGAAGTTTTTTCCGCCCAAAAATGCTTTTGTCCAGAATTTTGAGTACGACAAACAATTTTGCCCTGTCGATGGTTACTAGTGCTGATCGATTACATTTGCACCACATTGCAGAAAATATCTGTTTGTTCACTTCCCAGCAGATATAGTTTTAATTCTCCTGTAGCGTTCGCGCACTGGAGGTTTTGGAGTGGAAAACTTGATGACGCACACAAGAAAACCTGCTTATGAACACACCAAGGCAAGGAGGCAAGAGAAGGGAGGAGACAAGACCCAATATCTAGCCTGCAACTACTGTTCAATGGTCCCGTGTGTGAAAACAATCAATTTTGTCGAAAACTATACATGCATTCATTTATAACTTTTTTTTGGCACCAACCTCTAACAAAGTGGGAAGAGTTTTGTTTAGTTGTTCGGCACGCGTTCGAACCGCTACTTATTCGCCCCAATTTGTGTGAGAAATGCCATGATAGAGCAGCTACATGTGTTCATCGGCTTTAGACATAATATGGCGGTTTTCAACAGTCACATTTCATGCGTTTGCTATTGTAAAGTCGAATAATCGTGATCGTCGGTTAATCGCTTTGCGTTCTGGCTGGCTGGTTTTACGAAACTCAGTAATATAACTAATTGTTTAGAACCGCCATAGAGATATATCACGAAAAGAATATCCCTTCAATGTTTGCGATGGCTGCCGCAACATTGGAGAGTATGTAATTTCGAAATTAGCAGGCATTTTGAAGAACACAGCGTTCACAATAATTGCAGCTTAACTGACACAATTAGAAAACAGCTGTTTACAGATTGATTTCGCTCTGTCGGCGCAGCACATCGTAGTGCTGCTACACATACGTGCTGCAAACGCGTAGCACTGACATTATGCGTATTTTCAGCAGCACAAACGCGACATACAGCATATTTTCAACAGCTGGCTGAAAAGAATTGAATGTCTTTCTCAGCAAAGCTCGAACCGAGGTGTCGGCTTACGCGTATGAGGTGGGATGCCAGCAACGTAAGTACCAACTACGGTTGAGCATGATCCGGAAAGCAGTTTCAGCCTAATGGTTGTTTGAATAGGTGCGCATAAATATCTTACAAAACCCACTTACCAGGAACTATCGTTCTCGCTATAGTATGTGGCAATGGAGCTGGTGTCTGCAATGAAGGAAATATTCCCAGGCATCTATAGGCACAGCATAAAAGCATTATCATATTATAATAATTGGTTTTTTTGGGGGAAAAAGAAATTGCGCAGTATCTGTCTCATATATCGTTGGACCTGAACCGCGCAGTAAGGGAAGGGATAAAGGAGGGAGTGAAAGAAGAAAGGAAGAAAGAGGTGCCGTAGTGGAGGGCTCCGGAATAATTTTGACCACCTGGGGATCTTTAACGTGCACTGACATCGCACAGCACACGGGCGCCTTAGCATTTTTCCTCCATAAAAACGCAGCCGCCGCGGTCAGGTTCGAACCCGGGAACTCCGGAGCAGTAGTCGAGCGCCCTAACAAATGAGCCATCGCGGCGGATTAAAGCATTATCACAACTGAGCAGCAAGGATGATCGTGAAGCCGCCATAGGCGTAGGACGTCAATCCTTCAGTGCGATGCATTCAATGTGCGCTGCTGCGCAATTCCATTCAGGTCGGCAAGAAACCAAACATGGTGTTTCCCCCCTTATTGCAGCTTTCAGTCGCATCTGGAAGATCACAGTGTCGATTGCCGTGTGGCGCTTAGTGCTGCTTTTAAGACACGGCTGTGTACCCTCTACAGACGCTGGGCTTGAAGATTACTAGAGTGGGATCCGAAATTTGTGTGCCTTCGCTAGCTGGGGCAGAACACTTTATTTGGTAACAATTTATGCGTATTTCGACTTGAGGTTCTTTGGAAACATAGGACATGAAGCTAACCTTTGGCCATCAGGTACACAGCTTTGATAGGCTCCATTTACATCCGGTTGATTGAGCGACAAATTGGCGTGAATGTCTGTGAAGAAATAAATAAATCAGTACTCGTAAATATTTGAAAATAAGCTCGGCTGAAATTTTAGGATAGAAGTGAAGCACACCGTCCCGAGGTAGATTTGTTGTGTACCCTAACTACAATCATGGACGGTTCACGGGACAAAACGAACATATTCAGCATGTCGCACTGTTGAAAGGAAGCGGGTTAACACGAGTGATCTAAGAAGCCCCACACATATTGATAAAACAAGAAGAGCAGGCTTTATTTTTTCAAACAATTTTTACTTTTCGCGTTTACTGCTGAAAATTTCTCAAACCGTTATGCAAACCGCAGAAACATCAAGCGTGGATTGATGTATGAGTTCTTGAACTTTTTATATGTGGCCTTGCTGAAGTCTTTACACTGCCAGGCGCATTTTTTTCTGTTCAGTGCCCGAGAGAAGTGCATTATCATATCATTTTCTCAAATAATCTTGAAATGGCCCCGGCCTGCCGCAGCCTCTTTTAGGGGCTAGGAGGGTCTCAGCCAATGTCTCAAGTGGTTACAACGTGTGTGCGGAAAAAAAATCGCAAAAGCCTTAATTTTTACTGCAGATCATGCCAAATATTATTTTTTTATTTCATCTGGTTTTGTAACCATCTGTCATTAGCATCACCCATTGGCACAGGGGAAGCTTTTTTTTGATCGTCGACCGGCCATTGCAGCTGGTCGAGCTTGTTTTAGAAATGTTGTTTCTCTTTTCTCTATAGAAATAATGCAGAAGCAAAGTGCAGGGATGGAAATTAGTTTCCGAAGCAGTGAGCTGAGTTCATCGAGTATGTATTTGTCAAGCGTTTGTTTTGCGCATGCCAATCGGGCCACAGCCCCTCTTCATGTTAGCGGTATCTGTGCAGAAATAAAAGAAATAAATATGTGTATGTGATTTCTCTGTAATCCACTACGTGGTTGCAATCCATGTGCAATAAAAAAGAAGAAAAAGACACCTTTTTTTCGTGTGGGGCATGTGTCAAACCATTTTTTTCCCACTTTTTTGGCTTGTGAAAACTTTCAGTATCATTAAACTTAGACCTTCCTTCTCGCGTTTTTTCGCATCTGCACAATGCTTTCCAACTGCAGATGTCAGGAATCTCGCCTCCGCTATTGTTCACAGGGCCGTAAATGATTCTTTGGGACAGCGACTATGACCAGCAGAGAATTTCGAAAAATGCAGTTGAAGCGGCCGCTAGGCTAGTAAGGTGAAGCGTGGATAACTTTCTAGCGCATAATTGATTCCGGAAATTACGTCGAAAAGGAGGCATCGGGCTAGTGGAAATATGAGGGTAAAGAGAGCTGTTTCTTAGATTCGATCTTTAAAAGCCTGCGCAGTGCTGTGAATGTCAAGGCCAGTGTATATAGCACGCAATTCAGAGCGGCCACCATGGGTCGCTGCGCTTCATGCTAGATTGCTAGATTTGAGTGTGCTTAAAATATTTCTGCGCATTTTCGTAGATTCAGATACTGTAATTAGCCACAAATTAGGTTTTCTTTCCTCCTAATGCTAAGACATCATTTTATGGGTAAATACGCGCTTAGAAAGTTTGAAGTTATTATTTTTTTGCCAAAGGTTATTAATATAATATTTAATATAATAATAACTAGATTCGCCCTCATGATTTACCAACGGAACACAGCTTGCAGCAAGAGAGTTGTTTACGGACCGCAAAATTCAACTTGATTTCTGCGCTCATGAGAGCAGAGAGACTACTTGGAGAGCAATACTCCGCCGCTTAGAATATACTGTGCCTGCTCAGCCAAGCCAAGGTGGCAACTCTGCCTGCGCTCCTTTAGTTTTGAAACTACCGATTTCGAAATCACACCATGCCTCTCTTGGACCACCGAATGCTGCTACAGCAGGCAAAGCTATCATTGAAACACAAACTAAGGACAATGTCACCTGGCATTGTTACCATAGATCGGTTGTGGTTTACTACTTGTTTCCAAACAAAATACTAATATTGGCACCCGTTTTTATCGAGCACCAGGATCTTACATGCCACTTGGACGTCAGGTAATCAGATTCGCTTATTGCGTTGATTCAATTTACGTGCATATGTTTTGGCATCACATCAGAAACGCTAGAAGACCTTAACGTTCGCGGGCTAAGCAGAGTAACTGCAGACTCACATGCCTCTCTTAGCACAAGTGAGGCCACAGCTGCGATGATGTCGTGAACTAGAATTTACGATGGACTGGTATGGGGGAAGGCGTTTTAACATTATTGCAAATTTGGGTTATTTGATGGGATGAAGGAGCGGTCGCGAACATGAGAGTATATACATAAATCTACACCAAATTCCTTCTCGTACAACAATACTTTAAACGTATTCAGTATTTCAAACTTTCTGAACCGCAGAAAACATCCTGGTGCCACCAATGCGAATGTAGTTTATAACAGGCGCCTTCAAGCGACTTTATAAAAGACAGCTTGATACACATGCAAGAGCGACTTACAAAATTATACGTGCTGTAAATGACGCAATGCTTGGTACAAAATGGTAATTGGCCTTTAAGTGTACGGCTAGTTTCAAGACAATGCAGACGGCATACGCAAACAATTTTCCCGGCATGGTTTCCTGCTCAAAAAAAAAGACGGGACGAAGAACTAGGGCGTCTGCAGATCTAGATGCGGTTGTATTAATTGAAGAGGACCTCCATAAGGCGCATAGCCGCACACTTTGTTAGCGATAGCTACATTACAGTAGCATTTCGAGCCTTGAGCGTGGCGGCGCCGTGGCGGTACCGGCACCGCCAATTTGTGGCTGCGCCGCCACGCCGTCACGTGCTTGGTCACATGGTGCGGAGCAGCTGCCGGCGGCGCGTCGCCGTGGCTGATCATGTGGTTGGCCACGTGTCCAAGTTCCACTCGGCTAGCTGTAGCTATCGCGTCACTCTAGGTTCAACCAGAGCTAAACCACCGCCAGATTTTTTTCGGTGGCATATATTATGCTCTTGAGTTTTACGTTTCTCATGGACACACTTTGAGGGTCATTCAGTCCCGTCTGGAGGGCAACAGCTAAGTAGGGTATTTGAGAGCTTTAGAAAACTGTATAGCATTCATTCTGAAAATTATCCTCAAGTTGGTAATAAAAATGAAGGTCACTAAAGGCAATCACTTGCTTGGTTTCAGTATGGACACAAACAGTCAATGGAACCTAGGAAAGCGTAAGGCAATGTTTAATACTTTTCGCTATTTATGGAAGTTGCATCAACGGGAGATCCGTAGGGTAAATAATATTTATTTGAATGACAAATATTTTTAATGTAGAACTGAAAACAACCACACGTCTCTGGTGGCATCCGAACTCCCGACCTCAACATCTCGCATGCGGTTCTCTACCAACTAATCTACTACTGTGCCAGTCCAATCATCTACTTTCGGGAGTATTTAATGTGTCGGGTTCATATGCGGCGACCAATTGTAATAATAAACATTTTTGGCTTCGGCAAGCCTTTGCTGTTGGTCAGGCATTTTCTTTTAGAAACGTGGCCTATTTCTTCTTCCGGAACTGACTTTTGTGTTATTTGAGCAAAACCTGTGGTATTTCGGTTACTCCGAATCAATCCTCTAGCCAGCAACCCTCGAATTACCTCTGCCAGAAGCATCACACACTAGGCAGCTACCCACCGCACCCTCGTAGCTAGGAGGATGCGAAACCGCCACCCTTGATACACCTCGCCGCCCGACCTTCTGATTCAAGCAGTGCAATGCACCACCCACCGCACTCTACCTTGCGGAAGCTCTACCCACCATTAAGCCACCTAACTTTACCTTCCACAATGCCTCCATCTGCTAGAAGCCCACGCATCAGCGGAAACAAAACAATACTGGGATATGATAGTTTTGATCAAAGCGAGACAAACGCGGCAGGCATCTTTCTTTCACTCACTCATCCTTTCTAATTCTAATTTCATTCCATTTCACTCACCAATCTCTTTCAATTCGAATTCTATTCGAATTCTGCTTATATTCTGATTTTTATTCTAACGTTAATGCATTTCTGATCGTAATCGCTGCTTCATTTGTTTTGTCGGAATCACTTACTCATTTTCATTTTGCTGGGTCCCTTTCCTGCAACTAAATACAAGAGAGAACAGATGAGGCAAGGGTAGAAGAGGGGCGTGGAAGAAGGCGAGGTTGGCAACTGGCAGGTGAAGAAAGCGAAATCCACCTAAGCACAGCTTGCCACGTGCCGCAGTCGGCAAGTGGCTGTTCACACAGACGCCAACGCCGCTGCCACCAACGCGCGATAGCTTTCGCCTTCACAACCCCACTAATGCGACCGCACTAAAAGCGACGGTGAAATCGAATTCAGAGAGGTAGTTGAAAAGCCAGCTGCCCACCAGAAACTCCAGCCGCCTTCCATTTCCCGACCTCAGTTTCCTATTTAGGAGTCCACCGACACACAAACCGCCACGCTCACAAGTGAACTCACAAATCAATCATATAGGCCTAACGCGCCAATGCACAAACCAAGGCATCAGTCGACACGAATTGGCCTGAGTTGAGGCGTAGCGCTGCGGCCAACTGTCGCAAGAAAAATAGGTTTGCAGTTTTTGCGCATGAAACGTCTAATGGTGATCGTTTCGTCAATGGATTTCCCATTCATTGTCCACTGTTCAGGAGTGTTGTTTTGTTGTTTTTTATGAACATTGAGTTTTATCGAATATGTGCTGCTACGTCTTGTGTAACCCCCTCCTCCAGTGCTCACTGTTTCTTCGTTATTTTTTAAGAACAATGAGATGTGTTGATTGAGTGGTCAGTGCATAATGCTTGTCTCCAGGCAACAACTTTTTACAAGCAACGAAAGTGCCCAACGCATTTTTGCGGCGCCATCGCTGACGCATGCAGTCGCCTGTTTAATATTCTCTCGACCGGGCCTATATTAAAAGAGCGGAAGATATTTATCCGAATACAATTGCCTCTTAACAATCAAAGACGAGTCCTTGACAGAAAAATTCGAAGAAGCAAGAACACTATACGACCTTATCAAAGTAACTCCACTTTTTGACCAACAATTCGTTCACACATGGGTGAGTTGCCTTTATCTCCTTACGATCCCTGATTCCGCAGTCGGTGACTTTGAATGCGGTAAATGTAGAGTCGGTTCGAATTTTGAACTGAATACAGCCCATCAAATTCAATGGAAGCGTCCTCAAGAGGTTGAACTCGAAGAGCAGGAATCCCTCCCTTCAGCGTTAGCAGTTTATGTTACGAGAATTTTTTGCCAGGGCTTAGCTGTCTCTCCTTTTACAGCGCACCTTCTATTCGCCCGTTGCTGACTTGCGTGTCGTCGTCTTTATCGTCGGCGTAACCGGCAGAGCTATAGCAAAGCGAAGAGCACTGCGAAGGTTGAAATTAAGGCGATAACAAGGGTTGGATTCTGGGGGCGGGGAGAATAAAAAGCCGGAGGTGAGGGTAGCGATAGAATACAGAAATGCGGAGGCTAAATTGGAAAGTGACTCAAGCTATGTGCAGCGCCGTAATAAAAGGCTACTGATAATTTCTACCACCTGGTGACATTCGATGTTTCACTGAGATCACAGGGTGTGCGGACATCCATCGAAATGCGACAACCGCAGCCGGGACCGAACCCGCATGTTTTGTTGTCAATAGCCGAACGGCGTAACCACTCAGCCACAGCGGAGGTTTTAAGTTTTAAGGTGGAAGTGGAGCAGCAGGACGCGGGTTGCGCGCAATTTGTGCCGGCTGTTTCTTAACGACTTCGAAAATGCGTTTAAAACCCGACCACGGCGGCCGCGTTTGAATGAAGGCGAAACGCAAAAGGCGCCCGTGTTGCTGTGCGATGTCGAAACTATTCCGGAGCCCTCCACTAAGGCACTGATTCTGTCTTTCTTCTTTCACTCCCACTCCCCCCACTCCCTAACAGCGTGGTTGAGGTGTCCTCTGAGCAGTTAGACAGTTATTGGTTCATTTCCCGTCCTGAAAAAAACATTAACTTAAAGCCGTTATGCTTACAACGTGTGCCACAAACATTTGCGCAAAAACGACTCCATTGAATGCGCTATCAGGCAGATACACCAGCCAAAGCACAGTTAAAGGCGGACCACTTTGGAGGGAGTATGAAAAGGATGCGCTGCCTTCCCCAAGTGAGGCTAGCCTGAAGATTGTTCGCCCCTTAATTGCCGCACTGGTGCCTGGATCATTGTTTTACTCAGAGTACGACCGGCAGCAGAACTGCTCAGCTATGAATCTGCAGTCAAGCCGTCAAGTAGCACACACGTGGATGTCTACGGGGCCGTTTGCGGAGTCGACGCCGCTTACCATGAGAATGGGCTCGCGCTACGGTGAATGTGCGGGTCACGCTCCTCGTCACCCGCTCCAAGTGAAGATGCGTCCTTTGTGGCTGAGGATTCCTCCTTCAAGCAATGAGACAAGCACGTTTTACTGCGTTATCTCAGAGAGCACCAAACGCGGGGGACGACGCCGCAGTCGGGCAAAGGTTACCCCGCGCAGCTCCATATCGCTAAGGAGCATTCGTTCAGTGCGATAGTTGGGGCCTTGAGAGACAGAGCGGCAATGCCTGTCATTGTAATCTTCACGGTAGCTTAAGCATCCTCATGTTTTCTATCTCAGTATATCGCAAATTGTAGTTGGACGGAAATTTCTCATTGGGGAACACCGTAATAATAGGTAAAGTACTTTTAGGCACATAAACTGTTAAGGGGATTTCCCGGAAAATGTGGGCTATTGTGTCCTGTTTACGGCCACGAGACGACCAAGCCTTTTTCTCTCAACCGTGGTCTTTTACCGCTATGTATAAGAATATTTTTCCCGACGATCGTACTGGGATACCTTCTAATATTTTAACGCGACAGCGTTAAGGAACTCGTGTCGCAGAAAAGCGGGTGTCGGCGTCGGTGACGTTGGCCGTGAACGAAAACTCCTCCTCCTCGCACTCCTTCGCCTCCTTCTTCTCGCAGTGTATTCATTTCATTTTCCTTCCCTTGCGGCCCGGTTCGGGTGTCCACCGAGATATGTGAGACAGGCGTCCTTTATTTAAATTGTCCAACGGGCCACGCGTCGCGCCGAACGGGCGATGGCGTTCAGAGGTCCTCTTGGCATCACTGTAACACGCTGTCGCGTCTCACTCTTAAATACGAAGCTTAAGCCTCCTCCAATTTTTTAAGATGTCCTTACCTTCACCTGCATACTAAAATGAACGATAAAGACGAACCGCTGGAGATGACATCAAACAGGTCTTTCGGGTCACAGATCTGAGGTATTAGAGTGCGAACCTAAACTTCAATCCATTAAAAGCCGCCACAGCTTCACGCAAAACCCAGCTCTGCCTTCTGCGTTTGATGCTTCTAGAAGACACGATAAATTCGCGTAGGTAGGTAAAAACTTTATTGGTTAACCAAGGGAAGGCATTAGAGGAGGTTTGGTTGCCTTGGTTCTTAATCTTGGTTGGCGGCCATCAGTCCATGACTTCTGGCGGCCTTCTCTGCCCATTCCACCAGCCTCTTCTGTGAGGTCGGCTCTGAGCTAGAGACCGCGATCCCCCACCTTCTAGGTCTGTGAGGTTCCAGCGAGGTGGTGGTTGGAGTTCTGGGCATATGAAGAGTATGTGTTCGAAATTTGCTCTCGGAGCCCCACAAAGAGAGCATTCGAGCTTGTATTGACCCGGGTGAATTATTGCCAGATAGGCCGGTGAAGGAAACGTTCTGGACTGGAGTGTCCTCCATATAGTCTGTTGTTCCTTCGTGAGGGTGTGGTGTGGTGGAGGATATTGCCACGGATCTCCCCGGAGAACACTCGGACCGAAAGAATGAACTAGGCGACAGGATTACACACACAGACGCACATTTAATGCCTCCTACGAGACACACACACTAGAACACAAAACTAACAAAGAACACAGACTATAAATACACACGACCCGGGCACACTGCTACCAGCGTCTACTGCTAGCGTTCTACTATTAGTGGTCGGCGTCCGTGCTCACGGTTGGTTCGGTGCGGCTGCGGCGTTGTATGGATCTAGTAGCCGGCGTCGATAGGGCGTTCGACGTGCTTGGGCTGGCGTCGCTGGCTGCGTCGTACAAGCTCCCCGTCCAAGCGCCCGTATAGGCGATGCCGGTGTTGTTGGCGTTGGGGGCACCACCCGGATGAGTGGCAACAGCGCTGGAGACACCCCTGGCCGTAGCAGGTGGTAGCGTCCTCCGCTGACTCCCTGGCACGGGCTCAGGCACGGCAGGAAGTCCACGATGCGATGTCGTAGAACGCGAGCTCACCGGAGCAGTAGCCGGCGTCGCTCTCTTCCAGCCAAACTGTCCCTGACCCGCCGGCGCCTCCGCTTCTCTGCTGTTGCACCATGCCTCGCTCTCACTCGCCCTTTTATAGTCTTCGCATTAGTCCAGCAAGACATCATCGGTCAAGCCCTTGCTGCTGCTGTATCCCAAGGGATCCCGGCCGACGGCTAGGGCCGACAGGGGAGATGGACTTCTCTCCTGGCGTTCATTGACTGGTGTTACAATAAAGTTGTTTCTCTCTCTCTCTCTCGCATTAGTACACGTAAGCCTTGTCGTCTTCTTTTTTCTCTTCACCACCAATCATCTCTCTCCACCTCACCGAATGCTTCTTCATGTTCTTTATTCTTCGGTTAATCCACGTTGTCCTCTTCACACCTCTTTCCTTTAAAATTTAATTTAGGCTCCTTAATATATGTGACAGATATGTGAGCCTTTCCTCTCGGCAGTGTAGCGTGATTTCATTGGAGGTGATTAGCCTGTCCCGCGCGAAATCCCTCTCGACTGTTTGGCCTGCTCGGTTGACGTACGCTCGAGCAGTAGAGTGCGCCTCCTCGTTTCCGACGTTGCCTGCGTGGGCTGGCACCCAAACTAGTTTAATTGGTCTGGGGTGGTTGGGACTTGATTGGAAAATTTTGTAGGTGGAAGAATGAACCTGTCCCTTTGCAAAATTCCTGATTGCGGTTTTGGATCCGCTCATTATGAGTGTGGCAGTGGAAGATGCTATGGCCAGTGCTATGGCCGCATCTTCCGCTTCGAGGGAGGTGGTCGCCCTTATCGAGCCCGAAGCCTTGTGTTTGAGGCTGTGCGACACCACGCTTAGGGCGTAGGCTGGGTTGCATGGGTATTCTGCCGCGTCTACGTCGACTGCGTCTTCGTTGTCCGCGTGTTTTTTATACAGGGCTTTTGCGCGTACTTCGCGTCTTTCCCTATTGTGGGTTGGGTGTACGGTCCTGGGTAGTGGGTGGACGATTAGATTTCCTTTTATTTGTTTAGGAATGCTGTGGGTGTTGTCCGCATGTCCGGAGGGGACCCGTTGGTTGAATCTTTAATGCTGCTAGAATGTGTCTGCCCGTGTTTGTGGAGGATAGTCTGTCCAACTGTGCTTTGCGGTGAGCTTCAGTCAGTTATTGTAGAGTGTTGTGGACCCCCATGCGGAGGAGCCTGTTGTTTGAGGTCCCTTGTGGGAGATTTAGGGCCGATTTGTAGGCCTGTCTTATTAGCGAGTTTACTCTGTCCGGTTCTGCCTTTGTGAGGTGAACATAGGGGAGTGACTATACCATTCTGCTAATCACGAATGCTTGCGCTAACCGCTTGAGGGCGTGTTCTCGCATGCCTCAGTGCTTGTTTGCTATTATTTTGATTAGCCTGATGGTTTGATGAGTCATGACCGTGAGTTTGGAGATGGTCTCTGTATTGAGGCCGCTGCTTTGGATGAACATTCCCAGAATGCTTAGTTTCGGTACCTCCGGTACTGGAGGCCGTCGACCTTCACTTGTATAGAGGGTTTCCTTTTTTCGTGACGGTCCGCGGTCGGGTGGAGCAGCAGGATTTCGGATTTGGTCGGCTAGCATGTGAGACATATACAGGCCACGCACTCGGCTACCACGTCCGCCCCCGCTTGTAAGGTTTCCTCCATTTCGCCGACATGTCCAGTGGTCGTCCAAAGAGTGATGTCATCTGCGTAGAAAGAATGGAATTGATGTAGGATGCGCTCTAATTTTCGGGCCATCGGTATGAGGATAATGTTGAAGACACAAGCGCATGGAGTCGAGTGGTAGAGCTTTAACGTTGTGAAACTGAGTAAACGTGCGAAAGCATGTGTTTACCAGGCTGGCGACAATATTGGTTCGATAATAATATTAGTTATTGACGACGATGTGTAATGCACAGCGGAAGAATTTCTGTATTAGTTAGATGGTAATATTAGTTGTGAAGAAGACGTTGTGCAAAGCACAGCGTAAGGGTGTGTTGCAGTTTAACACGTGCCATGTCACGAAGGCAACAACAACAACAACAATAGTACTCTCGTGCAGAGGTCAGCGAAGGTGGTCTGTTCGCGCCGCCGTGGGTTCGAAACCCCACTCGCAGCACTATTTTATTTATTTGTGGTTTGGCCAAGGTCGCCATCAAGGTTAAGCTTGACGCAAACTTGCTGAGCCGGTATGACCTCGTGAAGCATTGCTTTCGCAGTAAACGCCATCACCCTTGGTTGTCGTCCACCTAAGATGAGCGATGGCTACAGCGAAAATTCCTGGAGCAGAATCCGAAACAATTGCTAAGCTGGCCTAACTGCGATTTTTGATGGCTATGAAAAACAACGGGAGTACTGATAATTTCCACCTGTTCAAGAACTATAAGAGGCCATAGCTGTACCACGGTAGCTGGATGTATCCTTGTGGCAACACTAAAGCGTGTCGGACCGACTCAGCAGTCATGTCACGCAGCTTGCGCATCCTGTCAAGTCGTCTTTGAAATTTCTTAGTTTCCCAGTCCTCGTACAGTAAGCAACTCGCGTCATGCTATTTTTGAGTCGCTTCTCTGTCCCATTTTTTTACTACATGGGCATAGAAATATACCCATTGCCCTGAAAGCTGTCGCAAGAACCCATCGCTACTGTTATGGGCATTTGGAATAGAGAAAAAAGTGGCTTGTGCATACGGTTGCACGAATTATTTCTCGCGTTGCTCTTGGTAAACCAAAGCAATGACTTGAGTAATCTTGGGCGCTCGCACCAAGCCATCGGCGCTTAGTCCGAAATTCTACAACTTTAGAGAGATAACGGGGGCTCAAAAAGATTGTCATGTCCGACATCAGATTGCCGTCGTCTGCGTCGCTGGAGCGGTTAATCAGCACGTCCAAGAACCTTTCCTTTAAAAGAGGGCATTACTTCCGGCCTCTGATTTCAAGCTCATTTGCCCCTGAAGTGCATTGATTTAATAAAACAGAAGTGCTTTTAACACCGGGGACATTGTTGTTCTTTTTATGCACGAGAAAGTAAAACTGATTGTGATGTGTTTTCTTTTATTTTTGTGAATGGTACAGTTAACAATTTAAAGTAATGATATATGTGCCACATTGAGAGATTTATTAATGCAGTCTCATTGCTTTGTTATATATGCCTCCGTCTAGTTGCTCTGTTTTCATGTCTAACTTCCGTAGATTCATCAGTCTATCAGACTATCCGGTACAATGGAGTTGGCCCATTAAACTACTTCTCACACCCTTCAGCGCACTCCTCGTTCTCAACGCCTGCGCAGCTGTAATCCTTTACAGTGCATGTGGCGTATCACGGACCGCCACATCGCAGGTGAGAAAACCTGGACAATGGTTAACTTACCCTTAAGAGTACAATGCGATAACACCGTTTCGAACACTGCTATGTGGTGTAGAAGTAGCGTGCACAGCCTATATACCCCCGGGAACGCGGCCCTAGTGTAATCCTCACTTTACTCTATTAGCAGGCAATGTGAGGCTATAGGATACAGCGACATTATTAGATAATACATACATGCCAGTACGGTGTATGCCCTGCCTCACCAATGGTTTACACCTGAGGAGAGCTTAATCTTGTGGCGAATCTAGAACAACTCCTACATATCGCCCAAACATGTCAGCGTTTTAAGAAGGAAACTATGGCCACATCCCCATCATCTACCCTCCCCCAGCACAGACTACAGCTCATCTTCGCTCATTCTTCGTGCAAACTGCTCGAGACTGGAACGGCCTGCCATTCGACTCCATGCACCACTCCGATCCACTGCACTTCAAGGCTGCCATCCAATCTCCCATTAGTGACGCACTCAGCCCATCCCTCATGTAATACCCCATTCCTGGGGCATTTGAGGTATTGATAATAAATAAATAAATAAATCTCTTGTAGAAATAGCAGAACTCAAAAGTCTCTCATCTAGGTGTTACTGGGACAGACTGAAATTTGTTCTGATTAGTCTATAACAATCAATTAGGCATAAACAAAACATCGCACATTCTATCGGCTAACCATCGCTGCACACGCTCGTATCATACCAAAAACGTTAGAGATTTTAGAGCGTTAAGCTCTACTCTTTGCGTTTCCGGTCTCACCGTTATGCGTTATACAGACGCGTCATGTCTGTAAGCAAAGGTGGCGCTGCGTTCGCCAGCGAAGCGTGGTGTAGGCAAAAACGTAGCGTGCCTACACTACGCCAAGCGATGCTGCCTTTGAAGCCATTTCGCGTACGCGAAAATTTCAAAGCGCGCTCGTCTCTTCTGGTTAGAAACATTTTTGTTGATGCCCAGAGAGCAGTAGAGCATTTTTACAACCTGTTCACCCGAAGTAAATTACCTGGTGGAGCACTCTATCGGCTTTCTTCTCCGCTCTTAGTTGGCAGCAACAGTGTGGCTACGGCAGGCAACTACGTTGACTTATTAAACGAAACCGAGAAAGCGCGAGGTATGCTGAAAAATTAATCGTCTACAGTAGCAACTTCTGGACGGATGCAGTATACCTGATTGCTAAGTGGAAGTAGTAGTACGATAGAATGCATGACACAAAGCAGCTTTTTCACATGATGAGCCTTGTAAGGTGCTCCCTGTTTTCGCCGAGCCGCTTCAGCGGCAGGGCGCCAGATGCTGCCGTCGTCTTCGCGTAGACATCGGCCACTGGTTCGGTTGCCTGTCGCCCGTATAACCTGACTCAGCCTAGTACAACCACCATTTTTTTAGCCTACTTTTTATTCGCGGAAGGACCGTAGTTGAACCTTTTTACGCAAGACTGTGCCGGGACAGAGTTTGCAACTATGGTGGATACTGCCATCTAGCACATGCATGTTGCAAAGTAGAAAAAACAAGCACACGTAGAATGTTTACGCTTTTTATTTCTTTGCCCTTTGTCTACTGGTAGCGTGACGCCACAAGCAAAGAAACTCCTGGGAGGGCTCCAAGCTTCAGCAAGGCTGAATACGTTTCAAGGTTCACATTTATTGGCCTTCTAGTTCCCATTAACATTATCCATGGTGAACCCCCTGCGAGTTAAAGAGCAAAGTCAATAAGAGAGTGAAAGAAAAATGGGTAAAACAAGTTTAATAGCACGCAGTCTGGGTTTGCGTGCTGTCATTATTCACCCAGCAAGTGCCAGACTTGCTGACTAGAAGGAGCAAGGGTACACGAGTTCGTGACAGCCATAGGCATAGCGAGCTCTCAGGTAAGATTGCCACATGGGCTAAGCTGTTCAATGCATGTGTTATAAAGGTGTGAGACCGGCAGATTAGTGTCACTTGCAGTGAGTGCACTTCGCCTCGTGAAGTGTGACTTTGGCGGCATGGTGTTACACTGCGAAGAAAAATGTAATTCGGAAGGAACCTTTTCCAGGGATATACTGCGCGTGCACTGCGGAGCCTTGGCAATTTTCTCGGAAGGCGAAGCTGCCGCACATGTTTGTCCACGGCAGGCGTTTCCTAGGGCGATAAACTACGATCGCCGGAATGATATACTTAATTTGAGTGCTGGAATCTTTCAGCCCGACGCATATGCCCACATTGTTCCTGCACCAACGTCAATCATGAGAAAAGGAGTCGTCTTGTAAGCCAGCGTCGTTCAGCCAGTGATTTAGCGGATGAAGTGCAGCGCTGGTTGCGTAATGCCGCGAGGTGTGACCCCAGAGGACAAGAACACATCTCATCAGGCTAGAAGGCGGCCGTGCTGCTCCGAGCTATTTTCCCGATTAAGGCGAAGCCGCAATTGCACAGGAATTTTTATCGTGCAGAAAACCTAGCTGCGCACGCGAACAGCATTAAGTGCGTTTAAGCAGAGTGAGTCCGCCGGCCGAGCTCACTTCATGTCGAGTGCGTTCAGCGGCGAATGTCACTAAGCTTCATCATAGCACTGCAGAAAGGACGCCAAATGCGCTGCTGAGCCTTGACAGTGACACTAATCTTGCCCGTGTGACGGGGGTGTGTAATAGACGGCAGTGTAAAGGATACGGGGCAACATCGCATAGCTATATTAATGCGAAAACCTTTTTAGCCTTGTTTACAAGAACCCGACTGCGGCGAGTTGAGTGAGCGCGCCAGATGTCGGGTTGACCAGCCCGATGAACCAATTTTCAGTCAGACAGAGATAGCCACTACCTCTAGCGTCGAGAAAGCAAACCACGCGCGGACGCTAGAAGAGGAGGAGCGCCCAGTCTTGTGCAGCGCCGCCAGACCCGAGAGGAGGCGCTAAGCCGACGCGACAGCGTGTACGTGCTCCTTCCAACCGTGTCGGGCCGAGTGAACCCACCCGTGCAGTCGGGCTGGCCTAGCTCGACTCGACGGTCACTTAACTCGACCCCCTAGCGTATACACAAGCCCGACAACCGGTCTTGAGCCCAAAAGCCTACTCGACCCGACTTATGTCGGTCTCCTGTAAATCCCCGGTATATCCAATTGCGATAAGACCCCGTAGTTGTCGGCGTAGTGGTACAAGAAATCGGAGAATCGTCGAGATGGCAAATGGAGAGAGTAGCGACCGCAGCAGCTTCGGAGCGAGGGAACATAGCCGGAGAGGGCGTGAGAGAAGTATAGATAAATAGGACTGCAGATGGCATCGGAAGCGAAATACAGCGGACAGCATGCGCCCACTGGAAATGCAACGCAAGAGGCGGAACGCCGGCCGGAGCAGGCACCGACATCAGACCACCTGCTCAGTGGCGACAGTGCTCACGCGATAGCCGATAGTACCGTATTAAGTATTCGCGGCCGCGCGCGCGTCACTGCTTCTTCTGTCTCTCTTGTCGACGGTGCGCATGTAATGGAGTGTTTTTAGTTTATTGGTATGGTTTAGAGGGGTTTAACTTCCTGAAGCGACTCAGTCTTTGAGGGACGCCCTAGTGAAGGACTCTGGAAATATCGACCACCTGGGGTTCTTTAACGAGCACTGACATCGCACAGCACACGGGCCTCTAGAATCTCGCCTCCATCGAAACTCGACCGCCGCGGCCGGGATCAAACCCGCGTCTTTCGGGTCAGCAGCCGAGCGCCATAACCACTCAGCCAACGCGACGGCCACAATAGAGTGTGATGAAACGGGCCTCGTCAGCAACGCCTGCTGCATGCAAGGAAGTCGAAGGCGGCCACGGAAGTACACTATTCCCGCCGCGGCAAAGCAGGACACCGAATACAATACGAGCAGAAAGGACTTAACTACATCGAAAACACCACTCGAAAACATTTCACCCGCCGGGCTACAATCATTTCGCATTCATACACGTAAGCTCTCGTAAGTGTATCTGTCGAATTTTTTTTTTGTTGTTGGCTAGATAACATGCGTGGTGTGGTGAACACAAAATACGCCGCGGTTAAGCAGTGGCGCTGCTAGCGCATGAGCGTGGTCGATCGTAGTCGACCGGTCATCTGACAAAGGGCCGGCATACAAAACAATAAAACCAGTTGGCACCGAGACTCAAAGCCTATCGCATCGTCTCTGCTTTCTTCGCGCGTGCCAACCGCGGGACGTGCCTCAAAGTGATGCGTGCAGTATCCTATGGAATGTGTAATTGTAAATTGTAGGGTATAGAGTCCTGAAGCGACACATATAACCGTGGGGTAGGCCGTAGGAGAGCTTCGAATTAATTTATTCCGCTTGGGGTTCGTTAACGTGCGCTGATATTGCACAGGACTTGAGTGTTCTCGTATTTCACCTCCATTAAAAAAGGCCCCGGAGGCCGTGATCCAACCCAGTCCAACATTCTTGGACAAAAATTACGAATATTGGAAGAGTGTCAGGTGCTGTTATAGAAATACTGAAATAAATGGTGCATTCTTTTGATGCGTCGCAAAAACTTTCTTTCGAAGTTCTTCCATCGCTCGCATTGAGTTGGTAAGAGTGCCATAGGAAACCAATGGGGAACATTTTTGATGATAGCAGAAACGTTAATAGCAAAAACATGCAAGCCTGCCGAGGGGAGATCTGCGGAAACTGATTGTTGTAGTGAGATCTTCACAAACTCTTTCCCGTTGAAAAATACCTTTTTCAAGAATTGCTGGGCATGCCACGATTTTGGGGTGAACAACCTAACCCTAAAGCCACTGAGCCACCGCGGGTGGTTGAAAAAAAAAAGCACTGAAGCCTATGCATTCCTGCTTCTGTCAAAGTATGCATTAATGCCACATTCGTATCATTAAAAATGGATTCCTCTGTCCCGAATAAGCCGACTTATGGACGGTGGGCTCCAAAGAGAAACTGTGCCCCACTGTTATGATACTCACATGCAAGAATACGTGCAACCCCATTCTGTGAAGAAGTCGTTCGTGGCGTTGCGTGAGTACTGAATGAAGGCTTGGTGTTTCACACATTGCTGTAATGATATGTTGTAATAATAGGCTTCATAGCATTCTTTTTTGTCATTACCGCAAGCAAACTTGGGATCTTCAGCACAGTGCGGTGCAGCTTGACCTGAATGGGAGGAATGGAAAATTAAGCGTGTGAAAAATAAAACAGATGTTGTTGCTACGCCCGTGATGAGAAGCCCTGTTATAGAATATTAACACTACGTACTCAATCAGTGTTTTGTTTTCTGGATGATACAAGCTTTGAGATAAAAGTAAAAGTTGTATTCGTTTTGCTAACTGCTTTGAAAAAAAAGGGAGGGGGTGGTGGCGGTACGCGTCTGTCGGGAGCCCCGAATGTTCGGGCATATAGGCCTCTGCTCAATGTATACCTCACGAAGATTTCTCCTGCGTGTGCTCGGTAATAGTCACCTACTACTGGCCAAAACCTGATATGAAATCTTATTGGAAATGAAAAGACCTTGCCTTACATCGATAAAATCAGCTGGGATTTTATTACCGGTTAAACAAGGAATTTCAATTGCAGCTCTGCACAGAAGGCCGCGTTTAATGAGATGAAAGATAGTCTGCAGTGAAGCTTTGGTAAAATCCGTATATGCTGCAAACATGATCATAATGTCACGTAGTAGAGACTGCAGTCCGGCTAGCAGAAAGACAGCGAAAATGGCTACAAAACGAAATTCTTTATTTGGGCTGACTTGCGCACACAAGGGACTGAATCACTCGGCGGCAGCGTAGCAAAAAGCGTGCTCGGCGGTCGTCCTACAGAATGCCCGCCGCTATCGCCCGTGCTCAATTTAAAGCTGAGAGCGAACTTTCGAGATACGGCGTGCAAAGTTACTAGAACAGTCTGGAACAACCTAGAATGAGCTCCGCCTGGGCGCTATGAATCCAAACAAATCTGCATGCGTGTTGCATTACAAAGTGATAAAGCCGCGTGCTAGCGCCTTTAAAGAGTGAACAAACAAACAGTACAAAGATTCGTTAAATCTTGTTAAATGAGCTGTCTTCTTTCTTCTTATGAAAGACATTTGATAAAATTTATTAGCGCGCACGCTTTCTTTACACCGCCTTCATGTTTAAGAACGTTTACGTTGAAAATCTGCGCTGCATTCTCCTCGTCGAGCGGGACTGCATAGCAGCAACCCTCGTATACCATGGCGGCGCGGATGAATGTTTTTGTTCGCTTGCAGGTTTATAATATCGTATAAATGTGTATATATTTGCACATAAACGATACAGCAGTCCTCTATGCATGTGCCGAAACTAACATTGGCCAACTCAGATTAACTTCCTGGAGGCTGGCATCACAATCTTTTTCGGAATCTCAAACTTTGCGTGAACGACATCTATCGCGCTCACTTAACACTGCTTCTAGTATCAGGATTAAAAAAATAATAACGAATGTGACAACTGATCCAACACTTGAGGACCGTAACAGTGTTTTTAACCCAATGTTGCGGAATCAGCACTTTGAATGACAAGGTTTTTGTTTCGTAAAAAAAATTACGGCTCTTAAAGACCGCGACTAATAGAGAGTTGTGGCGCAGTGTGGTCCGCGATCCTTTACCGTGATCCGCTTCTGCGCGCCGCCAGTGCAGACGCTCTGATTGGTTCCGACGCGGCAGGCGAGCCATTTGTCGCCCTCAGGATGATTCGCGCATGTGGAATGGCTCCAAGCAGAAGCGGATCACAGCAGCGGATCGCACTGTGCTAAAGCTCTCTAATATGTCGAATTGGGCATGTTGGTACAATGGCCAAAATAAATTTTTAGGTATTCTGTTCTTTTTTAAAGGGAGCCTGAAATGATTTCGATGGGCATATTCAAGTGCAACAGAGCTGCACACCGTTCTATGTGGGTGTTCTATAGTCGGATACAACTGAAGAACGCAGCTGATTTTCCCCGGCAAAGGACCCCTTCCGGCGAATGGCGTCGACCGATTCTCGTGACCCTGCCAGCGTGACAATGCAGGGGGCGGCGCCACATTGAACAGAGGGGTCTATCTCCGACCATAGAGGGAAGGAATGATCCCCTTTCATCCACCACTCTCACCTTCGTCTCACTAGCAGAGTCGCGAGAATCGGCCGACGATATTGGCTGGAAGGGAGCCCTTTGACGGAGAAAGGCCGCTGCCTTCTTATTCGACTATAGTCAAATTTGAATGCTATTATTTAGAAATAATTAAAAAAATAGCTGCTTACCACAGCTCGCAACCGATTAGGGCTGCACGTCATTACCGCGTCCCTCACCTCGATGACGTATGTGGGCAGTATTGGCGCGGCGGGAACGCTCGCCCAGACTGCCCACTGACGTCATCGGAGTGGGGGAAGCGACCGTGAGGTGTAGCTCAAATCGGTTTCGAGTTATTGCGAGCCGCGATTCGTAAAAATAGTTATAAATTATAGGGTCCACGCAGAGCTCACTAAATTGATTTAAATATTCACGAAGACTATCTCTATAGACCAGATGCACTAGAATATGCTCATCGAAATCATTTAAGGGTTCCTTTAAATCTTGTAGCGTCTGCGGGTGCTAAGAAACATACGCCAATCAATCATTTATGACGTTCAACTCCGCCCATCTAAAACTCACGTAATGAGGCATTTCATGAACGCTCTAGAAAAACCCCCGTTCGGGATTTATTCTTCGAGGGTCTCAACCATGAACCCGAAAGTGCTGAGCGCCGGATAACGCCGACGCCTCCTCATTTAAGTCACAGATGGTCTTCTCAAATTGATGCACACTAAAGGTCGAATGTGTGACATCGGCGCACAGCGTAACAAGAGGGAGCAGTGATACATTACATTGTCTAATAGTCTCGCAATAGGAAAAAGCTTGCTCAGGGTTACGGCGAAGACAGTACTCAAAAGCTTTCACCACTAAAAGCTTTCAAAGATGGGCAGAGTGATTGACTCTGAGGTGACTGAGCAAAGAAACAGCAGAAAGAAGCACTAGCGGGCATTCCTTCATTGCGCAGGAAGACCTGTCTACCAAAGCCTCATAAAAGACCCCTGAAAAGATTTGCAGAGATAGTAAACAAAGCGAGACTTGTACATCTCGAATCACCAATCATCCTCCGGCAACTATTACAGGTTTTGAAGCAGCAGAAATATGGGTGACTGGAAACAACCCTCTTCATTTTCTCTGTCAACTCGTCCACTGAAGAGAGCCAAAAAAATGGCAGGGAATTTTTGCCTAAATTCAACAAACGTGCTGAAGCAGAATTGCATATGAACCTTGGCTTGTGTTGTTAATTTACGGTTGACTTTTTAATGTTGCCCTATGCTGTTTTTCACGACGTAAGTGGTTGGGTTTTAATATAGTTAAACCGAGTAGGACTAGCGAAATAGCGAAAGCAATTCGGCAACACCGTCTCGAAGGCAACCACCTGAAAAGACACGGTACGAGCAGCACGCGTCCATCGCCGCCACGCGGTTGCTCGCGTTATTCTCACGGCTCTCGCGAGGCCAATCTGCGACAAAATAAGGCAAGCAAAACACACCACTAGCCCGCGAGCAAAACTGATCACTAGCCCTTGCACCTAAGCTGGCGCTGTTCCTACTGGTGAAGCTTTGACAGGAGCGGTAGGCAGGATATCAGTTGGAGGTCGCATGCCTGCCTTCGTACTGCGAACAGCGTTTATGTTACGGCGGCAGTCTTGAGCTGGATGCCCTTGTGGTGCGCATTTAAAACAACCGCTGGACCCGGCTAGGGGGCTTTTCCGCTCGAGGAGGCTGATGTAGCACGTGCAGGAGTCGGTTGGCTTCATCGCTCATCGGCAAAAAATGATGTACTCAATGCCTTGTTTAGATGCGTCGCTGCGAAGGACAGAAACGGAAAGCTGGGAGTTCCTTTGCGAGCAGCGTGCCACATCATCACCGCTCCCTTTGGTCAAGACATGGAAGCCGTGTTTTGCCTATTGACCGCTCCTACAAAAGCCAGCAACGAACACAGCATTTTTGCGGTTTTCGGCACCACAAAATGTACAGGACACAAGTCGCATCTGAAAGCCTGTTATCACGGATGCCAATATTGAGTCACCCCGTTGACGCGAAACGCTCACCGCGCCCAGTCTTCTTCCCTTACCTCAAGCGCCAGGCGGTAATCTTCACCAAGCACAATATAGCACTAAACACCGCCTGGTACCGTTTCCTTAAATAAACTTAAACATGCTAGACCCGCACAGTTACCGCAAATAGAATTTATCCCACGGAGACAAAGAAGAGGGCAATCTTGGAAGCGCCGCACCCTGCACAGTGACAGAACTGAAAGCATATTTAGAAATACTGCACTTTTATTAAACTTCTTTCTTTTTGTAAACGAGTACTGAGCTTTATGCTGTATGCCTGATTTCAAAGAAGATATGCTTAGTAAGGTGTGGGTGCGGGCTAGTTGGTAATGCATTATAAGACGAAAAGCGCGAAAACAAAACTCACGGACGCAAGAAAGACGCTTGTCCTTCGTCTTTCTTGCGTCCGTGTGTTTTTTTTCGCGGCTTTCGTCTCACAAGGTATGCTGTTTGCATTCAATTTTCAGCCTGGCGTTTTTTGCTTACGACGACACGAAAATTTCCTTGACTGTAGAGGTACACAGCTTCGCTGTAATATACACGAACAACTAGACGCCGGTAGGCATCCTGGGTAAAGAGAAGCCCCGAAAACTTTGGCCGCAGCGTGAATGCAGCAATGAGCAATGATACTTACAGCATTTCTATCACCTTCGGCAACGCCGACTAAAAGATGTCTGAGTGGTTGATACTCTGTCAGGACTGCTGAATTCAGTGGCCGGTCAAGAATAAGTACTAGCAGAATGCCTCTGAGTATCAGTTCCTTTCGTTAAGCGTATATCACCGTGCTAAGGTTTTCAGGCGAAACTCGACCTTGTCTAGTGTAACAGTGTTCGGATTGAGCAGTTGACCTACGCAGAATGCAAAGGAACTCAAAGGCTTATATACGCGTCGTGCCGAGCTGTCACTTGAACAGGGTTGCATACCTGGGATGTTAGATTGGCCATTTCAGAAGAGTTAAGGTTTCGTGCTTAATGTGCTGTGTGAGGAGCACTATGGCACCGGTCACATGGATATGCTGGCTGGTAGTTTTGTGTGGTAGCTTCGAATGCATCTCGCGATCGAACAGCATGTCACAAGGTGCAAAATCTGCCAAGCAGTTCAGCTAGCTTTCCTCTCTGTACCACTTCACACTAGGAACTTTCCGTCGACGTGTTGGTCGTGCATGCACGTAGATTTTGCCTTAAAGGATTCTAGTGTCCGCCTAGTTTTGGTGGATTCATATTTCAAGTTAGTCGAAGTGGAGCCGATGTCTTCGACATCCACCCCACAACATCCGAAAAGCTTCGCGGTGTCTTTGCAGCTTACGTACATCCTACCTAAAAAAGTAGTCAGCGACAATAAATTGCAGTTTGTGTTCGTAGAGTTTGACGAGTTCATGACCATTAACGACGTGAAACACATTCACTCTGCTCATTGTAATGCAGCTTCAAACGGTGTTGCATAAATCACGGTGGAAACACTAAAAAAACATTACCCAGACAACGTAATGAGACCCCTGGACAGCAATGTTCGCCTCAAGGGTGTCTTGACAGTCTTCATGTGAGCTACCGCCGCACGCCAAATTGCGTGACTGGAGGAACGCCTGCAGAATTGTTCCTGAAGTTTGGTTTGGTTTACAGGGGTTTAACGCCCCAAAGCGACTGAGGCTATGAGAGACGCCGTAGTGAAGGGCTCTGCATGGAATAATTTCGACTACCTGGGGATCTTTAATATGCACTGACATCGCACAGCCCACGGGCCTCTAGCATTTCGCCTCCATCGAAATTAAACCGACGCGGCCCGTATTGAATCCGCGTCTTTCGGGTCAGCAGCCGAGCGCCATAACCACTGAGCCACCGTGGCGGCTTTGTTCATGGAGTGTCATCCACACGCATAATAGTGTTGACTCATGCCTGACTTCCACAGTTCGATGAAACGTAGCACAGTGTAAACATCGAACGGTGTGCGGTGAGCGTATTTCGTGGTTGGAAAGCATCGTGAGTAAGGTGATGATAGCGGGGACCTACGTAGCGGAAGTGCTCAACCAGCTCAGATGCATGCATGCTTACCACATCCCCTTATACACTCGGAGAGCTCATAACCCCTCAAGGGGCGGTCCTTTCTCCCCTTATTTTCTTTAACGTTGCTCTCATCCCCCTAACTCACAAACTGGCTCTAATCCCACAGCTAAATCATACCCTGTACGCTGATGATATTACCACATGGACCACTCATGGCTCTTTCTGGGAAATCGAGAAAACTCTTCAGTTAGCAGCAGACACCATCTCCTCTCACGCGTCATCCATCGGGCTCTAATGTTCCCCATCTAAGTCCGCGCTCTTCCTAATTAGGCCAAAATCTTGCGCTAACTCGCCCAACCAAATCAATTTAAAAGGTTCCCCTATCCCCATCACACCCGCCCTCCGCATCCTTGGCCTCCACTTGCAGGATTCTGGAAGAAATGAACATACCCTTAAAAGGCTCAAGGCCTCCACGCAATCCGTGTTGCAGCTTCTACGCCGAGTGTCCTCCCTTAACAAGGGTTTAGACGAAGCGGACAACGTGAAAGTAGTGCACGCATTTACGCTTAGCCGCACTCTATACGCAACCCCATATCTCAAATTGAACCGCACGGAAACCGAACGCGTGAACGCAATGATCCGCCTTGCGACTAAGGCAGCCCTAAACCTACCTCGTTGCACTAGCACAGCCAAACTTCTTGCACTAGGCATGTATAACACCATTCAGGAAGTAGTTGACGCGCACCTTCAGACACAGTACTTTAGACTTGTCACGAGCTCCACTGGCCGCCATATACTCCCCTCCCTCCGCATCAACATACCCGCTAACCAGTCAACCCTTATAGCCTTCCCTCGACACATCCATACACCTCTCGTTGTGAAACCCCTTCCTCGAAACGTCCATCCCCAATATCACATCTCTCGCCACGTAGCTCGCGCTAATGACCTCCATAAGTATTATGGGCAAGCCCACGATGCCGTTTGGGTTGACGCCGCATGTACAACGCATGAAGCTGTAGCAGTTGCCTACAATCCAACCCTACCTGACCCCCTAACTCACCGTCTTCCCTCGGGCTCTACGCCTGAGGAGGCAAAGGAGACCGCCATCGCCATAGCCCTTGCACATTCGGACGCCCAATACATCTTCAGTGACTCCAAAACGGCTCTGTCCAACTTTGCCAGGGGCAGGATTCACGCCCCTGCCTGGCAGTTGTTGAAAAGGCACATGTACGCTCGTGTGTGCCTTTTCTTTCTTGTCGTCCTCTGTTCGCGCTGGATTCTGGGACCGTTCGGACACATCCTCTTCAGCATCACCTTCGGCGAGCCTCTCGTGCGCACAAGGTGCCAGATCTGTTTAAGCGTGATTACTTTACTAAATAAAGTTTTTGTAGTGAGGAATAAGAAAAGGTTCCAGTGCGTGCGCCATACCACAGCGTGTGCATGGTCGCGGAAGCGTTTGCCGACTCATAGATACGTCACTCGACACAAGGATTTAAATGTGCAGTGTTTCGTGCAGCACGATGCCCTGCACGCCTGAAAAGAGAAACATGTTACTTTCGTCTACATACCTGTGCCGCACTTGTTGACGCACTCGTAAAAACTGCCGAATCCTTGTGTGTGGTCATTCGGTACGAAGTCGTCTTCACATATTCCCAAAGTGGAGTTGTAAAAATATCGAAAGGTTGTTGGACCGTCGTAGTCATATGAAATCCTTGGTGATTCGTGATTACAAGCTAGATCTTTTGCCTCCTTCTTTCCTCTGGTTAGATGTTCTGTCTCTGAATGAAAAAGACATTTTCTTAATGAGCGTTCAAAGGGTTTCATAGATCATCCAGAAGTAAGACACGTAGTTTCCGTAGTTAAATTTTCTATTTGCACATATTTGTATTTATATACTACCCCCAGCTGTTTACCAAGTGTTTTAATGACGCGTAGGCTTTAATGACGCGTAGGCTAATGAATAGTAGGCTTTCTGAACTATAAACCATGCAGTCTTTTATGGCCTATGTGGTGTTAGTCTTAGAATGGACACTGGAAATTATTTGGTTCCGCTTTAGTTAATTTTTATGGAATGATCGATGTTGGTGATCTAGAGACCAATGGTGTTGACCTTGATGTCTTCTGATGGTTCGATGATCCGGCGACACGTTCCAGAACTGGACAACTTCAGGACACTGATAATCATTATCAACCTGACTACACCCCCAGCAGTGCGAAGGCCTCTCCCATGTCTCTCTAATTACTCCTGTCCTTTGCCAGGTGCGCCCACCCTATCCCCCTCAAACTTCGTAATCTCATCCGCCCACCTAACCTTCTTCCACCCTCTGCTACGCTAAATAAACAAATACGGTGTGCTACTATATGCACAGTTTATTACACTGGTTAAGAAAAACATTTTCACTAGCCCGGAGCGGTACCTGCGCCGCTCTGTCTGTCACGAGGCGCTGACTGGCTTGTCAAACTCGCCCCTCCTCTCAAGGGTCCGTCTGCCCTGGCCCAATCTTCCTCCGATCTCTACGACCTCCCCCAGCCTCTCCCCCGGTCTCTGCCAATCTCCGCCAATCTCCCCCTTTTCGCGCAAAAAAGCCGCCCTTAAATTCCTTTGCCCAGGATTTTTGGTAGGCAATGGGAAATTCGCTTGTCAGAGCGAATAAGAAGAATTTTGTTTCGAGCCCCGTGCTCACGGAGTTGTCGACTCGCATGCACCACATGAATTCCGTGAAGGCGTTGCGCATTTAGGCTTGCAGTTACGGCGTACCGACGCAAACACACAAAAACGATAGCGAAACAACAGGGAGGGCGAAGGTACAGTGCAAACCGCACGCACCTTCGCTGCTCGTGTCCATGTCGCGGACACCAGGCCGCGAACACCATGTCCGGGAGAATTCAGACCTCCGGGTTGTCTTCCCGTGTGTTGGTGAAGGGCAAAGCCAACACCGGACAGAACTAAATGGTGCTCGAGCTTTGCCGTGTAAAGCATGTATAGGACCTGCGACAACGGGCATCCTGGTTGTAGTCCGACCTGCACGTTTACAGGCTCAGACTGGGCGTCGGCAAAGAACGCCTGCACGCAGTTGGTGCAGTATAGGAGGCGAAGCAGTCCAATCCATTCTAATGGCATTCCGATAGCTGTCATATTTTGTCCGTCTCCATTGCTCCTTCGACTGCAGTCACCACTACTACGTGACAATATTCGCGTGCACCAACACATGCCTGATGCACTGCGACACCGTCGCCCTGAATTATTGGCATCTGGACAATGGAGCCTTCTCTATGACAACGCAAGGCCGCGCACTGCTCTCAGCGTGACAGAATTTCTCGCCAAGCACAGCACTACTGTACTTCCCCATCCGCCATACTCGCCTGACCTGTCCCCATGCGATTTTTTCCTGTTTCCTCGTGTGAAGAAAGCCCTAAGAGGTCGCTGGATGGGGAGCGTGGAGGCCATTCAAGACGCCACGACAAGGAACTGACAGCCCTGCCAAAAGAAGCGTTTTCCATCTGTTTACAGGACCTGAAGAAGCGTTGGAAGCAGTGCATAGACTGTAAAGGAGACTATTTCGAAGGGGTGCTGCAAATATGATTTTAAAGTTAAACGCATTTTGTTTTAATGGACTCAGTCTCCGAACATTACGGACCAAGGTTGTTGTTAGGCTGATGGGCAGGATGACGAAAATCAATGTCGGCGTGCGTCAAACAACCAGTGATTAGGCTGGTTGAGGAATACGAAAAGTTAATCTTTCAGCTATTACACCGAGGAGCGTGGAAACAATTGGAGTCTCGTGGCTGCCCTTTACCAGTAGCCACGTAACTGTTTAGAATTACAAAAGTTATATTATCCTCAGCGCAATGGCTAACAAATTCTGCCCATCGCACGCGCGAGTCGAAAAGTAGCCCTGCGAGGCCGTTTCACACACATGCGATTTTTGTCCCGCTATGCTGCGAATTCCGTCGGCTTGCGACTCGGGAAGCCGTAGGTCGAGCCGTGGACGGCTTGCGATGGGTTTCCGTCAGGTTGATTCAATCGCAGCTTCGGTGTGTTCGCTCTGCGACTAACCCATTTGGGAGAGCAGAGACGGCGCGCGACTTGGGGTCACGTGGGGTCACGTGGGAGCTGTTGGCGCGACGGAAGCAAAACTGTTTATTCGAATCGAAACATACTAAATATTGCGTTGCATCTAAAAACCCTCTTGTGATAACACCATCAACACATTCCTTGACGTGTTTCTCTCGCGTTTAATCATACGTTGCCTATGCAAACATCAAGCAATGTTACCTGTTCCTCTGACCGTATTTGTTGGGTACGCGTGAAGCACTGACCGAAAATCGCACTGCGGCGTCACCGACTAGGCCGAATATTTTGGCTCTAGACGCAGCATGTGAAACGGGCTTAATCCTTGCCACAGCTAGACTACCTGCTGCCCCGTGTTTCCGCTTATGAAGGTGTTCTTGCTTTCGGTTCTCTGTGGTCAAGGATCTCTGCTGGCGCTTCTAAAAGCGAGTGGGCTGTAGGTGCTCAAATAAAGATCTCTCCTGTCGGTTCCGAAAGCGATAACTATCTCGGTGTTCGCCAGCACTACTTGTGGATGGTTTCGTCGATGTCGGTGCTGTTGTATTCGATCTTAGGAGCACAGTGAGCATGTGAATGTTCAGAGTGCAGTCAAAATGGTTTCTCTATGTCGATTCCTGGACGAAAGAGACTTTCACGCCGCACTAGTGCTCCGGCGCGCGCTCAGTGGCCTCGAGTCAGTAGGCGTGCACCTACCGTGCTTACACGTGGCGCCACCTGGCATCATCGCCTGTGTGCACGCGCCGGAAGTTACTATTGACTGCCACTGCCTAATTTTACAACAATCTCCTATTTGCCTTCACAACGCCGTAATTGTAGGAAATGACTTGAAAGCCCTTAGAAGAAGCAGCAATCCAAAATTTTTGAACCTCATTTCAGCAGCGCCTTGTGAACTTGCGAAGGTTTCCGAGGAGGGCTTGGGAAGGGCGAACGGAAACCGGGTGGTCAAAATTTTCGGGAAGAGATTGCCGGAAACATAGCCGTTAAATGAATTCCTGCATTTAAAACGCTTGTACAGAGAGCGCGCAAAGCATTACCCACCAGTACATTCCACACCGTGACACAGGTGCGATAAAACCTTCTGTGTCTCGCCCGCGTGGCGGTGCTCGCCTTTGAATGAGCCTGTGCGAGACAGCGGTCAACTGACGCTTGCGCTGCGGAGAGACATATACAGATGGGCGTTACTGCGCTCTCTACGAATCTGCACGGTTTTGGAATGGCGTGTGAGATGTACAGAATATCCTGAGCCACGCAGCCCAGGATAATCGAGATTTTGAAGTTCTAAAAACTGGCATGGCTATTACTAAGGATCAGCCACGAATCTCTAATGGCAATAAAGTGCCCAACTGTAATATTTGAAAAGTTAACTATTAGAATTTCGTTAGCTGACTCGCTAGCTTAAATAATTTACCGGTTCTTTGACACCTATCATCGTTGGTACTACTATGCCGTAGAAGCAATTTTGATAGGTCAAAAAGACCCGGCTGATGCAGTAAGCAACGTCAAATTTTTGTTTTTAGGCAATATAAGAATGCCTAACAGCGGTACCTCGAAAAGCATGTTTTAGTGGCTATTGGCAGGCTTCGCTGCAGTATACCGTTGCATGAATCCCTGCGTTTGCTTTTTTAGGCGTAAACGAGCCCCGTAAGAATAATTGTTTGACTTTTTTTATTTCAACGCATTTATAAACTAGGTTTTTAGACTAATGAATCTTGCTCGCACTACGTGCTAGCTAGCATCGTACTGAGCACAACGGAAGGATAAAAGACCTGAATCAAATGCACTGAATGATGACTGCTCCTGGCGTCGATAAAACCTTATACGTGTCCACAGTCTATAATTTCACGGAAACTCGGGTGGGCATTCATGCGATCACAAATATTAGAACTCTATATCGAAGGATAAAAAACTGTAACTGACGTACCAGCAAGTTGCAAAGCAACCAATGAATACGAAGTGACAACAGCAATGAGGAACCGCATTGCAACTTGTACCATTGTGCAAGCTTGCTCTGGTAAGCAGAGGTTTTGCAGCCGTCTATATATAGTGATGTTCCCGTGGCCTAGGCACCTATACGCACACGACTGACGTCAGTTGTCTGAAGGCAAGGGGGGTACAAAAGTCGATGAAATTCTCTCCGCTCTTATCGCTCATAAGACATGTTAATGCGCTACGTTGTTCGCTCCGGAATGCGCGAGTTCTGTTTCACGATGTTTCTGATGCAGACAGTTTTTGTGATTCAACACAGTTGCGAAAATTCAGTTTTCATCGTTCTGCAAGTTGAATGCTGGACGGGCCTCAGTTATGGCTGTCTTGATGCCACACGTAGCGTAAGAGGGTGCGCGCAGATTCCGCTCTGAATGTTCGGTCACGTCCCACGTGACACTGCCGGTAATAAAGGACTTACTACAACCACCGCTGTGGACAAGGGTGGCGCTGGTGAACACTCTCAAGGTTAAGTTACACGCATCATAAGTATGCCAAGCACAGAAGATTGGACATCCGCCTTCGTAGCTGAGTTGGTACTAGACCCAAAATTCGGAGATGGTAGGTTCGGATCCGGGCCCGTCGGCGGCATGTCGCTGTTTTCTGTTCTCCTTTCTAACCCCCTCCGGGGGCATCTGCTTCACGCAGATGTTGGTGAGTTGTGACACCACGGGTTCCCGAGCATCCGCAGGGACATCGCCGCACGGTGGTGATGGTGAGCAGTGCGTCACCACGGACCCGAGCACCCGCGCTTAGCAGTGCGTGGCGTCACCGTGTCCGGGGAATAGGGGATCCTTGTGGTTGAGCCGATGCCGACCTCTTGGAACTTTAAGGCAGCAGGCCCATGCCTCCGCACAGGAGGTTGGGCCCCGGATTGGCTCTGCGTATGGAACCGCGGGCGAGACGAGGATTGCGCCCGCGAAAGCCGGCTTGCTCTGCCTTCATGCCGCCCGTAGTCAGCTCGCCTTCTTGCTGCTCCTGGAACCGCTACCGCTGCCGTATGCACCGGTGCAGGGGCGAAGTGCAGTGGCTCCCTGCCTGGTCGCGGGCCACCAGCATGATCCGCCGCGGGCCGCTTTCCGAGGCCGTGGCTGTTGTATCGTACATGATACGCATGCGCTGTGCGTGCCAGCCCATCCCGAACCGACCGCTGCCGTTGACGCGAACACGTGCCTACATCAACCTGCCCTATAAAACCGAGCAGCTGCTATCAATAAAGGTTCATTCTGTTCTTGCGTGACTTGGTCGTTACATGGTGTCAGAAGTGGGATCACTGTCTGCCTCTCAAGCAGTGGCTTGAACAAGAAACGCGAAGGCGTCGCCTACAAGCCAGGAAAAATGGAGCTTTTCAAGCAGCCCGACCAGCTACTTCTGACCGGGAACATCGCGAAGAAGTGGGCGTTGTTTAAGCAGAAGTTCGAGCTCTTTTTGGAAGCAACAGCATCGACCAAGGAGCCAAGGACGGAAGCTGCTAAGACTGCGCTGCTGCTAAGTGTTGCCGGCGATGACGCTCTTGAGGTATTTAATAACTTCACTTTTTCGGCGGAAGAAGGCAAGAATGACTATGCAACGGTTGTGAGCAAGTTTGAAGCGTACTGTCAGGAGCAGCAGAATGAGGTCTACGAGAGGTACGTGTTTCGCTCAAGGATTCAAGCGGAAGGCGAACCTTTTGAACAATTTCTACGCGACCTGCGAAAGCTAGCCCAGAGTTGCAACTTCTCAACACTGAGCGACGGAATGATCCGTGACCAGATTGTGTTCGACACAAATAATCCGAAGCTACGGGAGAAACTGCTCAAAGTTGAAATCCTAACGCTGCTTAAAGCAGAACAGAGCTGCAAAGCTGCCGAAGTGTCGGCTCACCAAAATGAGACCTGGGGCCAAATGGAAAGGCAAGCGGCGTCGGTAAAACGGCGTGAACGGTTCAGATGCAGCCGATGCAACCGATTGCACGAGCGGAACAAGTGTCCGGCGTTCGGGAAGACATGTTTTGCGTGCAAAGGGGCCAATCATTTCGCGGCCTGCTGCCAGAAAGAGCCTGCAGTCAGTGCAGTCGTTCACGGCGAGGACAACTTCGACATCCTCAATGTAAGGGTATGCACAGTCGATAGGACCGCTGACTGGACAGTTGAAGCCAAGGTGTCGAACCAGAATGTTGTTTTTAAAGTAGACACTGGGTCCCAGGCAAACTTGCTGCCTTATTCAGTCTTTCGCAAGTTCAAAGCTACGCCATGCCTGACTCCAAGCAGCTCCGTACTTCGGTCTTACAGTGGTGACGTAATTAAGCACTTCGGCGTGGCGACCCTACCAGTGGTCATTAACGACAAGTCCGGCACCTTCACCTTCTTCATAGTGAAGAAAAGCAAACAGGCGATACTTGGACTACATGCAACGGAGGCGCTGGGACTCGTAGTTCGTTCAGTCAACGCAGTGGATACAGCAGAGTCTGACAAAATATTGCAAGAATTCTCGCCGCTTTTTCAAGGTACCGGCTGTGTAGCCCGCCCATACCGGATGGTCCTGCGCGAAGACGCCATACCAGTGATACAGCCGGAGCGACGCGTCCCCTTGGCATTGCGAGAACCACTGCGAGAGGAGCTGCAGCGCATGGAAGAGGCTCATATCATTGAAAGGGTCAATGAACCAACAGAATTGGTGAGACCGCTGGTCATTGTCAGGAAAAAGGATGGCAAACTTCGGGTCTGCATGGATCCTAGAAACATTAACGAATGCCTGAAACGGGAGCACTATCAGATGCCTAAACGTGACGATATTGAGGCAGAGCTGGCAGGCGCTAAATACTTCTCGCGCCTAGATGTAAACTCAGGGTTTCATCAGATTCCATTGGATCAGGCCACATCAACCATTTGCACGTTCGCGACACGTTTTGGGCGTTATCGTTTTTTGAGACTGCCGTTTGGGATTGCGTCAGCGCCTGAAGTGTTTCAAAGAACGTTGAGCTCAATTTTTGATCGAGCACCAGGCGTGCGCGTGTATGTCGATGACGTCCTGATATGGGGTGCTACCCGGGAAGAACACGACAAGCGCCTTCGTAGAGCGCTGGAACTAGCAAAGCAAGCAGGCTTGACGTTCAATCCAGCCAAATGCAAGTTCGCGTGCACCGAGGTTGAGTTCTTGGGCGACCTCATCAGCCAAGACGGTATAAAGCCGAATCTCTCATTCAGTGCATCGATTGCTGAAATGCCGCAACCGGCTGATAAGACCGCGGTTCAGCGAATGCTTGGTGTGGCCAATTATTTTGGGAAGTATATCCCGCATCTTGCTGAAAAGACCAAGTTGTTACGAGGTATTATAAAAAAAGAAACAGTCTTCGAGTGGACAGACAAGCATGCCGCTGAGTGGGCAGCTATTTGCGCACTTCTAAGCAGCGCACCGGTGCTGGCAATTTTTGATCCAGCAAGAGAGACAAAAATTAGCTCTGATGCATCAAAAAATGGGCTAGGAGCCGCACTGTTGCAGCGACACGGAGATAGCTGGCGACCTGTCGCCTACGCATCACGCGTCATGAGTGAGACTGAGCAAAGGTACTCACATATAGAGAAAGAAACAATGGGAATAACTTGTGGGTGTGAAAAATTTCACTATTTCGTTTACGGCCGAAGAATTGTTATCGAGACGGACCACCGCCCCCTCCTAGCAATTGCGTCGAAAGGAATCGGCGATATGCCACCACGGCTTCAGCGGTTTTTCTTGCGCTTGTGCAAGTACGATTATTCCCTTCAATCCGTACCAGGGCAAGAGCTGCTGCTGGCCGATATGCTGTCAAAAGCGTCACCCAAGAAACCACTGGACATCACAGCCTCCGAAGACGAAGTAGAAGTTCATGCGGTTGGAGCGGTCACGGACATGGTGAGCAGAAAAACACTTAATCGACTTGTGGAGGCCACGGCAGACGATCCGGATCTACAGTCGGTTATACGGTACATAACAGCCGGCGGTAACCTGGGTGGCAGCATGAAATCATTTGCGGCGGAATTGTCCCTGATTGAAGGCATTGTGTTTAAAGGCACTAAAGTAGTCATCCCAAAGTGTATGAGGGCGGAAATGCTTCAACGAATACATGAGGGACATTTGGGCCTGAATAAGTGTAAAGCAAGAGCTCGACAGCTAGTGTTCTGGCCCGGACTCAACTCCGATATCGAAACAATGTTAAAAGGTTGCACAGTCTGCCTTCTGCCGTCTGCACAGTTGCACTTCTGGCTTGGACTGCTTTCCTACCGTTCGACTCCGTTGGAGGATGGTCGTTCGCCGGGTGAGCTCCTGCAAGGCAGAAGACTGCGTACGCGACTTCCCGACTTCAGCCAACAGCCAAAAACAACAGTCTTCAAACGCCAGCCGCTCGACACCGGCGCAAAATCCCTACCGGCCCTCCGCAAAGGAGAAGTGATTAGGATCCGTCACAAACAGTGGACTCGCAAAGCGCAAGTACTGGGGCCGGTAGCGCCGCGGTCATACCAGGTGCTTACCGAAGATAACAAGCTGCTTCGCCGCAACCGCAAGCATCTAAGTGCGACGTTGGAACCCTTCGAGAGCAACGCACTCGGAAGTGACGAGTCCGAGAGTGAGTGCGAGCTCGTCGACGAGCAGGGGCCCAGTCCAAGAAGAGTAGCTGCTGCGCATCTACGGACGGACACACTACACCAGCGATGAGGCGGTCCACCAGAAACAGAAGGCCGCCGAACAGGCTTTACTACGATCGCAACTTTAACCAAGTGAATTCGTGACGCATTCCCAAGATTCAATAAACAAAGGAAGATGTATCGTACATGATACGCATGCGCTGTGCGTGCCAGCCCATTACGAACCGACCGCTGCCGTTGACGCGAACACGTGCCTACATCGATCTGCCCTATAAAACCGAGCAGCTGCTATCAATAAAGGTTCATTCTGTTCTTGCGTGACTTGGTCGTAACAGCTGTAGCACACAGGGATTGTAAATCAGGGCAGGCGGCGAGGGATCGGTCCCTCGGAGCGGGCGGCTTGCAGTGTTCCGGGTCTAGGAAATATAACCACTCGTGTATCTACACGGGCCGGGTGGGTAAGAGACGTCTCTCATCAAACGCCTCCTTGGTCGGAAAGGGCCACATTCAGCAATTTTATCGAGATCGGATATTGTGGCGTCGGGGCAAGGACCTCCTTGCATTAGGTTCGTCCGTGCTGGAACTCACGCGTCCAGCGTTCCTCCGTCACTGGCTCGGTCTTGAGCTGTGTAGGCAAACGACGTCGCCATGTGCGTAATCTCAGTCGTTCGGCCAGATGGCGAGGCTAGTGCGTGGTCTCGCCAATACTGAAGCGGTCGAGGCTTTGTTTTCAAGCGGGGACTGCTTCACCAGTCCCTAGCTCGCCCGGACGGCCCCGACGTGCTCGCGCTGCAAGAAACCTCCAATCCCATCACCCTACCCAGCTACGTGCTCATCGTCCCCTTTTCTCCTACACCCCACGGGTTGTATTTCTTGTACGCGTGTGTTCGCTACTATCCCCCACTCCTCACACGTCCTCGAAATAGATCATCTCCTCATCGAACTCGTGCAGCAGAGCAATAGGGATCCTAGTCTCTTCATCCGCAAGGTATACAGCCACACGAAGTGCCTGCGGCACGACTTCGACCGACTATTCACGCATGCCAAGCGAGCCGCACAAAAATGCCCCTCCTGATTGCAGGGGACTTTAACGGCCCGCACACGGCCTGGGGTTACACAGCCGACGCCCTTAAGGGGCGCAGAATATGGCTCGCAGCTCAGCAGACCGGCTTCTCCCTTCTCACAGACCCCACCACCCCCACTCGTACCGGAAACAGTGTCTGCGCCGACACTACTCCTGACCTCACCTTCAACCACCGCCTCCCTCATGCTGCGTGGTGTAACAAACACGCAGGAGAATTTGGATAGTGATCCCTACATTATCGAGATTATCCTACAAGCAGGCCCAACACGTACATCCCCGTGGTGCTATACCATCACGAAGTGGGACTCATTCCACACCTCCCGAGCAGCCCGCACTCTACACACCATCTCAGACATAGCTACTTCGTGCTACCAACTCCATCGTGACGTCTGTGCCATGACTCGCCAAATCCCAAAGGACTACCCTGCAGACGCGATGGATTCCCATCTCCTGCACCTATGGGAGGCCAAGGTGGGTATCGAACCTAAGAGGCGGCGTCAGCGCTGGAACAGAACTCTCTGACGCCGGCCGGCCCGGCTCAACAAGGAGATTGAGACGCATGCTGCGACTCTGTGTCCCCAAAATTGGGAATCATTCTGTAACAGGCTGGATGACAACATGAACCTGCCCCAGTCCTAGCTGGAACCTATTTCGCCATCTCACTGATTCGACTCAGTCCAAGACGCACCAGGAACACAACCTCATGACTCTCATACACACATCCGAGGCCTCCCCACAGGAAGTCCTTGAGGCGCGTCGTGATCTCTACTTCCACACATATTCCTTCGCAGACCACCCTGGCTACACAGGCTCCCTCAGCGACAATACCGACCAATCGATCACCGAGGCGAAAATCATGTCAAAACTTCAGCGCCTCAGCGGCTCCTCAGCTCCTGGCCTCGACGGAGTGCACAACAAGGCACTGCGCAACCTCGATTCCCCCTCCGTCAAAGCCCTAACTGACTACTTCAACGAATGCTGGCTGCGCGGTGACCTCCCACCTCAGTGGGAAGACGCCAAAGTAGTCTTCATTCCCAAATCCGGCAAACCCGGCTCAGCCGGTATTTGGAGAACAACAACCACATGCCTTCGTGAATGTTTTGTTTCCGCCCGGGCTTATCCACCCAGGACGCCTTTCTACAACTCAAGCACCACATCCTTGACTCCCCCGCGGGCAACACCAAGACTATCCTCGGCGTCGACTTAACAAAAGCTTTCGACAACGTTACCCACGCAGCCATCCTAGAGGGCCTCCACGCCCTAGGCGTAGGCCAGCGGATGTACAATTACGTCTGCGATGTCCTTTCCGAACGCACAGCCACTCACCCTTGGCGATAACCGGCTGTCCGGTGTCTCTCTGGGAACACAGGGAACTCCTCAGGGTACTATGCTGTCTCCTATCCTCTTTAACATTGCCCCTCTCCAAATTCCCCACAAACTCGCCCAAGTACCTGACATTCATTTCAGTCTCCATGCTGACGAAATTACCGTCTGGGCTAATCGAGGCAGTGATGCCGAAATGGAACACAACCTACAGTCGGCCCTTAAAATCACCGACTCATAAGCTCTCGCGCGCGGCCTAGCCTGTTCTCCTTCCAAATCAGAACTCTTCCTCTACCGCCCCAGTACGACGCCCCACCAACCCTCCCAGCTCACTAATTCTAGGGAACCGCCCTATTGCCCTGGTCTCCAAGATTCGCATCCTGGTCCTCGTCCTTCACTCCCACGGCGGGCACGGCAACGCAATCCAAACTCTCCAGACCCAAACCCAGCAAGCCACCCGTCTCATTCAGAGCGTGGCGAACCGGCGCGTGGGTCTTCGAGAGCAGAACACTCTCCGCATCATCCAATCCTACATCACGAGCCACATGGCGTACTCATTCTCTTATCTCCCCCTAAAGCAAAAGCAGCTCCTGAGGAGCGTGCTGGTGTGGTGGTGGTGGTGGTAGTGGTTTTTTTAAACTAAAATAATAGTAAAAAGGAAGCAAAAGATTTTTTAGCAAAAATTTTTTCCTTCTATTTTACTATTATTTTAGTTTAAAAAAACCACTACCACCACCACCACCGCACCAGCACGCTCCTCAGGAGCTGCACGATGGTCGCCCTCCGCCTACCCCCAGCACATCTACTGCCCTGCTCCTCAACCTAGGTACCCGCAACACGTTTTAGGAACAGGCAGAAGTCACCGTAACAGCCCAGCTGACTGTCTTGTCGGGGTCGACGGCAGACCGCACTCTACTCTGTCAGCTAGGCATCGCCCCGATCACCAATCCTACCGAGGGTGTTCCCCTACCTCCAGACCTTCGCTCCCATCTCATCATCCTTGCCATCCCTAAGAACATGCACCCCGAGCACGACGGAGTACGCAGGGCCGCCCACGCCACAGCCCTGCACGAAGTGTACCGTGATGGTTCTGAGGTAGCCTACTCTGACGTGGCAGCGTACTCGTCAGGCTCCCGCATGGGCCTAGCAATCGCTGACAGTCAGGCCCGATTAATCGTATCAGGCTCCATCACCACTGACTAATATGAAATTGCAGATGAAGCGGCTATTTCGGTCGCTGTCACCTCCACCTCTGCCACGAAAATTCTCTCCGAGTCAAAATCCGCCCTATCGCATTTCGCCAAAGGCCTGATATCCCGCACCGCGGTTCGGCTTCTACACTTCTGGCACCCCACTCATCCTGTAACCTTTATCTGGACCCCCGCACACGCAATCCTCCCGGGTAACGTGTAGGTCCACTCCCTCGCCCGATGTCTCACATTCTGGGCCGGAATTGGACCTCCTTCGCCATCCCAGCTGCGTCTAATTACGTTCAGAGATATTCTTACCTACTACCGAGATACCAGACACGTTTACGCACCGACGGCTCCCTAACGTCAACCGACGCCTCTCACTGGCGCCGGCTCCAGACCTGTACTGCTCTCTACCCTATTCTCCTTAATTCATGCCCGCTACCCAGATCAATTCTTCTCCTCCTGTAAGCTCTGCGGGAAAGCGGCAGACTTTTTCACGTCCTCCTCACATGTCCTACCTTCCCACACCCACCATCCCCAATCACGGCGGAGTCATACTGGGAGCTCTCCTGGCCAGCTCCGCTGCTGCTGACGAGCTCCGGATACTTACCGACACCCTGAAACCGATAGCCCTCCAAGGGTTGTCTTTTGCCCTGTAAGGGCAGCCCCTAATCATTGTGCGATCTCGCTTATGCGCCCAGGAGCGGTTTGACATCTCGATTTCAGCACTCGCTCACATCGGACCTGGGATGGTAGCACGTGGTTTTCTGCTGACGGACACCCACTGCTGCACACGTGTCACGGAAACCCTCCGAAGTGAAATGCGTTGTATTACTCAGTGATCTTGTACCAGCACGTATTTGTACCGTCGTTCTCTGCGCGGCAGTGGCCACATCAAATCGCACGTCAGGATCTTCCATTGTTTTGGTGCTTATATGATGGGCTGGAGTAAGCCAGGTGCCTTTTCATCGCTAGGCTTTGTCCCTTGGCAGGCAGGTCGTGTTCGTACCTACCTACATACGTCAGCCTTCATTCCCGGCCAAGTAGCGAACCGACAAAATTGCTGCCATGTCTTCGGAGCGCTCCCGTGACCGTAGAGGTCGTGATAGTGCCGCATAGCACCGCGTCACCGCTTGCGCGCAATAACGGCTTTGAAACACTCATATGAGGTTAAAAATTTCAATTTTTTCACCCCCTACGTTGAGTTCTTCAGTGACAGAAATTTTTAATTTTGGGCTTCTTGTTTCGGGCCAAGCAACCAAAGTAACTATGTAAAAAGAATATATCATCCGTTGTGTGCGTCGAAATGAACAGGTTTTGAGGTAGATCGAAGTAGGAAAATGTTCTGACGTACAAAAGAAGACAAAGGTCGTTCTTAGGTATTACGACAGGGAAGACAGATTAAGGCACGAATATTAAATGCACCGATATGCGTCAATAATGCCGCAGAGACGCTCAAGGGCGCCTCAATCTTGCCAGAACAATCGAAATTCTCGAGAGCTCATGCATGCATAAGCAGAACCGTCTATGTCGTATTTAGTTTTCTATTCCGCGGGAACAAAGCATATGGGAAGTGTCGCAAGCGCGAAAATACAAGCTCCGGCTCTGCCGCCGCAGTTGCTTCAGTGGCTATGCTCATCTGCTGACCCTAAAGACAAGGGTTCGACCCTGGCTGTGGCGGTGGCATTTCATGAAGGCGAAATGCTAGAGGCCCGCGTGATGTGTGATGTCAGCGCCCGTTAAAGAACCCTGGGTCATCTAAGTTATCCGGAGTTCTCCACAATGTCGTTCTTCATAGCCTGAGTAACCTTGAGACGATAAACCCCATAAACCAAACCTTATAAAGCTCTGGTTCTGGCAGTGATTCGGATTGCTGTTTTAAAGGAAGCCCGTTGTGATTTAGGCGGTGCGGGCTGGGCAACATTATTTTTCTTTCTTTTTCTCTGCCCACACAAATATATGTTGTTTTAAAGGTATAGAAAGGAGAAATAAATTCGGCCTGTATCATACATGTACTACGTTTTAATCGCAAGAGCAATATACTATAACCGAAAGCGAAGCTTCTGCATGCTAGAAAAGGCAAAATAAAAATGACTTCTGTAACGAGTAAAGGGGCACAGACACAATGTTCTTGCCTGTATGTTTTTTTCCTTTGAAAGAGGCCTACGGGCCCAGTAATTGCGAAAATGAGCTCAAAACACCAGTTCGCAGCTTTATTAATTAGACACAAAGAATCTGTTAGCGGCAATTTCGGTCTCGGTCGGCGCCAAAGTTTAAGTGCCCCATCACGTCGCGGTCCATTGGGTCCGACGTGTCAATAATTGTGGCAGTGAATGCGTCTTGACATCACACTATATGGGTGGAAATGGAGAGAGCTGCTCGGATGACGTTCACAAATTATATTATGTCGCACACAACGCCTGCGACTGAAACTTGCTAGAAGGCTTTTTATTTCACCAATTAAAGAAATGATAGTGTTTGTTTGCGTTCGAGATTTTGTGTCTCTCATGGCGGTCTGGTGAGGCTGACTGCAGTGAAGGGGAAATCTGCATTCGTGAGAGTAAATGCGTACTCCGCAGCCTTACAAACAATAAAATATTGCCTCGAATCTTTGTAGTGTTTGTTCCTTCTTCAAAGCTGCCGCCACGCCGCTTTATCACTTTGTGGATGCAAGACGCGACCAGATTTATCTCGATTGATCGCATCCAGGCGGAGCCAATTCCACCTTGTTCCGGAATGCTCTAACACTAACTTTGCACGCACAAACACTAACTTTGCACGCTTTATCTCGGAAGTTCGCTAGCAGCTTTAAATTGAGCACGGCCGACAGCGGCGGGGATTCTGTTTGACGACCGCCGCGCACACTTGTTGCTTTCGCCGCCGCCGAGTCATTCAGTCCATTCTGGGCGCAGGTCAGCCGAATAAAGTTAGCGTTTAGAAGAACTTTTGGCTGCTTTCCTTCCTCTTTCGACTGCCGTCACAACTACGTGTCATCTGGTGGAGGTCGTGGGTACATTTCGCTGAAGTTCGTCAGCAGCACTTCAGCTTGTCCGTTGCGGAAATGGGCGATGTCTCTTGCGATGCCTATTCCGTGTTCTAGAAGCAACGCCGCGTTCCCCTCGATGAGAGCGTCTATGTTCTTGGCATCTGTGGCACCTATGGCGACCATGACGCTTGAAAAGGGTGGGACACTCACTTATTCATCCAGCAAGCTCAGGGCAACATGGTGCTTCACGGTCATCAACGAAGAAATGGCTTCGTCCGTCGCAAGCGTGATGAGCTTGGAACGCAGGTCGACAATCGCCGGGTGCTTATTAAGGAAGTCTACGCCGCCGCGGTGGCTCAGTGGTTATGGCGCTCGGCTGCTGACCCGAAAGACGCGGGTTCGATCCCGGCCGCGGCGGCTGAATTTCCATGGAGGCGAAATTATAGACTGTGTGCTGTGCGTGTCAGAACATGCGTGTAAGAACCCCAGGAGGTCGAAAATTCCGGAGGCTTCCACTACGGCGTCCCTCATAGCCTGAGTCGGTTGGGGACATTTAACCCCCATAAACCAAATCATAAACCATTATTAAGGAAGTCTTCGCAGAGTAGCACGTCGTGGAAACATTGTTGTAGCACTACGAAGGTCGCAGGATAGGTATGTCCTTGACGGTCACTCGCGCTGTGCATCGCAACGTTGGCGTAATGAGCTGACCTCCAGCTGTGCGAATTTGTGGGTCATTCCAGGAGGTCGTGATTTTCCTCAATTCCGCGGCGAATGTCCCATTCATCACCGAGCATGGTTCATAGGGGATTAACGTCCGAAAGCAACTCGGGCTATGAGAGACGCCGTAGTGAAGGGCTCCGGAAAGTTCGACTACCTGGGGTTCTCTAACGTGCACTGACAGCGCACAGTACACGGGCCTCTAGAATTTCACCTCCATCGAATTTCGACCACAGCGGCTGGGATCGAACCCGCGTCTTTCGGGTCGGCAGCCGAGCGCCATAACCACTCAGCCCCCGCGGCGGCTCATCACCGAGTAATCGGCGCCCGTGTCGACTAGAGCGGTAACCTTCCGGCCGTCGATAGTCACTTCTAAGTCAGATGTCCTGCCTCTTGCATTGCACGTCGCCCTCGGCGTTGAGTCAAGGCTTCATTGTGTATGTGAATCGCGGGTGGGCCGTGTCGTAGAAGCTTTTCTGAGTGGTGGCGTCGTTTTGAAGGCAGTTCATGTCGTGGTCGGGGTTTTCATTTTGTGCGCCTTTGGTGCAGCGAGTTTATCTTCTTCATACGGCGTACCGGGTGCAGCGTCTTCATGGGACGTGGTCGGTGGAGGATCTTCGGTGTTCCGCTTGTGAGCAACGTCACCTCCAGATGTTGCTACCTTTAGTTTCCCCTACCGGGGCTGGGAGACGTTCCTCGTACCGTGACTGCGTAGCAGCGGCGTGGCGACGCAAAGCGCTAGGTTGACGGCGATGTGAGCGCGAAAGGCAGTTCGACGCGTACTCCTCTCGACACAAATAATTGTCGATTTCCAGCGGATTTTGGCCGAAGCGTGGTCTTGAGCTTCAACGGCAAATCCACGAAGACCCATACGTCGGTACGGGCAGTGGCGGTGCATATGGCCGGCCTTACCGCAATGGAAGCACAACGGCCGGTTGTCGGACATCCTCCAGGCGTCGCATTTCCTGGGTCTTGAGCGTCGCTCATATCCTGGGCTGGAGGGGGCAGAGAGGCGGCGTTCAGAAACAAGTTGTTCATGGCGGAGAGGACATAGGGGTTGTCGATGGGGCTGAGTAGTGCGTACTGCAGCGGCGTAAGTCATGGCCTGGGTTCTGTGGCCGTCGTGGTGGCAAGTGCCTGTTGCACTTCACCAGTGCCACATCCATGATAGTCGTTGTTTGAGGCTTTGCGGAGGATGGCAGTAATCGGCGCAGCTCCTTGCGGACGATTTTGCAGATCACTTCCCGCAAGCTGTTGCTGATGGCGGTCGTCGTGTCCGGACAGACTGCACAGATATAGGAAGGGCGGTTGTACTGCCACGTCGTTCTCGCCGTCGAGTCACGGCTTCGTCGCGTATGTGAATCGTCGTCGGAATCGGGGTTCCAAGTGCCTTGTGTGCTTCTTCCCGTACGATGTTCATGAGATTCGCTGCTTGAGGCTGTGGGGACGATGACGACAGTCGTCGTAGCTCTTCGCGGACGATGTCACGGATGATATCCCATAAGCTGTCATTGGTGGACATTGAGGAGTCGGCATGGCCCATAGAGAAGGCTGGCGATTTCAGGTGGTACTGCCGAGCCCTGATGTTGAGGGTCTTCTCGATCACAGAAGGTTCAGTTCTGAACTCGGCAACTGCCTTGGGCGGGTTTCGGACCAATCCGGGGAAAAATTATTCCCTGAAACCCCGTATAAAGAAGCGCACCTTCTGTTTCTTTTTGATGTGAGGATCAGCGCGTCGGAACCGACGGTACATCTCTTCGACGTACACTAGGACGTTCTCATTGGGCAGTTGGATGCGCGTCTCGAGCAGTAATTCGGCCTTTTCTTTGCGAGTAATGCTTGTAAAACTTTTCAGTTCTTTCCTAAATTCCTTCCACCTTCGCAGGGAAGCCTCGTGGTTCTCGTAGCAGGCTTTAGTTGGGCAATTCAGGACGCAAAAGACGTACCGTAGTTTTGCTTGGTCGTCCCATAGGTTCAATATCAGCACACGCTCAAACTGATCTGACCATTCCTCGGCGTCTTCATGGGTAGACCACTGAATACATGTGCATCGCGTGTCTGTTGAAGAACGAGCGGTGATGAAGCAGCGTCGCCCTCCATCTTCGGTAGCAATGCAGGTCCGCGGTGCAGCACCTCCACCAGATGTTACGTATTGGTGACGGCACTCAAAGCAGAGAGGAAGGCAGCCAAAAGTTCTTCTAAAAGAAAACTTTATTGAGCTGACCTGCGCCCAGAAGGGACTAAATGACTCGGCGGCGACGAAAGCAACAAGGGTGCTCGGAGGTCGTCGAACAGAATGCCAGCCGCTCTTTGCCCTGCTCAATTTAAAGCTGATAGCAAACTTTCGAGATACAGCGTGAAAAGTTACTAGAACTTTCGGGAACAACGTAGAATCAGCTCTGCCTGGCTGCGATCAATCGAGATAAATCTGGTCGCGTCTTGCATCCCCAAACAAAGTGATAAAACGGTGTGGCGGCAGCTTTGAAGAAGGAACAAGCAAACACTACAAAGATTCGTGGCAATATCTACAAATAAACATGAATCATTTTTTCGATAATATATTGTTGTAAGTGGCTATTGGGAAGATGGTTTCTTGCTCTGCGTACCAAAACCGTTTTGACGAGCTAGTTTGATTTAAATCCTGAGATCCACTAATAGACCGCGAGCAACTCCCTCCACGCCGGATAACCACGCGTTCCCTCGCGCAGCCGTAAGCGCGTCTTGCGCTTCAATCATCGCTTTAAACCTCCAGATAGCGCAGCGGACTTCCTACTCCTTCGCGGATTTGGAGTGATGCTTCGAATCGCCGACTGAAATACGCATTAAGCAAAATTGCATGGAGTTGTTCTATTCAGTTTGGCTTTCAGTACGAATGAATTCATTATTCGGTTATAATGACATAGGCCCATAAAGGTTACGTGAAAACGCCAGTGAGCTAGGTGTTTGCATGCTCCTTTACTACACTCAGATTTGCCCACAGGCTTGTAGATTCCGCTCCATTGCCAATTAGCGGTGAGATTGAGCATAGTAGTGCTCTGTGTGGCATAGCTGACACGGAACAATCTGGCTTTCTTTTGCATTGTTCAACAGCACTTAACGTTAGTTAACAGTGGTTCACATCACCGCGACCACCGCTACTGCAAATATGCGCTTATAATACCGCAAAAAGTTATGCATATTATTATTGCTACCCATCGCAATTTCTCACTGGCAAGCAACCAACCTACTCACTGCCGATCACTAGATGATTGTGTTGTTTAGAGAATCAATGGCGTCAGAACTTTTCGAGAGGAAGACACGAGAGGAAGATGTCCAATGGTTGAAGAAACTATGACCAACACTTCCCCGGTTTCGCGAAATGTATCGATATGAGAAGGCGAATGACGCGTATTCAGGGGCATTAATCTTAAATGAGTTGTTTTTCTTTTCCGAGAGTTCGTCTCCAGATGAGACAATGCGTCATAGGGGAGACGTTATGGTCGAGATGACACTTGTGGAATGTGTGATTTATACACTGCGCCTTTAATGCACTCGTGGATGTTGTCGACACGCTGCCGCTTATGCCTTCTGCAGGTGTTTTAGCCGCTGCGTTATGTCGTGCCGAGAGCCAAACGGTCTGTTATGCGGCAGAACATAGTTGAAAAATAGTCACTGCTATCGATCACCTCATCGTCCTCAAATATCTTTTACTGGCATAGCAGATCACAATTACGTTATTTCAGTTCGCCTCCGCCGAAATGCAGCTGCCGCAGACCCTCGGACATGTTCTTAGCAACCGGACTTCCACTTGATTAGGTGGCATCGACTTTTCGTTTGTAGGAACGAATTAGCCTCATTCTACGCTAGAGCAGACGCATAGGTATGAATTGGCTGCAAAGAAAGCGACAAATGGAGACTCGAAAAGTTCATTTGCTAACAACACACGCACGCAGTTAAACTCCGGCCGTACAGAACGTATTTCAACACACACGAATCTCAAAAAAAGAAAGCAACCGATATCTCGTTGCTGAGAGTAGGCGCTTGCGTGAAATTCTTTGAAGGAAATGATCAGCGCATTCTCGAATTACTCATAAATGATGGTAGCCAGGCACACGCACTGACCTGCCTATTCAGCTGCTGAGCGTACCTTCGCCTTCGTCGACTTCTGTATTTTGAAGAGGTCAGAGGGCATGGCCAGTCCTTGGATGCTTTCGCTGCTTGAGAAGCTTTCGCTTAGACTGGTGTTTTTTAACTTGACAGACCGCGGGTTCTGCTTCTCTTGCCGCTTTTGGGGTTTTGTGTGCCGCCCAGTTAAGTCGGTCTTCTTTTTCTCGCTTTGAAATGAGCTGAGCGACTGTTTCTGCTTTGGCCTTTTCGCTTGCCATAGCACTCGTATGCTGCTTCTCGGCCTTAGTCATAACCAATAATTTTTGATAGAAGGACTTTTGATTGAAAAAAGCATTTGTAAACATGATTTTTTTTCAAATATTGTAAGAAATCACTACAACAAGCAATACATCCGCAGATCTCCTGTCGACAGGCTAGAATTGTTTTGCTATTAACGTTTTTGCTAACCTCAAAAGCGTCCCCATTGCGTTTCTATGGCAGTTTTAACTGCTCGATGCGAGCTATAAAAGAAAGGTTTTGCTACATACCGGAAGAATGGACCATTAGTTTGTATATTTCAATACCAGTACCTTGCAGTTTTCTAGTATTCAATATTGTTGGACATGGATGCATGCGGTTCCTTGGCCGCCTTCTCACACCCTTGTGTGCACTAAATAAAGCTGCCGTTGGCCACAAAGGCGAGCATTTCCATTGAAGGATCGGGCTCCATCACATGTGTCTCGGCGACAGCCCTAATGCCAGTGGCCATTTGGAAGCGTTAAAGAACAACTGAAAGATGACGATCACTATATAGCCGCTTGCGAGTGATTTATAAGTCACAACAATTATAAGTCACCTAGCCATCCGTGTTGCTGTTACTTTGTGACGTATTTCAAGGCAGACTATGCCGCTTATGCCTGCTTCCTTCGCTGAGTTACGTTATGCTTATTCCTCTCAGCTGCAACTAAAAAACCGCCAGTCTATGTCCAGCAGCTAAAATTTTATGCTGTTCCTGATGCTATAGAGCATAGATTTTCACAACTTGTGAAAAGGGAACCAAACGAATAACGCAACACTGTCCATGCTGCTATATCGAAGACTGTTAAGAACATTAAAATTGCTTTCTGGGGCAAGAAAGGCGTTTTCTTCACATTATTGTCGCCGTCCGTGGGTACCTTGAAGCGATGTTAACAGGTTCCTATGAACGAACTATGCTGCCTCCACTGTATAAAGTGTATGGAGTGCACGTACCGCACATATGCCAAGCATGAACCGCTCGTCACTGAAGTCGTCCGAACAAAGTCACGCTGATCTGGTTGGAATCTCATCTGTCGAGTTTTACTTGCAGCGCGAATAACACACACAGTATTGTCGCACTTGGGAAAACGATGAATAGCCGCGTCGGTATTCGCGTAGGTGCTGAGCGCGTTATAGCTCCCGACTGTGGCGGCCGCGTTTCGATGGAGGCGAAACGCAAAGGCGCCCTTGTGCTGTGCGATACCAGTGCACGTTAAAGATTCCTGAGGTGGTCTAAATTATTGCGGAGCCCTCCACTACGGCACCTCTTCCTTCATTTCTTCTCTCGGTCCCTCGTTTATCCCTTCCCTTACGGCGCGGCTTTCCCCAAGACCAGTTTTCAATTTTACGCACAGCGTTGGTAAACGATGCCATCAGTTCAAATTTCTGACGCCAGTGTAGCAAAGCATTGGGCTGCGCAAGTTAGATCATTCGAAACAAGGCCTGGGTAGGATAGGATAGGAAAACTTTTATTGTCGAACAGAAAGAGCGTAGCCGGTGGGCTACCCGCCTTGACGACGGCCCAGAGGTCTTGATTCTCGGCGGCTTCGGCCAGTCGGACGAGTTGTAGCTGAGTCGCCGGGTCGGAGCTCGGTAGTAAGGTTTTCCGGTAGTGCTGTGTAATTTCTTTGTATGCCACCATGCGATCCATGTCTGTGACGGCCACCTCGCTTGGGTCCGCCCGGAAGGAAAAGCCTCGGGCGAACTCGTGAGCAATCTCATTACCAGGCAGGGACGCATGTGCCGGTGTTCATACTAGTGCAATTTTCTGGTGTTTTACATGACGGCTTAGAATTGTATCTGTTAGAGGAGAGACCCGGCCCCTGCTGAAATTTAGTATGGCAACATTGGAGTCACTGATGATGTATCCCGCTTCCCGCTTTAGTGCCTACAGAAACCAGTGCTATGGCAGCTTCCTCTACAGTCTCTGCGTTATCCGAGAGCGAAGGTATTTTGGATTGTATACGAACAATTACAATTTTCGCCGTGAGCACGAAGGTCACCTTTCGGCCGCGTATTCGACAATGATGTCGGCCGCTGCCTGCAGGCGTTCCTCCGTACTCGCAATGCTCCTCTGGTTACTCCAAAGGTTTATGTCGTCCGCATACATGCTGAAATTTATCCCCTCGATTTGGCTGAGTTTCCCCGAGAGGCCTCTCATCGCCTCGTTGAATAGGAAAGGCGATAGCACCGGGCCCTGTGCTGTACCTTTGCTTCCTAACTCTATATCGTGGGAGACTCCAAAGTTTGAAATCATGCAGGCTATTCTACCCGATAAGAGGTCTTTGATGTAGTCGTACGTTCGCTCCTCGACTCCGAGTCCTGCGAGCCCTTCGAGAATAACCTCATGTCTGACATTGTCGAAGGCCTTGGTGAGGTCTAGGCCCAGGATCACATTGGCGTCTTTCGGTCGCGAATCTATGATATGTTTAAGTCGGGGCATCACGTCCTTCGTGCACAAGTGTGGTCGCAAGCTTGCTGTTTCGCTCCATGAAGGACTTTAATCTCGTCTGAATTGCGTGCTCCATCAGCTTCCGTATGCATGAGGCTCGGGAAATTGGGCTCAAGGTTTCCAACGGGAAGGGGGGGGGGGGGGGTGTTTGCCCGTCTCGGCTAGTAGTATTATGCCTGCCGTTTTTCATTTATCTGGTAACTGGTGCGTTACCAAATCTTTTCCAATTTCTTCCGTTAGGAGGCAAATGGGTGCACCGTCTAGATTCTTTGATATTTTATTTGTGATCTCATTAGGGCCCAGGGCTGATTTCTTGTTCAGTCTTGCAATTTCAGCCCTCATCTCAGCCTTCGTGATGGGGTGTCAAGCGCCTTGTTGGCCTCTTCACCGTAGCTCTTGCGGGGAGAGCATTCGGTATCGCCAACGTATGTCTTTACTTATTCACAAACTCTGCGTCGTCTCCTTCGAACGCGTGTCTGATTTTTGCCAATCTTATACGCTACTGAGTTTTTGAATTGGTCGAGTCCAGCAGATGCCGGAGCATGGTGCACTTTTTGGAGAGATACATGCCTTCCTTCATTTCGTGACATCCGGTGCACCAGTTTTGTTCGCACAGTTTAATCGCGTAGCTCTCAATTTCTTTTTTATGCCTCGAGATCAGTATTCTAAGCGTCTTGTTCCAATTTTGTTTTTTCAGCCTGCGTTCTATGCTTTATTTGGCCTCCCACATGAGCAGTAGTCTGTAATCCGCTATAACGAGCCCATCGTTCTCCATTAGCGGCTTTGTCGCCTCCCAAATGTGGTGTTTGAGTGCTTCTGTGCACACGTCAATGTTTTCGATCCGTTCTATTTGCGTGCTTTCCCTGGTCTCTCTAAATTTATCCCAGTCCGTCACAGCCATTTTGCACGCTATGCTCGTCTTAACGCCCACTTGGACACCACGGCGAGTCAAATTTTGAGTTAGAGTGCTGTTTTCTTCATAGCATTGTCTGCGGTGTAGTACGTCAGAATACAGCTGAGACGTGCTAACTAGCATGTTGATTAACTAGCACTGAAAAGTTATCTTTTCAAAATAGGCTCCTAAATCATTAAAAGGCGTGTAACCCAACGTAAGTCATATCATTGCAGTTTTTACAATTTCAAAAACGTGAAAACCCCGGCGCTGTGGCCCAATAAATTTTGGCTATTTCGACGAGTTGAACACCCCCGTTAGCTTTGCGTGCAAGCTTCTCGAAAGAGCTTGTATTTTGGAGAGCACCAGCCAAAATTTGTTGGGCCATAGCGCTGATGGTAACCGTGTCTTCTAAATTCTAAAAAACTGCTCCGGATATTACTTACATTGGGCTGTACGCCACTTAAAAATTTAAGAACCCAGCAGTAATAGTTATAAAGTTAACTGTTGAATATCAGTTGGCCAGCCTGCTAGTTAGCACGTCTTATCTATATTCTGGTGCACTTCACCGCTTGCAATGCTATGCCCGAAACAACGCACCTCTAACTCAAACGAGGCTATTTTTAAAAATTCAGCCGTCTTAGATGAAGCACACTGCATAGACACTCACAGTGGTGAGCCTCTGCGAACGCATCGAAGAGGTAGGCTTGACGTCCAGTTTTCTACCCGAGAGGAAACCATGCAGTAACGAGGCCTTTTTCGTGTAGTATTTTTGTACTAATATAGCCGGGCTCCCAAGAGCGGCTTCTTGGGCAATGTGTAGCGTGCTTCACTGACAGGTGAGTGCATCACAGACATCACGAAGAAAGTAATAAAGTTAATTGACTGCACAAAGGAACCGTAGTCCATTTCATGGCAATAGGCAGTGCGCGTGTAGCACGGAGTTGCCTGCGACCTTTAAATCTTCAAGTAGCTGCAGTGCTTGTCTTAAATGTCCGACGTTAGTTTGCTGGTCGACTTTATGACACACTAAAGTTGATTATTTTGTCAGCTGGATTACTGGGTTAGCGCTGGTGATAGAAAGCAAGTTATTTTTGTCTAAAGTGGACCTTTGATAAGCAAGAATATTGATCAGAAACACGATGACGTAGCGGCAGTCCTCGCGGATTTATGAGCCAGTTATACGCGTCTTCAACTTATTCGTCGGCAATGCCAATTTACCCAATGTACGCCGGCGACCTGTGCTCCAGTGCTCGAGTTTTACCCATCGGAATAATGCTTTCGCACAAAAACTAAGTACAACTCACGCGCCAAGATGTCAGCGGCTTTATCAGGATTTAGAGGAGATCCTTATATCGTGATATCACGATCTGTTTCTGGCTCCAGTGCTGAGTTAATAAGAACCGGCGCTCTAAAATAGGCAAAAAATGATGCGTATTAGAGTCCAAAAGCTTCTGGCCTAATTAAAAAATTGCAAGCATATTTGACTCAATTCCAGAATATACCCGAATTTCTAAGTACGAAAATTTTTTCTGAGCCGAATTTAGGAGTTTAGTTTTCGTGGAACAAAGCTCACCTTATGATTCGTTTTTGTTGCTGCGTACAGTAATGAACAAAAAGTTATCGTATTTCACCTTTTGTGATTTAACTTTATTTACTGCGCAAAAATATGCGCATGATGCTGGTGGGAAGACAACGTCACACTATTTACCCAGTAGGAAACAATATTTATCAACATAATAAGCGACAGTTTGTCATGAGAGGAAATTTCTTGAATAACTGTTTTCTGCGTTTCCTTAAGCAACCAGCGATTATTTGTTTTGATATAAAATGAAGCAGCAGTTTAAAAAACTCCTTTTCACAATAACCTCATGCGTCTTTCCTTGACATGCAAGATTTTTGTGGAGATTGCTGCTTGACTCCGCCGAAGCATGGATTCCTGGAAGCTGTCAGAGAACGTCTAGCACATTTTTCTCTATTGTTGAAGCAGTTTCTCTACTTTCTGCTCAGCGCTTGTGGCTCTTTTGTCCCTCGGGCGGTATGGGATGCATATTCGAAAGTATTCAGTTGAATTAATCTCGGTACGCCGCTAGCCGCTCCACTCAATAAGATCCGTCATTCTGTTCGACACCCAATTTTCAAAAGTGTAGCAGATGCTTCGGATCGTAATTATCTGGAAAAACATATCCACATGTCAGATTCTTTTATGCCTACATAAGCATAACCTTTTCAAGAATGTCCTGAGCAATACTTTTCCCTTATGGCTTTTTGAATTCAGTCAAGAAGAAAAACTCCGCGAGCGGAGAGGCACCCTAGTGCCCTTAAGTTCTGGCTTCTGAGGTTCAACGTGTGAAGTTCATAACGAGGCCCATATAAATTGTTCCTGGGATGAAGTATACAACGAATCCCTCCATTCTTGTGGAATAAAAAAATTTTGATTCTTCTAATGAAATCTCCGTCTTTATTCGGGATCTACCCGCAACAATTATTCGTTACAATACATTATCCATGAAACCAAATTATTTTCATAGTTGTGCAGAGTTTGAGCCGCAGTCTCCTGTTGTTTAGTTCACCACATTGCACATGGCGTCTCACAGTCCATGCAGTTACTGCAGAGCCTCAAAATATTGACAAATCTTCGGAAATGTTCGTACAGTCAGTCTAGGCATTTAGGCCCGCGATAACGATGTCTTTTTTGATAACTTGGCTGTGTTCTGACGTTTTTCTTGTGAAGATCGAAAAACCAAACTTCCTCTGAACCAATGTCTCTTTAAAAACTTGTGAAAGCAGGGCTTGCGCTACTACTATAATAGCCAGTAAGAGTTGATGGTATTTCATCGCATAGTTCTGGACGTAGACATGCGCCATTTCAACAGCCTTGATGACATGATGCTATAACCTCACCCTCTGTCGTCTGCTTATAAAATTCTGCAGTAATACATGCGACCATAAAACGTGTCACCTGAAAATGACAGCATGTTTATAATAATTTAGGAAAGACGGAAAATTAACTCAGAGCTAAGAGTTCATGAAAGGGCAGAAATGAGAAACGAACTGAACCCAAACAGTTACGCCTAAAGAAAAATCTCGTGGGCATTGTTTCATCATAGTATATTCAGAAATAGCAAATAGGTGATTTAGAGCTGTGATGGTCTGAATTTATACCAAAAATTAAAATATCACAGCTTTTGTTCTCTACAGCAGGTATGAGCCGCACATCCTAATGAAAACCAAATACATTAGTTTTTATAGAGCTAAAACTTTGTCTACCGCACGCAAGAGGGCCACAGCAATCACGCAAATTGCCGAAATGGCGGGCTCCCGCCTTCATTGCGGGGCCACCAATCTAACACAAAACTATTGGTGCAGTTGTTTGGGAACATGAAGTATTGTACTCCCAATTGATACGGGGGCCTCATGTCATACCAAAAAATAGCATGGTGAATCAAACCAGGGGCGAGTAATCACGGCGTAGCCTTTTGTGGCCATCCTTGCTATAGAGAACGCTTTGGGCACAGCTCGTTGTAGGGACATTTTTGGGCTGTGCGCAGGAAAGTAGAGCAGTTCTCTACTGGTAACCCTCCGGTGGTTATCGTGACAGCCACTCTCTGGTTGTGCTTTCCATCTCGCTCCGTATACCTTCCTCCTTTTACCGTAACCACACTCGGAGTGGTTCCCGTGGTAAATGGCCTCCCGTTACTGCCGGCGTATTCGACTACGACACCAAGGACGGAGAACGGGCCTCTAACAGCTGTCGGTGTAAACTATGAGCACACATGACCGACCACAGGAGCGTTGGAATGTCAACACGTGGAGTTATAGTTCACAGTCACGCCGATAACGAGATTGTGAGGCCGTTGCCATTATAGAGTATATAAGAGGAGTATATGGAGCGCCATGAAGGTGAAATCTGACCGGTGGTGTCGATGTGCATCCTCGACCTGCCAGGTGGTGTTTATTGGGATTTCTGTCTCCCCACCCCCTGCCATCTGACAAACGTTCCCCTCTCTGCTCGCCTCTATCTCCCTGCTGCGTTTATGAATGTGCGCGATTAGCGGCGTAGTAGTTGAAAAAGTCTGAAAAAAGTAATGGCTATATCATGGTGCACCCTGCCGTTGTGAAAACGGTCGCTAAAAAGTGAGTATTTAACGTCCGGCAAGAAAGGAATGAGCGGAAAGAGCCGATTATATCTTCCGGCTAGAATTTCTTGAAAAAAAAAACGCCAATTGTTTGCCGAATTTTAAGGAAACAAAAAAGAGCCTTATTTTTACACTTCGAACTACAGAAAATAAGCCTGTAAACTGAGTCCTGACAGACTCTAAGAAGTAGTGAATTTTGGTGCCAGGAGCGCGTGACCAGCGCTGCCCTATCTACAGCGACCATGAATGCGCAAATGCGATGAAATTTCTACACATAAAAAGAAAACAAACTAAAGAAACGCAAAAAGTACGCAATACTGAGGCCTAAAGGAAACGGAGTGGGGCTCTGTCTCTAAAAGAACATCAGTTTTCAGTTGTTCGCAAAGAAGGCACTAAGCTGTATAGAACAAGCAATGAGCGTCACGTAAATTGCCGTGCGCAAACTCCATAGCCCTGGGAGCCCTCTTGCACCACGCAAGAGCTGACTCCACAAATCCTCACAGTGTACTTGCCACACACTAGAGCTTGCTCTCAAAGCCCATTGTTGTTACTTCCTCACATTGTTTCGAAACAATTCGAGGAGTATTTGCAAAACGATGTACAGCACCACAATAGATTATATTCACAATATAAATCAGGTCATAGAAAAATGCGCAGAATATAACCAACCTCTATATATAGCCTACATTGATTACTAGAAAGCATTCGACTCAGTAGAATCCTCCGCAGTCATAGAGGCATTGCGTAATCAGAGTGTAGAAAAGCCTTATGTCAAAATACTGCAAATATATATAGTAACTGCACAGCTACCATATTCCTCCATAAAGCCAGCAATAAAATTCCAATAAGAAAGGGCGTCAGGCAAGGAGAAACGACATCGCCAATGCTATTCACCGCCTGTTTACAGGAAGTACTCCGAGGCCTGAATTGGGAACAGCTGGGAATAAGAGTATATGGAGAATACCTAAATAATGTGCGATTCGCTGATGACATTGTCTTATTGAGTCACTCAGGAGGTTAACTGCAAATCATGAACAAGGAGTTAGACAGGCAGAGCAGAATACTGGGTCTAAAAATTAACATGCAGAAAACCAAAGTAATGTTCAACAGTCTAGCAAAGGAACACCAGTTTACAATTGGCAGTGAGCGCCTGGAAGTGGTAAATGAATAGGTCTACTTAGGGCAGGTAGTGACAGCTGCTCCGGATCATGCGAGGGAAATAACTAGAAGGATAAGAATGGGGCGGAGCGCATATGGCAGGTTCTCTCAGATCATGAATGGCAGTTTACCAATTTCCCTCAAGAGAAAAGTGTACAACAGCTGAATCTTATCGGTACTCACTTACGGGGCAGAAACGTGGAGGCTAACGAGTAGAGGTCAGCTTAAGTTAAGGACAACACAGCGAGGTATGGAAAGAAAAATGGTAGGTGTAACGTTAAGAGACCGGAACCGGACAGAGTGGGTGAGGGAACAAACGCGGGTTAATTACATCCTTGTCGAAATCAAGAGGAAGAAATCGGCTTGGGCAGGGCATTTAATGCGAATCTAAGATAACCGCTGGTCCCTAGGGCAAGGGAGTGGATTCCAAGAAAAAGTAAGCGTAGCAGGGGACGGCAGAAGGTTATGTGGGCGGATGAGATTAAGAAGTTTGCAAGCAATGGGTGGATGACGCTGTCAAAAGACACGGTTAATTACAAAGCGCTTTGCCCTGCAGCGGGTTTAATAAGGCTGATGATGATGATGATGATCTACAGCGCCTTCAATAAAGCCTGCCTTCTATGATTTGACGCATTGGTATTATGGTCGTTCTTATTACATAACGCTTGCGAAGGCTCTAGACATGTGCGCAAATTTTGTACATCATACATGAGCTGAGCTGTTTCCCAGCTGATATTTAGACCCTGTATGACGCTCTTCTTTAGATGGCTATCCTAATATTTTGTTATTTAAACTAAGACACACTCCGCCAAATGCCAACGGTGTTCTATCATAGAGAAGGTTGATCTAGGTTGCTCTTCTCGAGCCACTGCCCTGGAATGATAGGTGCCTCACCGATGAAATTTGTGGGATCCAGGTTGCTCATCTCGAGCCACTGCCATGGGGTGGAAGGCGCTGCCACCGATAGAATTTGTGGGATCTATGTTGCTCTTCTTGATCCATTGCTATGAGATGCAGGTGCTCCCACCAATGGAATTTGTAGGATCCAGGTTGCTCTTCGTGAGCCGCTGCCATGGGGTGGCAGGTGCTCCCACTGAAGGAATTTGTAGGATCTAGGTTGCTCTTCTTGAGCCACTGCCATGGGGTGGCAGGTGTTACCACCGATGGAATTTGTGGGATCTATGTAGCTCTTCTCAGCCGCGGCCCTGGGATGGCAGGTGCTCCCGCCGATGGAATTTGTCGCATCCAGGTACCTCTTCTTGAGCCCCTGCCATGGGGCGGCAGGTGCTCCCACCGATGGAATTTGCAGGATCCAGGTTGCTCTTCTTTAGCCACTGCGATGGGATGACAGGTGCTCCCACCGATGCAATTTGTACGATCCAGATTGCTCTTCTGGAGCCACTGCCCTGAGAAGGCAGGTGCTCCCACCGATGGAATTTGTAGGGTCCAGGTTCTCTTCTTGAGCCACTGCCATGGGTAGGCAGGTGTTCCCGCAGATGAAATTTGTGGGATCTAGCTTGCTGTTCTTGAGCCACTGCCATAGGATGGCAGGTGCTCCCACCGATGGAATTTGTAGGATCCAGGTTGCTCTTCTTGAGCCACTGCCGTGGGGTGTCAGCTGTCTCAACCAATAGAATTGGTGGGAACTAGGTAGCTGTTCACAGACACTGCCCTGGGATGAGAGTTGCTGCCACCGATGGAATTTTTGGGGATCCTGGTTGCTCTTCTCGAGTCCCTGCCATGGGGTGGCAGGTGCTTACACCGATGGAATATGTGGGATCTAGGTTGCTCTTCTTGAGTCACTGCCATGGGGTGGCAGCTGTTCCCACCGATGGAATTTGTGGGATCTTTGCTCTTCTTGACCCTCTCACATGAGGTGGCAGGTGTTCCCACCTATGGAATTTGTGGCATATAGGTTGCTCTTCGAGAGCCCTTGCCATGGGGTGGCAGGTGCTCCCACCGACTGAATCTGTGGGATCAAGGTTGCTCTTCTCGAGCCCTTGCCCTAGGATGATAGGTGTTTTCATGGATGGAATTTGTTGGATTCAGCTCGCTCTTCTCGAGCCACTGACCTAAAATGGTAGGTGCTTCCACCGATGGAATTTTATAGGAGTCAGGTTGCTCTTTTCGAGCCACTGCCCTGAGAAGGCAGGTGCTCCCACCGATGAAATTTATGGGATCTAGGTTGTTCTTATCGGGCCACTGCCCTGGGATGATAGGTGCTTTCACCGATGGAAGTTATAGTATCCAGCTCGCTCTTCTCGAGCCACTGCCGTAGGATGGCAGGTGCTTCCACTCATGGAATTTGTAGGGTTCAACTTGCTCTTCTCGAGTCACTGCCATAGGATGGCAGGTGCTCCTACCGATGGAATTTGTCGGATATAGTGCACTCTTTTCGGGCCGCTGCCCTGGGATGATAGGTGCTTTCATGGATGGAATATGATGCAGGTTGCTCTTCTCGAGCCAATGCCCTAAGATGGCAGGTGCTCTCACCGATGGACTTTGTAGGATTCAGGTTGCTCTTCTCGAGCCACTGCATGGGATGATAGGTTTCTTTCACCGATGGAATTTGTAGGATGTAGGTTGCTCTTCTCGAGCCACTGCCCTAGGATGGCAGGTGCTCCCACCAATAAAATTTGTAGGATTCAGGTTGCTCTTCTTGAGCCACTGCCATGGGAAGGCAGCTGCTCCCACCAATGGAATTTTTGGGATCCAGGTTGCTCTTTTCGAGCCAATAGCAGACAAAGAGGAGTACTCGCCAAAAAAAGATAAAAAGAAAAAAGCCAATGTTCTGGGATCACAGGTGCGTTCACCAGTGGAACTTGTAGGATCCAGCTTGCTCTTGTCGAGCCACTGCTATGGGATGCCAGGTGCTCTTCTCGAGCCCCTTCCCTGGGATGATAGGTGCTCCCACCGATGGAGTTTGCGGTATCCAGCTTGCTCTTCTCGAGCCACTGCCCTTGGATGATAGGTGCTTTCACCGATGGAATTTGTAGGATCCAGCTTGGTCTTCTCGAGCCATTGCTCTAGGATGGCAGGTGCTCCTACGAATAAAATTTGTAGCATTCAGGTTGCTCTTCTCGAGCCACTGTCTGGGATGATAAATGCTTTCACCGATAGAATTTGTAGAATCCAGCTTGCTCTTCTCGAGCCACTGCCCTAGGATGGCAGGTGCTCCCACAAATGAAATTAGTAGGATTCACGTTGCTCTTCTCGAGCCACTGCCATGGAAAGCAGTTGCTCCCACCGATGGAATTTATGGGATCTAGGTTGATCTTCTCGAGCCACTGCCATAGGATGGCAGGTGCTCCCACCGATGAAATATGTGGGGATCTAGGTTGCTCTTCTTGAGCCACTGCACTGGGATGGCAGGTTCTGATGTGGACACGAAATCGTTGGGGGATTGTTGAACGCGACGAGCCGGACAGTGGAGCGCTGCGCATGTCAGCTCAGCTTTGTGTGTGTGCGCATGCGAATAATGTGTGACGGCGACAAAGAGCGTGGCGAGCATGAGGAGCGGAGAGCTGACGTGTTAGAAACCGAGGTGTGAGGGGAGACAGCACAGCGGAGATCGGGGTCCGTATTCTGAGTTTGTGTCATAATAAAAAGTGTCATAATCTGCCGCAGCGGCTACACCTAATTTGCCGAAACGCCGGAAGAGGATGTGGTGGTTTGGATGCAGTGTAAAGTTCGTGGAAATTGGACGGTGACGTCAGGAACATAGCATACGCTCTTCTAGCAGCAGATGGTCAAGGACAGCCAACATGGCGGCGCGCTCTGAAGCAGAGTCTCTCGCTTCGTAGTGAGCTCGTCGGTGTTACTGCGTTCTTCGGCACGGGACTTTCGGTTCGTCTTATCTTGCCTATAAAATATTGGATAGAGGATAAATTCGGCCTGATTTTTATTTCTTTGCAAGATTCAGTTGCTCCTAGGCGTAAAGAGCACCAGATTTTTGCAGAGTTGTTCTCTGCATTCAAACTGGATGGCGCCCCTATTACTGGAGTTATCTCGTCTGCGTATGTTAAATGATGTAACATAAAGCATATTGACCCGCAAAATTCTTGCGTTTACTGCGCGCAAACGTGCATTTCTTATTCTAGAACTCTCTATTATATGTTGAAGCGTCCTGCATCATGACCGTGTGTAATATCTGCCAGCGTGAAACCGCACATGTGCACGGATGGTCAGTCGCCAGCGACGCGCTGCCACACTGACGCTTTTGACATGCCATGTGCGGTTTTTCGGCGTTGCTTAGTGTTCTCGATAGCCGCGGGGGTGTGGTCTTGCATTGTGCTCGCTAGTTATCTGGCAAGTTAGTTTTCGGGCTTCAGTGTGGGCATTCATGCGCTTCGTGCCATGGCGAAGCTGCGAAGACTTCGTCTTCGAAGTCTCCCAACGCATATATGAAGAGAAACACAGCAAGAAGAATTTTTTTAGTTCGTCTTTTTTATTTATTTGCTGCAGAAAAATTAAAACCTATACACGGCATCTCGCCGTTCTTGCAGTGAATGCTTAAGAAGAATGAAATACGAAAATTACCGCCTGCACCACCGTCCGATCACGCATCTACTTACGATCAGCAATGTTGCAGACGGCAACTCCTCACGGCGTCTTGGTTCAGCACGGTACAGACAGCGCATTATGCAGCCGCCGCCTTCTGTCACTGAAAAGCCATGCGTAGTTGCGTGCAATAATTTCTTCTTTAAGTACACTCCCTGTCTTTACGGTGCAGAAAACAGTATCTGAAGTATTGTTTCTATTCGTTGAAGTCCATTGGGTAAATAAAGCAGCTTTGATATTACCCTTTATTGAGGAATATGATGCGCAACGTACTTGTGGCTGGAGTTTTTTGTCTCATTGGTCGCGTTCCACTCCTCGGCAAAGAGCAATAGTGCCGCTGGACGTTTCGCTGCGGCAACCGCAACGCAGTGACATCCTGCCTCCTTTCGCAGTCGAAAACGAACCGACATCCGCTTCCGGTGTTTCGACCAATCAGGTGTGGCCGCTGCGGTGGATTATGACACTTTTTATTATGACACAAACTAGGAATACGGCACCGGCTCATTCAAGGGTGGAGGTGGCAGCCGTCGGACGTTGGCTCCGCACTGCCGGGGACCTCCCCTGGATCACCGACGCAAGCCTCCGGCGTACGATTCAAGCATGGAGGTGGCAGACGTCGGACGTTGTCTCTGACGCTCCTCCAAGTCTCTTTGCGCAGTGATTTAAAGCGGCTGACGTTGGCCAACAATGGTTAATGTCACCGCAACCACAACTGTCAATATGCACTCACAGTACTTGAAGAAGTCCTTCGTGTTATCTGAGCTACCTTTGGCAATTGCTCGCTGGCAACACACAAAGCCACACACCACCCATCAGTTGATGAGTGCAGTGTTGAGAAGAATCAGCCACGTCAGAAGTTTTCCAGTTAAGATTTGTCGTTTGGTTTCTAATCGCGAGAACAACATATCCGATGGCTGAAGAAACAAATCGGTCGTCAGCGCTTCCAAAGTTATAAGAACTGCTGCCGTATGCGCAGGTGAATAACGCGATTCCAGCGACATAAAACTTCAATCGTTTTATTCTCTTTTGCGAGAGATCACCTCCAGATGAAATAAAATGCTTCATAGGTTACATGTTTTGATCGAGATTACACTTGCGGGCCGTGTGATTAATGCATAGCGCCTATAATGCACTCGTGGTTGCTGTCGACACGCAGCTGTTCATGTTCTCTGTAAATGTTTCAGCCACTGCGCTTTTTCGCGCCCAGAGACAAACGGACTCTCCGGCGCCACACTCTATTGAAGAATGCGGCACTATTATCGATCACCTCATCGTCCTTGAATATTATGCACTGAATTGCAGAGCAGCACAAGTGCGTTATTGAGTTCGCCTCCAACGAAATGCGGCTATCGCGGACCCTCAGACTCCTTCTTATCATCCGAACAGCCACCAATTTAGGTGCTAATCTCTCGAGTGATCCGGTTACATCGTATAGACTCTGCGACAGCCTTACCTTTGCTTGGAATTTCGAAGCGCGAAAGAACTAAATGAAAGATGAAAGTTACAATTTAAGCGCTTGCAAGTGCGTTATAAGTCACCACAATTATAAGTCACGTAGGCATCGAAGAGGGTCCAGATTTTTCACGTGCTGAAGGGGAAACTGGCTGATGTCGGTTTCTGCTTTAATCTCTGTGCTGCATATTTAGGCTGTTTCTTTTCAGCTACAGCTCAAAACAGCTACTATACGTCCAACATAAAGAATAATATGCTGTTCCTGGCGCTATATAGAGCATCGATTTTCAGACGTTATGAAAATTTAACCACAATAAATAACGCTAGACTAGAAAATTCCTAGGGGAAGAAAGACATTCTCTTGTTCACATTTTTGCCGCCGTTGGCGGCAACCTTGAAGTGGTATGACGTGGTTAGTATGACAAGCTGAGTAAATTCTTACGATATGCTTTTCATTTATCGCACGTAAGTGCCTTATTGTCTTGAAATATTTTTAAATGGCCGTTGGAAGGAGCCATATCGTTTTCGTGCTTTTCGAAAACACGCATTGCCCGATGAAGGGGCACAAATTTCTAGCTCGCCAAATTTCTTCCTAGGGGAACAAAGACATTCTCCTGTTCACATTTTTGCCGCCGTTCGTGGCAACCTTGAAGTGGTAGGACGTGGTTAGTATGACAAGCTGAGTAAATTCTTACGATATGCTTTTCATTTATCGCACTTAAGTGCCTTATTGTCTTGAAAGATTTATAAATGGCCGTTGGCAGGAGCCATATCGTTTTCGTGCTTTTCGAAAACACGCATTGCCCGATGAAGGGGCACAAATTTCTAGCTCGCCAAATTTCTTCCTAGGGGAACAAAGACATTCTCCTGTTCACATTTTTGCCGCCGTTCGTGGCAACCTTGAAGTGGTATGACGTGGTTAGTATGACAAGCTGAGTAAATTCTTACGATATGCTTTTCATTTATCGCACTTAAGTGCCTTATTGTCTTGAAAGATTTATAAATGGCCGTTGGCAGGAGCCATATCGTTTTCGTGCTTTTCGAAAACACGCATTGCCCGATGAAGGGGCACAAATTTCTAGCTCGCCAAATTTCTTCCTAGGGGAACAAAGACATTCTCCTGTTCACATTTTTGCCGCCGTTCGTGGCAACCTTGAAGTGGTAGGACGTGGTTAGTATGACAAGCTGAGTAAATTCTTACGATATGCTTTTCATTTATCGCACTTAAGTGCCTTATTGTCTTGAAAGATTTATAAATGGCCGTTGGCAGGAGCCATATCGTTTTCGTGCTTTTCGAAAACACGCATTGCCCGATGAAGGGGCACAAATTTCTAGCTCGCCAAATTTCTTCCTAGGGGAACAAAGACATTCTCCTGTTCACATTTTTGCCGCCGTTCGTGGCAACCTTGAAGTGGTATGACGTGGTTAGTATGACAAGCTGAGTAAATTCTTACGATATGCTTTTCATTTATCGCACTTAAGTGCCTTATTGTCTTGAAAGATTTATAAATGGCCGTTGGCAGGAGCCATATCGTTTTCGTGCTTTTCGAAAACACGCATTGCCCGATGAAGGGGCACAAATTTCTAGCTCGCCAAATTTCTTCCTAGGGGAACAAAGACATTCTCCTGTTCACATTTTTGCCGCCGTTCGTGGCAACCTTGAAGTGGTATGACGTGGTTAGTATGACAAGCTGAGTAAATTCTTACGATATGCTTTTCATTTATCGCACTTAAGTGCCTTATTGTCTTGAAAGATTTATAAATGGCCGTTGGCAGGAGCCATATCGTTTTCGTGCTTTTCGAAAACACGCATTGCCCGATGAAGGGGCACAAATTTCTAGCTCGCCAAATTTCTTCCTAGGGGAACAAAGACATTCTCCTGTTCACATTTTTGCCGCCGTTCGTGGCAACCTTGAAGTGGTATGACGTGGTTAGTATGACAAGCTGAGTAAATTCTTACGATATGCTTTTCATTTATCGCACTTAAGTGCCTTATTGTCTTGAAAGATTTATAAATGGCCGTTGGCAGGAGCCATATCGTTTTCGTGCTTTTCGAAAACACGCATTGCCCGATGAAGGGGCACAAATTTCTAGCTCGCCAAATTTCTTCCTAGGGGAACAAAGACATTCTCCTGTTCACATTTTTGCCGCCGTTCGTGGCAACCTTGAAGTGGTAGGACGTGGTTAGTATGACAAGCTGAGTAAATTCTTACGATATGCTTTTCATTTATCGCACTTAAGTGCCTTATTGTCTTGAAAGATTTATAAATGGCCGTTGGCAGGAGCCATATCGTTTTCGTGCTTTTCGAAAACACGCATTGCCCGATGAAGGGGCAGAAATTTCTAGCTCCCCAGGCGAAACTATGTGGCCAAAGTGCGCAATTGCGCACTTCCCACAAGAAAGCGTTCATCACTTCACGGCGTACGTACACAGCGTCTTCCACTCTTGTAGAACACGCGAGCACGTGTTCACTTCAAGAGTTGTCAACCTTATAAACGTGAGCAACAGCTCACTCTTGCTAGCTTCGCGCATCGCACATTGCGACGAAAAGAAGCCAGTTATCAACAAAGCCCAGGTGGACCAAGCTGTGCGTTACCCAGTTGAGCTTTGAGCAGAGATGTGAGCTGTATGATGCTGACTGAGGCATGCGTGGTATGCTGCTGACGAGGCGGCGCAACCTTTCACAAGGCGCTGCATCAGGACCTGCAGTTAAAATGAAATTTTTCAAAAGTAGCAGAGCCATGCTACGAACGTATCTGTGTATTGTGAATTGTGGGGTTTGTCGTCCCGAAGTCACACTTGAGCGATGATGGACCCCGCGGTGGAGTTCTAACAATCAGTTTGCACCATCCAGAATTCTTCAACGTCCGCTGACATTTCAAAGGACGCGGGTATTTTTCTATTTTGCCTTCATTTCAATACGCCGCAACAGCATTACAATCCGTGACTTTGGAGTCAACAGCCGAATATCAGAGACTCTGAGAGTCGCCGTTGGATACAAATGTATCTAAAGTCACTGAACTGGCAATGATCACCTCCGTGCCAACTTACATCTCAAACACTGGCTACGGCTCGTCTGCAATACATATGCAGTGCCCAAATACCGAAGGCTTGAGATTTCAACAACCAAATGTGCTGTCTACACTGTATATATTCAGGGCACTGAGTGCACTGCACCCATGCCAGGCAAGAAGCCTTCTCCACGGAAGGGGTCCGAACAAAGGCACGCTGACCTTACTGAACTCCTATCTGCCTAGCTTCACTGGCAAAGCACTTAACTTTCGAAGTTTTGTCGTTCTTCGGAAACCAATGAACAATGGGGTCGTTCGTCGTGTTGGCACTGGAGCACTCGATAGCTAGGCACAGCGCTGGTAAACGACGCTATCGATTCAAATTTCTGACAGCAGCGCCGCAAAGCATTGGGCCTGGCAAGGAAGATCACGCAAAAGAAGGCCTCGGAGATCTACTCACGTAGCACCGAACAATAGAATTTATATAAAATTGTTGTATAAGTTCCAGTAAAAATACATGCTACACTACTTTGCTATTTAAATTTCAAAAATTAGGAAATAATTCGTGCGTCCTTTCAAAAACATAACAACGTGCAAAGAACACAAGGTGCAAATTTTGTGTTCAAAATGTTGCTATAATTAAGAAATTTACAACTCAACTTTACATGGTGCATTTCTAACATATTACTAGCGTTAGATCTGACCACTCATTTAAAGGTGTGTTCGGAACTTCAATATTTTGAAATAAGGACAGGAAAACAACGTTAAAAATATATTTCAAGCACTGTCTCCAAATCTTCACATTGTTCTGACACGAAAGAAGATGTTACGTGGCCAGAAGCCTAGGAAGGCACAAGGGCAACCGGAGCACAGGGCACAGATCGCAGCGAACACCGAGGAGATCGCGTGCACACACCGGACACTTCCTCCACATCGTCTTTACGAAGATTATCCGTTACACGGCCCCCCGGTCAAAAAGGCACCGTCCCGGTGTACATCAGGGTGGCGAAGAGGACTGCGAGAAGTAAGGTTTGAGTCTGGAAACGTGCACAATATCAGTCTGATGCTGAGAGGACGTGGCACCAGGGAAGGTCGCAGTCATCTCGTAGGTGACTACGGTGACTTGGCGCAGGACACGGTACGGGCCGATATAGCGAGACAGAAGTTTTTCAGAGAGCCCCACGCGGCGAGATGGCGACCAAAACAGGACGAAGGAGCCAGGGGATAAGGAGACCATACGGTGTCGGCGGTTGTGGAATTCCTGCTGGGAGGTCTGGGAAGCGAGTAGCCGGGAGCGTGCGACTTGGCGGGTGTGGTCAGCGCGAGCAATGGCATCGTGGGTGTATGCAGATGGCAGAGTAGTCGAGGTTTGAAGCAGCGTGTCCAGAGGCAGGAGGGCCTAGCGGCCGTACAAAAGATAAAAAGGGGAGTAACCGGCAGTTTCATGGCGAGAGTAATTGTAGGCAAAGGTCACATAGGGGAGAGCGATATCCCAGTCGCAATGGTCTGGAAAAACGTAAATAACCAGCATATCGGTGAGAGAGCGGTCGAGGCATTCTGTGAGGCAGTTTGTCTGCGGGTGGTAGGCGGTGGTGAGCTTATGTTTTGTAGAGCATAACCGAAGAATGTCAGCGACTACTCAGGAGAGAAAGCATCGGCTCGGTCGATAAGGAGTTGACGTGGGGCACCATGATGTAAGATGAGGTCGGTCAAAAAAAAATCGGCAACATCAGTAGCAGTACTGGTGCGAAGTGCCCGCGTGATCGCATAACGAGTAGCGTAGTCTGTGGCAACAGACACCTATTATGTTTCGGGAGGTGAATTGTGGAATGGGTTCCAAAAGGTCTAAGCCGACGCGATGAAATGGATTGGGTGGGACGTCTATGGGCGGAAGCAGACCGGCTGACAGAGTGGTGGGGCGTTTCCGCTGCTGGCACTACTCGCAGGCAGCAACATAACGGTGTACAGAGTGGAAGAGGCGGGGCCCAAAAAATCGACGGCACATGCGGTCGTAAATACGGGAGACACCCAAAGGACCAGCAGTAGGGAGATCATGCAGCACTTGGAGGACAGCAGCGCGAAGGTGTTTGGGCACTATGAGGAGGTCTGGGCCAGCTTGGTTAAGGCTCCTGCGGTATAAAACTCCATCACGGAGCACAAAGGGGCGCATCGGAGGGTCGAATGGGGTGGTGTGGAGGCGGTCGAAAATTGAGCGCAGCTCGGCATTTTGGCGCTGTTCTTCGGCCACGTTAGTGAGGGCAGAGAGATCACAGAGCGTCCTCACTGTTAGTGCGAGTAGTGTCACTCGGGCCAACAGGGTAACGGGAAAGACATCGACATCGGCGTGCAATCGACCAGACTTGTAGAGAACAGAGTAATCGTACTGCTGCACGCTCAATGCCCAGCGACCAAGCTGTCCTGGAGGGTTTTTCAAGGAAGATAGCCAACACAACGCATGGTGGTCAGTGACCACTGCAAAGGGGCGGAATTTCCCAACAGCCGATGCAGACGAGGGCTAAGCACTCACGTTTGGTAATTTAGTAATTCCGCTCCGGGGCTGAAAGGAGGCGGCTGGCGTAGGCGATGACACGGTGCTTTCCGGATTGCTTCTGAGAGAGGAAAGCGCCAATGCCGTAGCCACTGACATCAGTGCGGACTTCAGTGGGAGCAGTCACATCGTAGTGTTTCAGTACTGGCGTGGTAGTAAGCTTCAATATCAGGTCGGAAAACGCATGTGATTAGTCGGCTCCCCAGATAAAGGTGGCGTCCTTTTTCAGGAGGTCGGTGAGAGGGCGTACGATGTCGGCGAAGTCTTCAATTAATCGGCGCAAGTAGGAGCACAGCCCTAAAGAGCTTCAGACGTCGTTACAAGAACGTGGCTGGGGAAAGGCTTTGATGGCTCGGGTCTTATCAGGGTCAGGGTGCACCCCCATGTTGTCCACGACATGACCCAAGATGGTGAGCTGACGGTGCGCGAAACGGCCCTTAGACGAGTTGAGCCGGAATGACGAAAAAGGGAAAGAATATAGGAAAGGTCAGCGAGGTGAAAGAAAAATGTGGGTGAAAAGTCAATGACGTCGAAGAGATAGCACAGGCAGGTGGACCACTTAACGCCTTAAAAAGGGCATCCATCATGCGTTCGAATGGGGCTGGCGCGTTGCATAATCCGAAAGGCATAACTTCAAACTGATAAAGACCATCAGGGGTCACAAATGCGGTCTTTTCACGGTCCTAGTCATCTCCCGCAATTTGCCAGCAGCCGGAGCGAAGGTCGATGGACGAAAAGAGTTTGGCACCATGGAGGCAGTCAAGGGCGTCATCGATGCGTGGCAGGGGGTACTCGTTTTTTTTACTATTTTATTCAAGCGGCGGTAATCAATAAAAAAACGCAAGGAGCCATCTTTTTGCTTGACAAGTACGACGGGTGAGGCCCAGGGACTGTGGGAGGGTTCGATTATGTTTTTCGCGAGGATTCTAGTAACATCCGCATTGGTAACCTCACGTTCGGCGTGAGAGACCCGGTAGAGGCGGCGGCGGATGGGAGGGGCATCGCCGGTTTCAATGCGGTGCCTGGCTTTGAGAGTTTGACCATTGCTATATTATTCAACCCTAATAAAACAATTAATTGCGGATGACAAAAGTCTCACTCAGAGCCCCAATATTTCATTATATCACCACGATCACTCACGGGTCACCCTCCAATAATGTCTATATAAGTTTGTCCCCGTGGTATCCGGTCGCAGGTTACTGTGTCGCATGTCTTGATGGCATCGTATCCAAGATTTCAAGTTTCCGCTCGCGGTTGGTCCCTCTGAAGCGTTGATTAAGATATGTGCCTTCACATCTGGCGGTCTTGCGTGCTTTTGCAAGGCTAGTTTCCCATGTCAGACAAAGCTGAATATATCTTGTATAAATTTTTAGCCAAGATTACGGCACTGCTATTGTAACGTAGATTTGTAACATTTCTGAGACATATAATATGATTACGCTGAGAAAAAAGAACAAGTAAAAATGTCTATGCCTCTGTCAATTTCGTATAACAGGCTGAAGCCAATATGAAGATAAATTAAAAAAAACCTGAAGGCAATTATATAGTCGTACCACCCGTATGTGGAGAAAATAAAAGAAAACTAGGGAAGGGGGTAAAACACTACATAGCTACCCACAGCCGGAGGAGTGGGCCCGGGGAGACTCCCCTTATCTCCCTTGGAACGTAGCGGAGAGGATGGGTAAAATGGGTTATGGCAATCAGGATGCGAATGAGGACCGCGGGTTTTTGCTCTGATCGTTCATAAACCTTGACTCCATTACTGGCATCCGTGGCCAGGACAGGAAGGGCGTCAAGGTTCTCCATGGATGCGGCCCCGCTCACGGAATGCCTGACCACCCACCAAACGCAACGGGCTCCGACCGCCGGAGACAGGAACGCCTAACCCGGGGTCAGCTGCCTCGTTCCCAACCACGAATTTCAGGGTTTCTTTCGGACCTGCCACCTACTTGCCGTCGAGTGCTTTTCGCGGTTTTTCAGACACCGGAAGTATGTGTGGGGTTATCTGGCCAGTAGAGGCTTAGGTCGTCAGCCTATCGACCCTCCGGCCCTCGGCGCCATGACCTAACACCTCCGGGGGGACCCACTTGTGCTTCCAAACAACCAACCAACCATGCACTTATTTTCTCTCCTAGCTTGCTCCAGGCCTACTGAGGAGGGAGTGTTCAAGGCTGGGCTGACCGGGCCAGAAACAAAGAACGTGGCTTAGGGTAAGATGACCCGGGCCTACTCCGCCGGTACTTCACAACATCGACGGCTTTTAAACTGGTCGTACTACGTCCCCCTACATCGGCGTCCCGCAGTGGCCACTACAGCCCCGCGATGAGCCGTGAGGCCGCTTCCCCGAGGCATCGGTTCCGGGGAGCCTGGTTGCTGTGAACACCCGCGCGGACATTGCCTCTCCGTAGCCAGAAACCGGTGCGTCGGTATCCAGACGTGCGCGCCCTCACGTGCGGAGGCGAGTAGCGTGTATTTGAAAAACCTTTTGATCTTTTGACATGCCTTCTGCGCTGGATTTCGTGGGTCCAGCCTGGTGTGTCTCCAGGCCTGCCTCCACTCAGGCATCGGAAATCACAAGCGCGACTGGACTTCATAGTCGCTTGGGAGTCGCTGCCACTCCCATGGCGGTTTGCATCCCCAGAGAATGGGCTCCGGCCAACCCATCTCCACCGCTGGCGTTGCACCGCAACAAAGCCTAGAAGTTGAAACTACACCGGCCCGTATCCTGTGGCGGGGGGGGGGGGGGGGGGGGGCACGAGCTGGCCGCACATTCGGATCCCCTCCCCACATTTCAGACAGTAGAAAAAGAAAGACAGAATAATGTAATCACAATTGCCAAAATCCGAAATAAATGTTATGTAACGTTTCGCTACCAACTGGATACGTGCCTACTCGAGCCATCTCGGAGCGACGTCTGATAAACCTGTTTCTTTTCAGCCTTTCCTGGTTGGTTATCCGAGACACCTTTAGTGTAACGCATGTTCAGGACAAACGGCGCGGGTTGCGGAACATGTTCGAATTTAGGCAGATAAATAATTCGTTGCTTCTTTATTGAGGATTATGTGAGGGCTTCGGCCGTTCTGGTGAATTACGACAATTAGAGTGTTTGTATCGCATAACCATATTCCGCCAAAGCCAGCTGAACCAACAAAGCATGAGCGGGCGATCCTTCGGCCTCACCTGAGCACTCGGTGTTGGGTGCGGGCGCTATAGCAGTACACGGTAGATTATACGGTAACGCTATGCTCGTTAGCACTGCCTATTACAAGATAGCTGCTGTGTTGTCTGCGGTAACGCGTAAGCCGCGGTCTTAAAAGACGCTCTCTGCACAGGCTATGCGCGCCAATGCGATGAAGCTCTTTCTAAAAAAAAGAAACAGCAGTATTCTTCCGATTCTCTCCATCGACGTAGCGGCTGCTGACCCGAAAGACCCATGTTCAATCTCGGCCGCTGGGATCGCATTTCGATGGAAGCGAATTCCTAGAAGGCCGCGTACTTTTAGATGTTAGTGCACATTAAAGAACCGCAGGTGGTCAAAATTATCCAGAGCTTTCCGTTGCGGCATCCTTCTTAGCACGAGTAGCTTCGGGGCGTTAAACTCCATAAAAGGTTAAGCCTATCCATAGAGACGCCCCAGGAGGTTTGAAAAAAAAAAACACACTAAATGCTGCGTAAAGGTACAGCGTTATATCTATTGCACTCAAAGCATTGTTCCCAACGAACGAGTGCTTACTTGTCAAGTTCTAGCACATTCTTTCGGACATTTTAATGCTGTATATGCAGTGTCACAGTGTCATGCATTGCTCCTCAATAGAACATGCTGTCTACGATTTAACGCTCATACCGAGTCAACAATGGTATCATTTTTTGTATGACATTTGCAATCGCATTTGACCTATGCGCAAATATGTATCTAGCTCGACCTCTGTCTGCGAGCTGGCGTTCAGATCATTTACGGGGCTATGATCGCGAGGCCTACTTTGACATTTTGTTCATTAAACAGCGACAAGTCGCGCGACAGCGAGCGCTATTCGATGACGCTTCCGAACCAAGAGCACTGCATTTACACGAGTAAGCAAATGGCTTCGTCCTATTGAGCCGCAATAAGCTAATTTAGCACACCGAAAATCATTGACGAATTTCTCTTCATAGGAAAAAATGTCAATAAATTAAACAACTACATCAACCACGTCCTAAAAATCTAGCATGCGGCAATTTTAAAAATCACATTTTTCATTTTCATATTGCCACATGTTTGCTATTAAAGCAGGAAAACATTCAAGCTTTGTAAGACAAATTTTTTACACGGATAACGTTCAGGTTGAACTTCACCAGGATAACAATAAAGAGCAGACATGTCCTTATTAGCGTGCACTGCACTCGTGGCTATGTGCAGCGTACAATATACTAGGACATGTGTTTTTTAATGGCAGGCGGATCTTCAGCAGCACAGCTAACCTGCTCAATATTGGAAATGTGTTGGCAAAGGCCGGTTCTACAAAAAGATCAATGTGAAGCCATCTATTCCTAATTTTGGTGTAATGCCCTTGCTGCTTGGGATAGGGCTCCACAGATCGATCAAGGCTTATATTATCCTTCTTTCTTACTATACTGCATCGGCTATTCTTCGCGCCTGTTGCACGGCTGTAAGAGATGGAACTGCCTTGGCGGCGCCCTACGACAGATCGCTTATGAACTGAAACAGCCGGAAGCATGCCACAAGTATCCCCGTCACTTTTCTTTCACCGCATTGTGGCAACTAAACAAACAAGTCAAAGGACTCCTATTGAGTAGCGAGCGAAGGGGCCTGCATTGAAAAAAAATAGAGGAGGTGCTGAATGCACTCATGGGCGAGTTGGCTGTAGGACGAGATGTTGTCCATGTTGTCAAGGCGAGCATAGTAGTACACGAGGAAGATATTGTCACCTGGCGATGGCGGGAGTCCGGCAGTCAGGAGGACAACTAGAAAGGCTTCCAAGAGAGGCTCTTTACTGCTCTGGCTCGAGCCCACTAAAACAGGTAGGTATGTAGGCAGGTAGGCAGGCAGATAGCAGGTATGTAGGCAGGTGGGTAGGTGGCCACGCAGGTAGGTAGATAAAGATATAAGGAAGAGGTCATGGAATAAGGAGGGGTAGTTATGAGGAAGGTTCGCAAACTCTGGTTGATCTCTGTGCTGTCGAAAGGGACACAATAGAATTCCCTTTGAGCGCCATTCGGTCAGGTCAGAAGATTAAAGAGATTCAACTGCTCAGGTGCTTAAATACAAGGTCATTAAATACCCCAAGCGGAAGACTACAATTAAGTCGTGGTAAGCGAAGGGCAGATATGCGTTCAAGAGCATGAACAGCCTGTTAGGGCGAAAGGGAGATGAGAGCCGCGATAATGAAGCATGGGACATTATGGGGGTACAACAATATTATACTGAGAGGTATTTGGAAAGGAATAATAGTGCCAGAGCTTACTTCTAAGAATGTACTTTTGTGCCTAAGTACAAAAGTAAACCCGGGACTAGAAGTAGATCTGAGAACTATTGGAAGATTGTTGATTGATGCCGACGGCAGAACCACAAACGTTGCAGTACATGACGAGACGGGCTTGGAATCGCTCAAACTGTGGGAGGCTCAGAGTAATATATTATATGGCTGCCTGTTCTCTGAAGCAGCTCCGCTCTTCGTGTTTCCACCGGGAGTGTTTTGATACCGCCAGGCGCAAGTGGTTTTTTCAGTGTCGACTGCGATGGGCACCGTGATGGTACAGCAATCGCGGAGGGCAATCTTTCGCCGCTACTGACGCACGGCATTTGTTCGGGCGAAGCCTCGTCCACCTCCATAATGGTAGTCCCAACTACTGATTACGAATTTTACAAACGAACTTCGGCACTTCTTCCGCGCCACAGCAGTCGCGTTCGAGTACCAATTAGCATATGTCTCGAATGCTCTATATACGTGCGAACGCGTGGTACCTCAGAATATGTCCCTCGATCGCTTTGACATGAGCTCAGGGCTATCACAGGTTCAACACCGCGCTCTACATGCCTTACTATGTCAATACACAGCCTGCTTCGCCTCTTGTTCGCAAGTTGAACAGACGGCCATTGCACTGCATGATCACGAGCGACGATGCCCGCCCCATGCAACAGCCGTATACCGTGTCTTCACTTAAAGAGCTGCTTATGAGATGCTTAATGCCGACATTATTCTACCATTTAAGAGTCAATGGTCGTCGCCTGTTGTTGTAGTTAAGAAGAAGGATGCAACACTGGGCTTTTGCGCAGATTAAAGGAAGTTTAACACATCGACAATCTGCATGGACGACTCGCTTGGCAGACTTCGCCGCACGAAATATTTTTCCTCGATTGATTTAAAAGCCGGGTGCTGGCAGATTGAATTGATGAACAAGACCGCGAATAAACTGCCTTCATGAGTCACGAAGCTTTGTATCAATTTAAGGTGTGGCTTTTCGGTCTCTGTGCAGCGCCAGCGGTGTTTCAGCGAACGATGGGTACTGTTCTCGCTGGCCTCAAATGGCAAACCTGTTTAGTTTACCTGTACGACATGGTCGCATTCTATGAAATTTTTGACGAACATCTTGAACGCCTGCAGGGATTAGGTGCGGTTGGCCAATTTAACGCTCAAGCCTGAAAAATGTCACTTGGGTTACAAACGACTAAAGTTTCTCGACCACTTGGCGAGTGCTGTCGGTATCCAACCCGCTCCCGACAGAACTGTCGTCAGAGATGAATTTCTGCTTCCTACTATAAAGCAAACGCTCAAGCGCGTCTTTGGTCTGTGCTCCTACTACTTTCCCTTTATCGCCGACTTCTCCCAGAATGGCGAACCCCTGGCCCGATTAAGGCATGACGATAGCCCGTTCATCTGAAGCGCCTAGCAACAGGAGGCTTTCAAAGAGCTATGACGACGCTTGCGCACCTGTTCTTGCTCACTTTGATGAGGACGCTTCCACGGAGACCTACACCGACGCCATTAACATCGGACTGGGTGCTGTCCTAGTCCAACACACAATGGCGTGGAATGAGCGATTGCTTATGCACGTCCCGTTATCTTTCGTACCGAAATCAACCGCTCTACCTGGGAAAAGGAGTGTCTCGTGGTTGTGTGGCCCAGGATGAAATTTCGACCATACGTCTACAGCCGCCATTTCAAAGCCGTGAGAGACCATCATTCCCTGTTCTAGCTGGCTAATCTAGCGGACCCATCAGGCCGCCTAGAAAGCTGGAGCCACCACCTCCGGGAACTTGATCACAGAATTGCGTATAAATCTAAGCGCAAGCACGGAGATACCGACACTCTCCCGCGCACAAATCAAGCTAGCTGATGACAGCACGGAGGATGACAGTCATTTCGCTTAGAAGTTCTTCTATTTGGGCTATATGATTCATTGTACTCGAGAACGGAAAACAGTAGCGCCGAAAAACACACACAGCAGAAGAACGCCGTACGACATGGGCTAACTTCATCTGACTTTATTCGCTAAAAATCAAGCAAATATACAGACAACGTAGACATGCACAGAAAGAAATCGCATGCGCGATCAACAAAGCCGTTCAAGACATGAAATCTCGGCTTTAAAAAGGTTCACAGATGTATCGCTGACACAATCTTTTCCTCTTTTTCACATGTGGTACGCTTCCAAAACCTCCCGTGCTTATCACCGAATCTACGGTGATAGTAAGGCACCCCGCATATTACTCTACCCTACCCCGAATCTTAATCTCATCAAGTCGTGGTTCACACTTTTTGCAGTGCTCGCAATTTTCCCCCGCCGTATGTTCTGCCGCTCGGCGACACATCTTAAACTCCGCACAGTGTTTGGGTAGATGTGCAACTCCTACTTCTTTGAGCGATCGCGCGTGTTCTGCTTCATGGTCATTGATACACCTGTCAGTTTGGCCCACATAAGCCTTCCCGCAGGTCAGTGCTATCTCATAGGCCACACCAGTGCACCACTACACAAAGTGTTTTCTTTGTTTTTTTACTGCAGCCGTTCCTCTTTCCATAGCTCGCTACGCGTGCGCAGAGCTCAGCAAGCTTCCGTGGAGCCGAAAAAAAACGACAGGCACGCCATGTGCATTCGACACCTTTTTTTTACGTTTTGGGCCACCCTGTGTGCGTATAAGAGAACTTCAGGTTTCGCAGCTTGATTCCTTCGCTCTGATGGCCGCTTAAACATGGCGCTATTGACTTTATGTAGGAGGGCTTCAGCAACGCCTGTGATTACTGAGCTTGGGAATCCCGCGCACACTAATCGATCCACTTGCGTATCAAAGCTCCCTTGCATACCATGCTGACACGACTTCATGAGTGCAGATTCGAGGCAAATATTAGAAATAGCGCGTTTATCCGTCTTTAAATGAGTCAATGCATACGGTAGCAGCTCCTTCCAGCTCGAGGGGCATGCTGCCAACATACATGTTCTTCTCCGAAAGTAAGCTTTAGGTCTAAAAAGTCTAAACATCCCTGCAAGGGCATCTCATGCGTGAGAACTAACCCCTTCCCGTTCTCTTTAGAGGTGTCTAAAATAATGCTTGCAGCATCGATGTAGGTCACGTCGTCCAAGTTTTTAAAAACTATCAAAAAAGCGTCAACATACCTGAACCACTTTTAGTTCCCCCTTCACTGTTAAACTTCGTTCTACAGCGCGGTCAATTTAGGCTAAAATATGCTAGTGAACACCGGGGCTGCGCAATATCCTATGCATATTCAATTTTTTTGCCAATAAAAACTGTTAAAAGATACAAACGTCACGTTAAGGTAAAAGTCCAGCATTATCAAAAATTTAGCAGCCAACACGCCTGACGCGTTCTGGAACTCAACTGCACAAGTACTTTACCTGGAATCTCTGACAGTGGCAAACAACGCACCGTAATACACGGAGTAATACAAGTCCTCCACCTCTATCGAACACATATATTCAATGGAAGATTTTTCCTGAAAAAAAACCTATCAATATCAACTGAGCTTTTCATAGCAAACAAATCATGATTATGAAAAGAAATAAGGTGCTTCTGCAGGTATTTGCTCAGAATATGCTGCCACGTACCATTACCACTTACTGCTGTTCTAAACAGAACCGACAGTTCGTGCGTTTTGGCAGTAAAATATACAGTGAGAGCAATGCTCCTGCTGCTAACAGTGCCGTTAGCCAACCTGTTCAACTCCAATGCCCTGCACATCATGGCCGCCTTGCCTTTCACTCTCGTCTCACTGGCCTTTAAAATGTTAAAGTTCTTGGCAATCGCATCACATGCTCTTCTTCGGAATTCCTCCTCCAGTAGAACCACAAAGCCGCCATCCTCCTCAGCTTGTAGAAGCCGGAGCCTGTTCTGTCTGAAATATGACACGACTTTTGCCATGGGATTCTTACCAGGCTTGGTGACTGTGCTACTTGTAGTCCTCATCAGCGCATCCACTTCATCTAGAAGGCACCTTTCCTTGTTATCTTCTAAAGCCCTTCCTGAGACACGCCTATTCAGAGCCTGGAACTCATGTGCGTGAACCCTTGGCTCATGACTAAACTTAGGATCCTTGTTTAAGTCCTGTCTTATCTCGTTGGGAAGCACAGCTTCACCGACAACCGTCAACCGCGGCCAGGTGGCTTCCTGTTCCTCTTCAACTAAGCCCTTTGACCAAGTCAGCATGGATCTCCCGGGCCCATACTCTGCATCATCGGCCGGCAATAAGTGGATAATTGTCGCGAAAGACTATCTGACACGCTATGCGGAACCCAAAGCGGTGCCGTGTGACACATTGTCTAAAATCGCGCTGTTCTTCATGCACCGCAACGTTTTACGACACGGAGCCCTGTCCTACGTAATCATTGATCGAGGAACGGCTTTCCCAGCGCAGCTCATGCACGATGTATTCAAGCTGAGTTACACGAACCATCGCAAGACAACTGCTACCGCCCGCAGTCGAATGGGTTCTCCGAGTGACTCAACAAAACTATAGCCGATGTGCTCACAGTGTACAGCCTTTGACAAAAGTAGCCAGGGTGGACGGTTTACTTTTCAGACGCGCATTGAAGCTATTATGCCAACCCTCAAGCTCTAAACCTCTTTATGGTAAGGAGAACCCTTCTACTCCCCTTGTCAGAACTTTTTGATCTTTAAGGAAGCCGTAAAGGCTTTACTATTCGAATGAGCAGAAAATCATGTAGCCTGGTTACTTTTAGCAAAGGGTGTACGTAGACGTCCAGCATAAGACTTTGGACGAGATCCTCCCATAAGTGACATTCGCGTGCAATGCGGCCGTACAAGAATCAACTCACTGTACGCCATTTCGCTTCCATTATGAGCCTGATGTGCACACAATGCCGAATGCCATGTTTCCGTGCACTATACCGACGACCGGGTGCTGACTCCCCGCACCGAGGAATTTGTCCAAAACGTGGAGAAAACCGCCTGAATCTCCCGCACGCACTCCAGGCGGCAACTGGGGCAGACCCACGCCACTACATACAGCGACCCCGACACTTATAGCACCAATTCGACGACAGAGTGTGGGTGTGGACCCCTGCCCGTTGCCCAGGCTTGTCGGAGAAACTCCTATTCCGCTACTTTGGCCGCTACAGAGTGTTGCTTCGCATCACGGATGTGACTTACGAAGTCCTGCCCGACGGTTCTGTGCACAGAGCGCGCCGCCGTCGACACCAGCCTGAAGTAGCGCACGTACTCTGTATGAAGCCCTATTTCACGCAGTAACGGGCAGCACTTCCGCAGTTTTTTTTTCCCACCGATCTCTTTTCCCTCCGTCATTTTGCCATTTTTGTTCGTTGTTCCGTTACCCCCTCCAGACCACTCGCAGCACCTTAATGGTTTTTAGTTCTTTTTTGTTCGGGAGGGGAGAATATTGCCACCAGGTGGCCCCAGGTACCACCAAAAAGGGAAGGAGGTTAAGGATTTCACACGCACCATCAGAACTTTCCTGGGAACGCTCCCAGGAAAGCGCTGAACTGCAGTTCTTGGCTAATCCCACAATGTGGGCATGTTCCATTGTGTGAGGGTAACGACAATAACAACAACGCTCCCGGTGAACGGTGTCTCAATCCTTTGTTTCGTGACAGGAGGGCAGCTAAAGTATTTAAAAGCTTATAAATAAAGAGCATCGAGCGAGAGCGGCGGAAAAAGAGTATCAGAATGCAGGGCACAATGACGGAGAAATACAAAATCTTTGATCGTCAGGTAAATTCCAGATAATGTAAAAATTGAATTAACTTAATGAAAAACAAGCAGAGTAGAGAACTATGCAGAAATTCGAAGCAGCTAGAGAAGGGAGCGTTCTACGATAACTCAAGAATCAGAGTCCTACTCTTTGAGGCTATATCAAGTGGTGTCACAGCGCAAAGGCACAAAAAGAAATTTCACCAAGAAAATGACTCATGCGCAGTGTGCAGTAACTCTGTAGAAACAATAGAACACTTTATATTCGATTGTGGCAGTATCTATCTGGATTTCGAAGCAGCCACAGTCACTCGCAGGAGGCCCTAGGGTTCAGAGATAACAATGGTCATGTGAATGAATATGCGGTGCAAGTTAGCAAAAACCGACTTCAAGATTGTTGACTCATAAGCAGGCAGGTGACATAAGGTTGGAAGTATAGGACTAAAGTGTGTTTAAGGAAATTGGCGTATTTATAGAACCATTTATTACAACGATAAAAAATGTAAAGAAAGAAAGCCGAGCATGATGGCAACTGCCACCAAACCGTTTCAAAAGAGACGCTTGATCTTTAATCCATTCTTCCATGTCGCGGGACGTATCCGCGCTAAGTCGTCTGCTAAACCTTGGCGCCTTCGTGTTTGTGGAAAAAATTAAATGTCATTCACGCGTGGTAAAATAATGCAGAAAATTCATTCTCTACTTCAGGTTGCGGGTTTTCGTCGTTGCGACTTCCATGCGCGCTTCCGCACACCAGAATTTAGCTCAGAGGATCGTAGAGTCAGCTGTGCGGAGCAGGCACATTAGCTCCACAAACACTAGCGACGCTTTTTATGCTTAGTGTAGCCTGCTGAGACAAAGTGCGTCGAAAGAGTATCACAATTTCCAAGAAAAAAACGGCGAGTGCAGCTAGCGGCAAGAACTTCTCGTATATTCCTGCTGAATGGCATATCTAGATGAAAAGCAAGAATCGTCAGAACACGTGTCGAATCTCTTTTAATTGATGTCGCCATCCTGGATGCTGCGTGCACTGCTGCCAACTTTTGATAAAACATTCTTCTGTGCAATCTGCCCAGCGAAACCGTTTCTGTTATGCGCGGTGTGCAGAAATAGATGTGTTAACAGCAGCATATTTCTTCACACTGATTGAGAAACATCTCCTAGGCAGGAAACGCATCAATTAGCGTTAGTTCCGATCAAATTTCTCTTCCAACCCACTCGTGTTTTATGCAGATCGAGCTCAACGGAGACAGAACGAGCCTTCGTGATCAGCATCTTAACAGAAACAATTCAGACGAGAGGGCCAACATGACGATCTATTGGCATCAACATTATTCTGATATGGCTGAACATAGATAATTAAAACGTCAAGGACACACTGTGCAGTTCAATTTCGAAGAGAGAACATGTGCCGTTCAATAATTATACGCAAGATCACTACCCGACACGAGCCGAGCTTCCAGCGCCAGGTTTCTCCTAAATAAGTGTTTTATGTACCACAATAATATTGGTGTCTATATTCTGACACTGCCACACGCACGCATGTTTTCGTTCTCTTGCCGTAACACAGAACTGAGAAATCTTTTTGAAGAGAGCCAATCAATGTTTCTTTAGCGCCAGGGTTCCACCGTCCCGTTTACAGCAACTTGTTCGTTCTTATTAACAACAAACCAAGCCTTAGCGCATAGAAAACCCCTCAGGATGAGCATGTTGCGTGTTTTGGAGGCCTTGGCCGTTCCCAGGACAGATGCATCTTTTAAGGTGCTGGCATTTATCCCGGCAAATTAATCCACCGATATTCTTATCATTACGGGAAGAACACCCCTAACGCAGCAGTCATGTTTTGACTCGCTTCGTGCTCAGAACGCAACACTAACATTTCACAAATATCATCGCCTATTTCATGCACACCTGGCCTTATTTTTCGGATGGGCTGTCGTGGTACAGTCGCCCGAAATTGAGATTTCATATCCTTTAGACTACTTTCACATTCCCCCAATTTTGGAGTTCAGGACTTAAAGGTTCTACTCCTGGAGGGGTTCGTACAGCTCCCATATCTCGTTCTTCGGTCTCCTAACACATTCATTCTGGGTATTTCTGCTTATCTTGATCACAGGGTTTTTAGCTTGGCTTGTCGTTGTGAGCGGGAAAGTCTTGAAATTCGGCGAAGACTATCCGTACTCTGACTCGAAGCTGTTCTTTTTGGCGTCGTTTCTTTCCACCCCTCTTCCGTTGGAGTGTAGAAGGCGAAGACATCTGCGGAATTCTGTCCAGGGAAGGTCGTGTCGTAAGGTGTTCTTGCTGATTTGTATAATGTCGATAATGCCTCTGTCGGTCTATTTTCGGCCAGAACTCACCTCGCGACTAAGCGTCCTAGGGTCGGCGAATGTTACGGACACTCTAGAAGAGCTGAAGAAAAAACTAGACCGTCAGGAAATGACACCTTGTTTTCAATCGCATTGATCCACGCCCTGGAATCCTAAAACCGGGAGAATTGTCTTTTCTAAAACCCTGGATGCGAACCTGTACGACGCCTTATCTAACAGGAATAAGGGCGTCAAGCTCATTTTTGATTATTACACCGTGGAAGATTGCTTTCGCTGCGCGCGGCGGTCCGGTTTCGCCTGTTTTGTGCTGGAATTAAACGAATGCATGCGCAGACACTACCAACAGAATTCGTCAAATCACGCGGCCGGCTAAGAATGCAATTCATGACGCCATATGCGATGAAAGATTACACACATAAACGAGTCTACAGCAATCTCTTACGTCAACTGCTTGAGACTGGGTTGTACCCGCGTTAGACAGATTGGAAAATATGCGGACTGGATAGCAGACTAACTGAAAACCATGGTGAAGAGGACGTAGAAGTTTATTCTGCACAGTTTCAAGAGCTGTCAAGATTTTTGCTTGCTTTGTCAGTTTGTTACTTCTCTCATTTGTTGTGTTGTGCCTAGAACTTTTACTTGCAAAGCGCAACACTAGTGGTCCCTTAGGTTAAGGCTCCAAACTCATGTCCAACTTTCGTGGAGAGGAATTTTTAAAATTGAAAAACTAAGATTTTGTTAAGGAAATATTGAAGGTTGTGGTCTACTACTCCGATATGTAGCAAAATCTTTATTTTAATGTCTTTCCATCGCTCGCATAGCTCAGTGAAGACTGCTACAGGAAACGGAAGGCGTTTTGTAACACATTATGTAACACCTTAACCCCTCATGTAACACCCCCAATACCGGGGGACCTTAAGGTAATAAAGTGAAATGAAGTGAAGTGAAATGCTTTTAACATAAAGAAATGTGAATAATAAAAAAAAACAAGCCTGCCGACGGGATATCTGCGGATATATTGATTTTAATAGTAAAAGCTTGCAATATATTAAACAATTGCACTCAAGACGTTTTTTTTTCGAAAACGTTTTTTCCGTAATTGTTGGACACGACAAGCAATATTTATCGGTCGATGGTTGCTAGTGCTGATCGATTACATTTGAACCACACAGCACAATACCTCTGTTGGTTAACATCCCCAGCAGAGATACTTTTAATATTCCTGCAGCGTTCGCGTAGATGGAGATTTTGGAGTGGCAAACTTGACGCACACAAGAAAACCTGCGCATGCACACACCGAGGCATAGAGGCAACAAAAGAGAGAAGACAAGACCCAATATCTAGCATGCAACCAATGATCAATGGTTCGGTGGGTACATACAATAAATTTTGTCGAAAAATGTACATGCATCCGTTTGCAACTTTTTTTTTTTGGAACCCACTTCTAACAAAGTGGGGAGAGTTTAAACACGTTGTTCAGCGCGCATTCGAAACCCGACTCACTCGCCACGAGTTGTGTGACAAATGCCATGATAGGGCTGCAACACGTGTAAATCAACTTTAGACGCAATATGGCGGTTTTCCACAGTCACATTTCATGCTTTTGCTATTCCAAAATCGAATGACATTGATCGTCGGTTCAATGCTTTGCGTTCTGGCTGGCTAGTTTCACGAAACTCTGGAATACAGCTTATCGTTTAGAACAGCCATATAGATACTTCAGAGAAATAAAATCCCGGCATAGGTTGCGACGGCCGCCGTAGCTTTGGAGAGTTTCGATTTTTGGAATTCGCCCGCATTTTGAAATAATCAGCCTTCAGAATAATTGCTGCTTATCTCATACAATTAGAAAACTGCTGTTTACAGATTGTTTTCGTTCTGTCGGTGAAGTACATCGTAGTGCTGCTACACATATGTGCGGCTAATGAGTGCACTGATATTATGCGTATTTTGAGCAGCACAAACGCGACATACAGCACATTTTGAACAAGCTGGCTGAAAATAATTGAACGTCTTTCTCGCCAAAGCTCGAGCCGAGGTATCGGCCTACGCGGGTGAGGTGGTATGCCAGCAACGTAAGTACCAACTACGGTTGAGCATGATCCGGAAAGCAGCTTTAGCTTAAGGGTCGTTTCAATAGGCGCGCAGAAAATTCTTTCAAAATTGCCGTACCAAGAACTACCGTTTCTCGCTACAGTATGTGTCAACACAGCTGGTGTCTGCAATGAAGAAAACATTCTCAGGCATCCATGAGCACAGCATAAAAGCAATGTCATAACTCAGCCGCAAGGATGATGGTGAAGTCGCCATAAGCATAGGAGGTCAATCCTTCAGTGCGATGCTTTAATTTTGCGGTGTTGTGCAATTCTACTCAGGTCGGCAAGGAACCAAACATAGTGTTTCCCCCTTATTGCAGCTTGCACTTGCGTCTGGAAGGTAATAGTGTCGATTGCCTTGTTGCGCTTAGTGCTGTTTGTAATACTGGGCTGTCGAGCTTTCAACAGACGCTGGGCTTGAAAATTACGCGAGTGGAATCTAAAATTTCACTGCCTTCACTAGCTGGAGCAGAGCGCTCCATTTGGCGACCAATTCAATGAACTTGGACTTCATTGGGCTATTTAAAAACGTAGCACATCAATGTAACCTTTGGCCATCACGTACACCGCTTTGATAGTTTGCATTTACTTCCGGCTGACTGCGCTACAAATTGGCTTGCATGTCGGTGAAGACTGCAATAAATCAGTACTCGGTAAAATTTAAAAATAAGCTTGATTCAAATTTTACTGTACAGGGGATGCACACCATCCCCTCTTAGATTAGTTGTATACTCTCACTAGATTTGTGGCTGGTTTACGGAACAAAACAAAAATTTGAGCATGCCGAGCTGTTGAAGAGAGGCGATTTAACACAAGTGATCTAAGAAGCCAGACACCAATTGATAAAACAAGAAAATCAAGCTTAATTATTTTCCGAAAAATGTCTACTTTTCGCTTAAACTGCTGTACATTCCTCAAACCGTTAGAAAAACCGCTGAAACATCAAGCGTGAATGAATGTGCGAATTCTTGGACGTTCCAAATGTGGCCTCGCTCACGTCGTCGCAGTGGCAAGCGCATTTTTTTATTCAGGATCGGAGAGAAGTGCATTATGATACTGTTGAACTCATTTATTCAAATGAATTTTTATATGGCCCTGGCCTGCCACAGCCTCTTTTTGTGGGTACGAGTATCTGTGAAAAAAATACTTTACTGACGTTTCTCTAATGTCTCACGTGGCCGCAACGTCTGCGCCATAAAAAATGTAAAACCTTGATTTTTCTGGGCAGATCGTGCCGAACATTATTTTTTCATCTGGTTTTATAACCATCAGTCATTAGCATCGCCCATTGGCACAGGGGAAGCTTTTTGTTGATCTTGGACTGGCATTGCAGCTGGCCAACCTTGTTTAGAAGTGTTGTTTCTCTTTTCTCAATGAACAGAGTGCAGAAGCAAAATGCAGGGACGGAAATTAGTTCTTGAAGCTCTGAACAGAGCTCTGGGAGCATGTATTTGTCAAGCGTTTGTTTTGCGCATGCCAACCCGGCCACAGCCCCTCTTCAGGTTAGCGGTATCTGTGCAGAAATAAAAGAAATAAATATGGGTATGTGATTTCTCTGTAATCCTCAACGTGGTTGCAATCAAAGTGCAATAAAAAAGAAGAAAAAACACCTGTTTTTCCTGCAGGACATGTCTCACACCACTTTTTCCAACTGTTTTGTCTTGTGAAAACTTTCATTATAATTAAACTTAGACCTTCCTTCTCCAGTTTCTTCACCTGCGCAATGCTTCCTAACTGCAGATGTCAGCAATTTCCCCTCCGCTATTGTGCAGATGCCGTAAATGATTCTTTGGGACAGGCGCTATGACAAGCAGAAAATTTCGAAAAATGTAGTTGAAGCGGCCGCTAGGCTAGTAAGGTGAAGCGTGGACAACTTCCTAGTGCATAATTGATTCCGGAAATTACGTCGAAAAGGAGGCATCCGGCAACGGGAAATGCGACGATAAGGAGAGCTGTTTCTTAGACTCGATCTTTAAAAATCTGCGCAGTGCTGTTAATGCCAAGGCCAGGGTACCTAGGGCGCAATTCAGAGCGCCTACCAAGTGTAACTGCGGTTCTCGACGCAAACATCGATCCTTGGAAAATCGAAGGTGGAGTTGTGCTCCTGTCGATCAAGAGCCGTTTTTTCTTGCAAAAAATTTCGCAGACTCGGAGGTATAGATTGCTTGATTTCAGGCTACCTAATATATTTCTGCCCATTGTCGGAGATTCAGAGGTTGTATTCCACCATAAATTAGGTTTTCTTGCCTCCTAACACCAGGGCATAGTGTCTGACTGCTTTCTTAACGAATAAAGGGGTGGTATTTTTCTGCCAACGGTTGCTTATTTTTATATGTAATATAGTATCTGAATTAGGCTTCTTGATTTGTCAGTGGTACACAGCTTGCAGCAAGTGCAGTTCTTTACAGACCGGAAAAGTTCCACTTCATTTCTGCGCTCATGAGACCGAAGAGACTCGGAGAGCAATACTTCGCCGCTTAAAATGTACTGCGCCTGTCAACCAGGCGAAAGTGACAGCTAGGCGCACGTTCCTTTCGCACACTCATTTTGCCTGTGCTAGAGCACCGAATGCCATTACGTCCGGCAAAACTATCATTGAAACACAGACTCCGGACAAAGTCGCCTGACTTTGTTGTCATAGTTGGGTGGTGGTTTACAACTTGTTTTCTCAGAAAATACTAATGTTGGAACCCATTTTTATCATACGCCAGGATCTTACATGCCACTTGGAAGTCAGGTAATCTTATTCGCTTATTGCATTGAGTGAATTCACGTGCATATGTTTCGGCGTCGCATCAGAAACTCTAGAAGTCTTTCTACGTCATCTTGCCTGGCATGCTTACTGGTTAGCTTCCTAATTCTTTTCCGCTAGTGTGAGTCAACACGCTTCCTGTATAGGTATTTAAATACCTTAGCTGCCCACCCGCTATCATCGAATTTCCTCAGGTCTCCTTCGTTTGGTATTTTAATCTGAGTTTCTGTGCTTCCAACGATGCCCAGCCCATATCCCCTTGTACTTCCTCATTTGTGGTTTTCCCTTGGGCACCTCGTGCTAATCTTCCAACCGCTCTTTGATTTACTGGTAATCTCGGCTGAACTCCTGCCCTTAAGCACAGAACAGCATTCTCTAAAGTAAGCCACGGCACCATTATTGCTTTCCAAATATCTCTGGGTACTTCGTACCTGTTGTACCCCACAATGCCCTATGTTTCATTATCCCGGCATCTCTTCGCCCTTTTGCTACGAGAGACTGTTCGTGCTTTTCCGTGTACATCTGCCCTTCGTTTACACATACCACGAGATATTTGTATTCGGCCACTAGGGGTATTTCATGGTCTTGTATTGTAAGCTCCTGATCAGTTGTACCGTTGGAAACCATCACACCTGACTTAGTTGGGCTAAAACTGAAACCTAGACTGTCTCCTTCGTCTCCACAGCAATTCACCAGTTTGCAAGTCTTCCTGGCTATCTACTAACACTACAATATCGTCCGCATACATTAAACCCGGTAGTTGTTGCTCAACAACCTTTCCGCCTAATCTTCACGACAAATTATAACCTAGATTGATTCCTTGTAGCCATCTTTCCATACTTATCATATAAACCATGAACAGCAGTGGTAATAGAGGACAGCCTTGCCTTAATCCTTTGTGCACCTCGACAGTTGTTGTACTCCTAAATCCTTCCCATGTTATTTCAACTTCATTTTCTCGATATATTTGCTGTAGAAAATCATTTACCTCATGACCGACGCCTTAATCTTTTAATATGTTCCACAGCAGTTCCCTGTTCACGCTGTCGTATGCACCGCTTATGTCCGGGAAGGCTAAATACAGAGGTCCGTTTTCCGCCTTAGCTATTTCTATGCACTGGGTGAGCACGAATAGGCTATCATCTAAGCGCCTGCCAATTCTGAACCCTTTCTGAAGTTCTCCGAGTATTCTATTGTTTTCTGCATCCATGGCTGCATTTTCAATTTTACCGCCTGCATCGTGAGCTTCTATATAACTGATGTTATAGTAATCGGTCGGAAGGAGTTTATGTTCGTCATATCGCCCTTCCCTTTATAAAACACAGTCATTTTACTCTGTTTCCAGCTGTGAGGAATCTGCTTATCTGTTATGACTGCCTCCAATACTTTTATCAGCGCTTCCTCGCCTCTTGGGCCAAGTTCATTAATTAACTTGATTGCAATTTCCTCTATGCCTGCGGAAGTGCATTTTTGGAATATTTTCTTCCCCCTTTTTTCAGTTAAGATTGGTTAGTTCTAAGCTGTTTTCTATTGTGCTGTCCTGTGTTGTTCCCTCAGTTGGGATGATTACTCTATCGTCTTTCTTAAATGACTCAACTATAACTGATGAAATATAGTCCACAACGTCATCTGCCTCTAAACATTTTCCCTCTGCATCGTGAATCTGTTCCTGCTTTCTGTGATACGCTTTGCCCAGCCAGCTTATATGGTTCCAGAATTTTCTTGACCCCCCCTTTAGTTGCATCGCAAACTTCAGCCAGCCAGCGATAAGAGGACTGCTTTATTTTAGCCTGGACTAGGACCTGCACTTGTTGTTTCTTTTGTAAATACGATTCCCATTTTTCGGTTTATTTCCTCTACAGATAACTCGCCCTCTTTGCTTCTCTGTGTTCCCTTGATGTCAACCTTCGTTGTTCGATGGCCTCCCTAACTTCCTTATTCCACCAACTTCGTGACTTCCTCTTTCGTCTTCAGTGGTTTACTCCTTTACTTTTTTGTTTTGATTCTAATGAGCAGTTCTAACTGATTATAATTCTCCTATTCATAGGATGTTTCCGTATTGCTTCCTCTACGCCGGCCAGAATTTGCGCCATTTGTTCGTCATTTAATTTTGCGTACCCTTTTTGACTTCCCTGCATTTCTCTGTTGAGCAGGGCTCCCAACTGTAGACTAATACGCTTATGATCACTACCGAGGCTGCACTTCCCCTCTTCGTATATTTCTATTATTGCGAGCTTGCTATACGCCCCCTGCGATATTAAGCAGCAGTCAATGGTCGTATGCCTGTTACGGGATTCCCACGTGATTTGTCACGCACATTTAGTTTATCTAGCATCAACTTCCTGTTACAATCTGTGTACCCATCCAGATTCCCGATGTGGCCATTCATGTCACCCAGCAGAATAATATCGGCGCCTTCTCCAAACTGCTTTTTATCGTCATGAGACACTGGATCCATATTCTGCGGCCTGCATTTGTCGCCTGTCCCGAAATAAATTACTCAAAGCCATGTCCTTCCACCGGCAATTATACCTGATACCTAGACATGTTCTTGGCCAGTTGACTTTAGTCTTCGCCAATTTGTCCCTTGATGTATCAGCATACATAATCCTCCTGCCTTCCTCTCCGTTGTTCTCTAGCTCCCTTCCCAGACGTAGCCAACAATATATGGTGGGTCTTCTAGGTCCCTGAGATGGTGCCTCGCATAGCGTGTATACACCTACTTCTACGTCCTTTAACTGGTGTTCTATTTCGAACTAGTTCGCTGTCTTTCTACCCCCTTGCATGTTTACCTGATCTTGGTGTTAAATTTTAAAAACCACAACCCTGAGAACCGGGTTCAGCAGCACGCCCAACATCCTCTACTTCCACTGCCGTCACGAAGAGGGAACGGTGCCTCTATGGTTATGCGGCAAACACGAAAAACTTCAAGGGCAAAGAGAAGAATGCTATAAATTCACAAGACTGGCGACAGCGTTGGGAAACACGTTTGGGAATTCACCCGATGGTGGGCACGGAATGGGCGCTGCAGCAGGCAGAGGGGTAGTGTCTGTATAGCGGACAGTTCCTGTTCGCAGTGAAACGTACGCTTTGCACTGACTACGAAGGCAAGTGGCCTTCACGTTGGCTTTTCATGACAGCTGAAGGAAAAGTAGGTAAGGGGCCATTCGATTAAGAATCCCCCTTACGTATGGAAACGAAAAAGCGGCTCATAGGTTTTTTTGCGACTTTTAAAAGAGTTCAAAGGCACATTGTCTTCTCGTGTATAATATGTTGCTCGAAAGAGATGCCAAAAACGTAAATGAAGAGGCTTGCTGGAAGCTCACATCTGTATATGTCATGAACACGATGCTCCTACTCTATGGGAATCATTTTTGTGTGCTTCGTTACATTCCTGTGACGTTTCTAAAGGCGCAATGCATAGAATTTCTTGCTGTTAACTAGAGGAAAAGTTGGCGGCGTTGCACCGCAGCCACAATGTGCGCTCAAAGCATCATAGGGCGATGAGCTACTTGGTGAGGGACACTCAGTTTTTTTTTTTCAGGAATACACACTGGCGTTACTGAGATGTTCCGTTCCGTCCACGGCGCACCCAGCGCACAGACGACTTTGGCGCAAGAGTAGTGCGCAAAAGCCATAGTAGCTAAAACGCAACAGCATACGACGCCAGTAAAAGGATTTTGGTTTTCAAAGTGTCTTAAAAAACACTTAAAGTGCTCTATCAAAAACATTTTTTGCAAACATATTTATTTTTAAAATGCGTCTGTTAAGCACGAAGTCTTGGTTTTTGTGTTCTGCAATACTTGGCCAAAGGAGAACAAGCCATCGCTTATTTTGGTCAAATTTACATTTACATGCATTTCTGCTCGTTTTGGTGCAATTAATAGATAGTATTTTGATTGTTAGGACATTCTTCATTATCGAACAACGTTTGATTTCGATTATTTTTTATCCAAAGGTTGTGGTTCTGCAGTCGGTAACTCTCCGTCGCATGATGCTTAGAGCGCCCATGGTGGCTGAGGTGGTCTCGAGAAAGCTCCATGCAAACTGCCATAGGCAGGGCGCCAGCTTTCCCTCTAGTTAATCGTAAGAAACTCTAGGGCGCAATTCATTCGAAATAATTATATATATATATAAGCATTGGAGTTCTCTCTAAAAACAAATAAAACAATTCCTTCCTTTCTTCTTTCACTCCCTCCTTTATTCCTTCCTTTACGGCGCGGTTCAGGTGTCCAACGATCTTTGAGACAGATACTGTGCCATTCCCTCTCCCCAAAAACCAATTATTAACAATAACAGTGCACTGAATTAAGTCCTCGAAATGCGTTTTTAATAGAGAAAAATGAGTATTCCATGTAATGAAATCATAGCTTGGTGGCTGTTGTGTACTAGTTACGCTGAGTATACTGATCTATGTAAAGCAACAACGAGCGTCATGAGAGGGGGGCATTTTTCGATAAGCAGCGTGGGTGCCCGTCTTGAAGTATTGGTCTCTTAGCTTATACACGCGTCTAGAGACAGGAAAACTCAACTTAATCGCCGCCTACTAGCTAGGCACTCGTCACTGTCATCACTCGCTTAGAGCTCCTAGTCGGTTAAATAGGCTTATCAGTTGTTTGTAGGACGCTGACACAAAAACGAGAATGGGCTACACGTAAAAATCACAGACACACCGCAGCGGTCGGCTTATGGTAGAGCATACACCTCTCATTCGTGAGACCCTGGTTTGTATCCCAAGTGCCAGCAAGCACCTACCGGATTTCGAATGGTTTAGGTTTAGGTTTATAGGGGTTTAGCGTCCCAAAGCGACTCAGGCTATGTGGGGAGCCGTAGTGAAGGGGCTCCGGAAATTTCGACTGCAAGGGGTTCTTTAACATACGCAACATCGCAGAGTACACGGGCCTCCAGAATTTCGCCTCCATCGAAATTCGACCGCCACGGCCGGGATCGATCCCGCGTTTTTCGGGCCAGCAGCCGAGCGCCATAGCAACTAGCCACCGCGGCGGCGGTTTTCTAATGGGTATAAGATTTCCACCGGCCTGATGTTCAGCTCTCCTGGAGTGACATGCTTAGAAAAAGGCTTTTGGTTGCCCCACCCTCTCGAGATGTAGAATGATCTGCGAGAAACCGAAGTATGCCTTGAGCTGTAAAGCCCTAATGTGACCCCTTTCTTTCGGCTCAAGTTAAGGTCATAGAGCCGTTTTCTAAGCTTTTCATCCCAAAGAAGCCAAAACTAGACCAGAAGAAAGCAGTCATCCGTTATATCACCGGTGGGTACCCTCGACTATGGGGATCGAACCCGGCGCCTCCCGCTTGCGAGGCAGATGGTGAAACAGCGTCATTACATTATGTTTTGGCAATGCGATGTTATTAGATACGATTCAGGCCTTTCTGTTCAGTTTTACCTCATTTTTACATGGTTGTCGCATCCCTTCAGGTCTGTCTGCACACAACCAGACGTCTCTTAAAAACATCAAGCTGGCAGTTAAATACTTCGCCGAAGTTGTCTAGAGTGGCCGATCCGGGCTCAATGAAGATGTACACAGACATACAGCTATCACTTCTAGTATTGTGCTGGAACTACGTTCCGGCCGTTGAGAATTAGCCGGTCTTGTGGCGTCACTTCCCTCTTGCCAATAAATTGATTTTATGACTGACATCTCGTTTTTTTCCGCGATAAGGCTCCAATGCTATCGGATTAAAACATAATCTCACTACCGCGGTGACTGGGCGGCAGTTGCATCGCCCATCAACACAAATGCCATGGAATGCTCCGCCCTCTCGCTTAACCTAGTGTGACAACCGAACGATCAAATGTCAACCAAGTTCTTAAAAGTATAAGCTTCTAATTGCGTTTTTCTCTTCCGACTACTTCATTTAACTTGCGTTACTTCTTGAACGATGGCAGTAATTCTACAAACACAGCTACAAGAACTATCATTTGTATTTAAGCATTAGTAAATAAAGTGCTCATGCTTCCAAGAAAGCCTAGATAGCATCTAAGTGACTTTTGACCACACTGGACTGCCAATAAAATCAGCAAAAAAAAGAGACTAATTCTTCTTGGAAAATATCTCGCCCGAGAACAAGCGGAAGTTTCCTTCTTAACAAAAGTCCAAAAAAGTACACCGTTTTCAAAAATAAAAATCTATAAGTCCAATTGTGGTGTACAGTAACAAAGTAAGAATAGAGTTATGCGGCGTTTGTCGAGTTTTCTTTGAATTGTAGGTGCATTCGTACAAAATTGCGCTGAAATATGGTCTTAAGATTGTTTACATATTCCTTATGGTAGTGAAAACTGCTGACCCGCCGTGGTGGCTCAGTGGTTACAGCGTTCGGCTACTGGTCCGGAGTTCCGGGTTCGAACCTGACCGCGGCGGCTGCATTTCGATGGAGGCGAAACGCTAAAGCGCCCGTGTGCTTTGCGACGTCAGTGCGCGCTAAAGATCCCAACATGGTCGCAATTATTCCGGGGACCTCCACTTCGGCATCTTTCTTCCTTTCTTCTCTGAGTCCCTCCTTTATCCCTTCCCTTACGGCGCGGTTCAGGTGTCCGCCGGGATGTGATAACGATTCTGGGCTATTTCCTTTCACCAAGAATCGATTTTCTGGGTTAAAAAGACAAACACCATCTGAAGCTTTGAAACTTTTTAATACTGCACTGCTCTATTGTTATAACTATGGTACACACTGTAGAACGTTTGCGAAGGCTTGTATTTGAAGGAAAAAGAAGCACATGTTAGGGCTCCCTTCCCTCAGTGGTTTGTCCTTATAGCTGTTTCTGCGTCAAAACCCCTGCGTGTGAAAGCGAGACATCAGGAAATTGAAAGTAAGATCTATCAACACGATGCAGATGGCATTGTACAAGAAGTCTGTCTACACTGTCTACGCTCCTCAGGTAGCACCGTACAGTAGTATAACGTTATAAAATTGTTATGTAAGATGCAGTAACTTTATATGTTACTTTGTAACGTTACGTGAATGGAAATAATGAAAAATGGCTCATATATAATATCATACTGTGTAACATATACAAAGTACACCCTCTGCCTATCATGACCGGTAAATGTTATCATAATGCTAAGAATTAGTAATACTGTTATATGTTGTATAGCAAGCATTGATTTACTCCTGAATCTCGACAGTTTTAAAGTTTTGTTTCAAATGGTAATGTAACATCTGAAGCATAACCATTAACAACATTGGATTATAGCAAGCATTCATGAAGAATTACTTTATAAAATTATGTAAGCTGCAGTAACGTTACATGCTAATTGTAACGTTATTTGACAGTTAAAACTGCACAAGTCATGTTATATGTTGTATCAAAAGCACAATTGGCCGACGACCGAACATCGCTGCAGGCCCGGGTCTTGGCAATAATGCCGTTTTAAACAGCTCGAAGAGTTCGGCATGTGCGGGGGCCGACAAAAGCAGCCGTTGTGAGAGCATGCCAACTGACTCTGTCCGGCCATGCAGGCAAACTGGGAGTTAAGAGCTTCCCTGACTGGCCGGAGAAGCTCGCTGTGCTGTGGGCTGAAGCGGCTGGCTAACCGTATATCTCTCTCGGCTCGCGCCGCATTTCCTGCTTGCTTGCACGCTGCGACGACGTTTGCTGGCGAGCTGCGCATTTGCCACCGATGCATCCGTTTGAAAGCCCGCGGTCGCGACGCCGGAACACGGTCGTCTAACGCTACAATCATTTAGTGCGAAAGCGTTCATAAGATCTTCAGAGCCCAGAAAAAACAGGGCTTGCGCATCTTGCCTGTGCATCGCGCATTGCCATAGCAACTGGGACGCCAAGCGACTAGAATTTGGCTCAGGCCACATCTGAAATTTGACCTTGACTGATATGGACCAAATTCGATGTCCTACCATAATTCGGCGTGCCCGACACAAAGGCGATTTTAAAATTTGGGCAGGGTCACCCCGAAATTTGACCTAGGACAATTTGGACCAAAAAAAACGATGTCCGACAATAATGGCCGTGCGGACACAATGAAACGTCCAAATTTCACCAGGGTCATTTCGAAAATTTTGGTCCTGGTCACCCTAGAAAACGTTGTTCACAACTTTTGAGATTTGCGCCATCCGGTTGCTCACTTTCGACAGCACGCTTTTGCTCGTAACTCATCGGTTTAAGCGAAGTTAAATGCTGGCTAACGTGATGAGTAAGAGATAACATTTCGAGATTTAGTCCGGTCTGTTACAACCCTTGAACAGAGCGCCATCTGTGGCAGCAACTAGTCATCACGTTTCGAGATTTCCTGAGCTCTCCTACAGCTCTGAGATCAAAGCGTCATCTGTGGCTCCAACTAGAGAACAGCGCATCTCGCATTGAGGCCTCTAGCGCCATCTACAATGGTGTTCTAGAAACAACGACCTGCCGCGTGGCAATGATGACGTCACGGTCCAATATGATGAATAGAGGTGGAACTATGTGAGTGTGACACCACGGGAAGAAATAGCGGCATAGTTTCGGTTTCTCGTTTCCAAGATGGTGGCCATTAAAGTTTGTTGTGCCCTCTCCACCGTTTTCTCCCACCAAAAAGATCCAAAACTATATATATATATATATATATATATATATATATATATATATATATATATATATATATAGCGCAACGAATGTGTACATGTGTAGGTGTCTCGTAACGGCAGTTTTCCTACCAGTTTTGTATCTTTTTGGGGGGAGGAAACGGTTGAGAGGGCACAACCAACTTTAATGGCTATATATATATATATATATAAATATATAGCGCAACGAATGTGTACATGTGTAGGTGTCTCGTAACGGCAGTTTTCCTACCAGTTTTGGATCTTTTTGGTGGGAAGAAACGGTTGAGAGGGCACAACAAACTTTAATGGCCACCATCTTGGAAACGAGAAACCGAAACTATGCCACTATATATATATATATATATATATATATATATATATATATATATATATATATATATATATAAGCAGACAAGGCAAATGAAATGAGGGGCTCGTTTGACAAACACATTAAAGAAGCCAACAGTCACCGAAACCAAGGTGCATAGGGAAATGTTTATTATTATATTTTTTAATTTCTAATGCTAATAAATTGGTTTCAAAGAAAATTACTTATAAACCAGCAGAATAAACAACCATGCCGCCGGTGGGATCCGAACCCACGACCTCCGAATATCGCGTCCGGTGCTCTTACCAACTGAGCTACGGCGACGGCTGTCCAATCTGCTGCTTTCGTGGGTATTTATGTTTTGCGTGTAAGCGAACCTTGAGAGTGTTCACCAGCGCCACCCTCGTCCATAGCGGTGGACGTAGCACGTCCTGTAATACCGCAAGTGTGACGTAGAACGTCATCTAACAGCGAGGGCGGAAACTGTGCGAGAGCCCTCTTATGCTGCCTATGGCATCAAGACTGCCAGAAACGAGATCCCCGTTAAGCTATTAGCAGACAAGGCAGGCAAATGAAATGAGGGGCTCGTTTGACAAACATATTAGGGAAGCCAACAGTTACCGAAACCAAGGTGCATAGGGGAACGTTTTTTATTTTTTTATTTCAAATGCCAATCAATTGGCTTTAAAGAAAATTACTTATAAACCAGCAGAATAAACAACCATGCCGCCGGTGGGATCCGAACCCACGACCTCCGAATATCGCGTCCGGTGCTCTTACCAAGTGAGCTACGGCGACGGCTGTCCGATCTGCTGCTTTTGTGGGTATTTATGTTTTGCGTGTAAGCGAACCATGAGAGGGTTCACCAGCGCCACCCTCGTCCATAGCGGTGGACGTAGGACGTCCTGTAATACCGCAAGTGTGACGTAGAACGTCATCTAACGGCGAGGGCGGAAGCTGTGCGAGAGCCCTCTTATGCTGCCTATGGCATCAAGACTGCCAGACCCGAGACCCCCGTTGAGCTATTAGCAGACAAGGCAAATGAAATGAGGGGCTCGTTTGACAAACATATTAAGGAACCCAACAGTCACCGAAACCAAGGTGCATAGGGGAATGTTTTTTATTTTTTTTTATTTCTAATGCCAATCAATTGGTTTCAAAGAAAATAACTCATAAACCAGCAGAAAAACAACCATGCCGCCGGTTGGATCCGAACCCACGACCTCCGAATATCGCGTCCGGTGCTCTTACCAACTGAGCTATGGCGACGGCTGTCCGATCAGCTGCTTTCGTGGGTATTTATGTTTTGCGTGTAAGCGAACCATGAGAGTGTTCGCCAGCGCCACCCTCGTCCATAGCGGTGGACGTAGCACGTCCTGTAATACCGCAAGTGTGACGTAGAACGTGATCTAACGGCGAGGACGGAAACTGTGCGGGAGCCCTCTTATGCTCCCTATGGCATCAAGACTGCCAGAACCGAGACCCCCGTTAAGCTATTAGCAGACAAGGCAAATGAAATGAGGGGCTGGTTTGACAAACATATTAAGGAAGCCAACAGTCACCGAAACCAAGGTGCATAGGGGAATGTTGTTTTATTTTTTAATTTCTAATGCCAATCAATTGGTTTTAAAGAAAGTTACTTATAAACCAGCAGAAAAAACAACCATGCCGCCTGTGGGATCTGAACCCACGACCTCCGAATATCGCGTCCGGTGGTCTTACCAACTGAGCTACGGCGACGGCTGTCCGATCTGCTGCTTTCGTGGGTATTTATGTTTTGCGTGTAAGCGAACCTTGAGAGTGTTCACCAGCGCCACCCTCGTCCATAGCGGTGGACGTAGCACGTCCTGTTATACCGCAAGTGTGACGTAGAACGTCATCTAACGGCGTGGGCGGAAACTGTGCGAGAGCCCTCTTATGCTGCCTATGGCATCAAGACTGTCAGAACCGAGACCCCCGTTAAGCTATTAGCAGACAAGGCAAATGAAATGAGGGGCTTGTTTGTATTTGTATATATACACTTCGAAAACAACGGGCACCCATCCGGGGACAGTTGTATACAGAATTTGGTAGGCAAAAATAACCCTATAGGTTGCCGTATAGAAATAAAACCTCAATTAAATAATAGGTAAACATTGCTTACATGCAATTACTAATTGAAGCGTTACCATATCGTACCGCAGTCGAATTCTAGGCCCAGCGTGAACCCCAGACGAAGCAAATTCCGTTTGGGACGTATCTTGAGGCGGTGAAATTCGACAATGGGTGGCCGTGCATTGCAATTTCTCTGATAGATGGCGCTAGATGGCGATCGTCAGCTAGGCAGCGTGCGTGCACGCGTAGCCGAGTATATGACAGAGCAAGAAAAATATGTAATTAATAAGGCTAGTAGGAATGTAGCTGTCATGAAAAATAGGCACTGTGGAATTACTATAGGCATGGAGTGGTAAGAGGGATCTGGAAAGGGGTGATGGTTCCTATCCTGATTTTCGGTAATGCCGTCCTGTGTATGAGACCAGATGTTCAAGCAAGGTTAGAAATGAAACATCGCGGTGTAGGGAGGCTAGCTTTGGGAGCACATGGCATTACACCAAATCTGGGAGTACAGGGTGATAGGGGATGGGCGTCGTTCGAGAGCAGAGAAGCTAGCAGTAAGACAGCATTTGAGGAGCGATTGAGAAAAATGGGTGAAAAGCAGTCGGCTAGGAAAGATTTCACATACCTGTACATAAGGAATATTGACACGCAATGGAGAAAGCGAACTAGAAAATTGGCAAGAAAATATCTGGATAGCAGTAGGGGGTTAATCAGTAATTATCGCTTAAGAAAGAGGTTAAAGAAAAAGAGAGAGCTGTGCGGAAAACAGGGATGCTGACGAAATTGGCACTGGGAACATACAGGATCTTTAAGCAGGAAATTGCGAAAATATCTGTGATAATTGCAGGGTAAGCTCTTTGTTGTTTGGGCCGAGGGCGGGAGTTTTCTGCAATAAGACAATAGAGTTAGGTATCACGGGATAGACCAGTCGTGCATTGCGTGCGGAGAGGAGGAGGAAACGGCTGAACACTTGATACTTTTCTGTAAAGGGCTTCACCCTACAGTGGAAAGCAAAGAGGTTGATCTATCCACGGCATTAAGGTTTAGGAACGGTGAAAGGAAAGTAGATTTTAAGTGGATAGAAATAACCAAGCGAAGGTTATCTGATTGGTGGCTAAAATCAAGACAAGAGTAAAATTTCATAAGTCATGGCTAGGTGGCCTGAGCCACCGCCCAAGCAACTCTTTATTGTGATTTATGTTCCCGCTTTCTAAGCCCAAGTTATACCATCAGTGGGGGATATATCTAAGAAAGAATAGGTAGAAGCAACCAGGCAGCCGACTTTGCAGTGACCACTTTACCGAATTTTGTTTAGACCGGACCGGAGCTAGGGAGAGGTTACTATCCAGTTACGTATCGACGGTGTACTGCAGGATCACAATGGCGCCTCCAAAAGTTATGGTACAGCTTTTTCGACGGAGTGTATCATGCATTTTTTTAGTATTTCTTACTCTACCAAACTATGCCTGAATGGGCTTTTAGTCGTGATGTTTGGTGCAGTTGGTGCTGTTCCCTCTGAAGCGATGGCCTATACCGACGAGGGGGGATTGGCCAGAGTTTGACGTAGATCCAAAGAGGAGAAAAAGTCATCCAGTTTTATCTCAAGCTGTTCATAAATGATAACTAAGGAATCTGGGAACACTAATAACAAACTTTTGAGAGATGTTGAGGAAGAACTTTGAAAGTTGCTGAGGAGATTGGTATGAAAATGGAGGAAACAATGAGGAGAGGGTTAAAATAAATAAATTTTGAGAAAAATTTAAAGGGAAAGCAGAGTGAACAAAAAATCTACCGGTCTCTGTAAGATACCTGAGAAGAATCTCACACATCGGCTGAGGTGCACTCCTTTGACGGTTGCACCGAAGGAGAGGAGCACGGGAATAGTAAACGGCAGCCGTATTCATGCGAGAGGAATTTGCGAATACATAAATCTCTGCCGTGCAAACCGCCGGCCGGAGAAGGTGAAATGATCTAAAGATTCAACGTCCCCGCATGAAGCGCAAAGGTTCGACCACGTGAACTCAGAACGGCATAAATGAAGATTGAGACATGGAGTCCTGGTGTGGAATAGCATCATGGAAATGCCATATTGCCCCGAAGAACATGAACTAACGTTTCATCGGAATTTTAAGTGTTCATAAACCGTAGTAGCAAGGATGGGCTCATGGCTCAGGTTCTGATGTAGTTCCAAACGTTCAGAACGGGACATAGTCAGCAGGGTAAGATTTAAAACGACGTGGCCAACCAGCCCATTGATGGTTGATTTCGGTAATAAATCGGCCATCGAATTCGAAGTAATGCCACAGTGGTCTGGAATCGACTGAAAACGCACTTCTTGCCCATTAAGGGGCACAAGAACATAAGAGATCGGTCGAAGGTCAAGCTTTCAAGGTCTGCCAAGACTGAGAAGCAGTCCGAGAGAATGATTACATAAGAAATATAGCACGGAACGTTTTGAATGGCCAAACCAATCGCTAGAAATTCAGCAGAAAAAAATGGCGTATAATTTGGGGCCCGGAAAAAATAAATCCCATCAAGTGCGTGGGAGTAAGAACTTACTGCTGCTTTTTCGCCATGTTGAGAGTATTCAGTGAAAATAACTACGTGGCCGGGTTACTTGAACAGATATTCTTCCAGGAGACCATTTAATACATTGGGAGTAAGTGCTTTGCATATAGCGAGAGCTCATGGTCAAAGACAACGGCTGGAGCAGTCTGCACATTGCTAACGCTTTGCACAGACAGCGAGACCCCAATTCCAAACAGATGCTCTGTAAACACCAACTGAGTCAGCTTGCATGCGGCCAATATTTGTCTAAAAACAAAACTGGGTCTGTCAAAAGAATGGTTGGAGCCTCTACATGCATACGCTCAGGTCCCCGTGAGAAGGTGCGCACTGTGAGAAGTTGTAAGCGAGAGTTCAGGCCCGTATGCGGAAGTACAGAAAGAGGACTACATTTGCCACTAATTTTGACAAACCCAGGCAAAGCCGTAGAGCGCGCCTCTCCAAAAGCACCTGAGGTTGAATTTTGTATCTTGGAGAACCGAAGAACAGACCGCAAGTGAACTCTAAAATTGGCCTTACGTACGAATTTTAGAAAAATACCAGTGTGTCTGCGCATAACAATTTTCTTTTTGCTGATTCGCATCACGTGAACAAGAGCCCATTCACCTCTGGTGGGAAAACGAAAGCGAAAGATTTGTACACGCTGAGAATTAAATGCAACTTACACAGAAATACTTCCTGGGCACTGAGGTAGGCTAGTAATAGCTGGTACAGTGAATGAATATATCTAGCAGAAGTGAAAACGGCTATGTCATTCGCGTACACATACACTTTGATATCACCGGGAATAGGTATGCCTGGCCTGAGTATGTTAAAAACTAAAGGAGACAGGACTGATTCCTGAGGCCCACCTCTAGTCTGAGAAAAGCTTCAAAAGTAAAAAAAAAACGTCGGAACAGAAGAAATGTCTATCTTTTAGGAATACCTGTACCTCAGCAAGAAAGAAAAAAATGACCAAAATTCGTCAAGCTTGATCAAGAGTACCGAATGCTCTACGCTGTCATATGCTTTGTAGATATCCAAAGCAACTAAAGCCATGACCTCTTTCTTTTCAATTGCAGCCCTAATTCGGCTTTCTAAATCTAAATGAGCAGACCAGATCGAGCACCGTCGACGAAAGCCTATCTGAGAAGCACTCAAGGTTTTTAAAGCTCTAACGTGATCAGTAACGCGGCTGTGAACAATGCGCTCAATAAGTTTTACTAAATTAGAGAAGAGGGAAGCCGACGGAATATTAACGATTATGAAAACCTTCCTAGGATCTTTGAGAAGCAAGATTATTTTCGCGATTTCCATTCGGGAGAGAACCAGGCTATCCCGAGGGACAGGTTAGCAATATGCAAAACATTGGATGTAGTGCATTGCAGAAATGGCTTCAACATACCTATATGACCCCGTCGCATCCAGGAGCTGTAGGTTTGAGGCCAGAAATTGTGACAAATAATTCAGAAGGTTGAACAGCAATGTGGTCGGCACGCAGTGTGGATATAACGAACGGAACTGCCAACCCAGCTTCAAAGCGCAGAGCAAGACCTTGTGCTGTCTGATCAAGTTGATTTTTTTCTTCCTAGAGCGATAACATCTCTGACTCTGTAGCTTGAGAGGACGGAGAGCTATGGTTGCGTTCCATGAACCGGTACAAATCTTTGCAGTTATTTGGGCTGGATAGATAACTCTTGAAATTCGCATTTTACTTCTGTGTCACACCAATACTGCAAAACTGCTTTTAACTGAAGCCGCGAAAATGATCAAATTTACCGAATTTATCCAATTCATTGGACCGTGATGTGAGAGGCTAGGCAGCTTTTTTAAGCCGATATGCTTTCACGGGCTCATCATTCCACCATTCGAAGGGCTGTTTGTTTTTTACCGTGTATTGCACCGTGAATGAGCAACACTCAGTGGCGACTAACACAGAGAACAGAGAACTTGATGAGCATGATAAAGTTATCAGGTGATGCAATGAAGGACAAAGGGTAATGCACAAGTTTTTTTTAAAAGTACTGGGCTGACGAATTCCTATGGTAGAGGAGTCGCCTTATGGGACAAGATACTATGTTGAAAGTTATCGGCAAGTGATCACTGGAAGTACCACAACCCACTGCAGACTTTGAAGAGACCTGCACCTCGTTCGCTGCCAACGTTAAATCAGTGACAGACCAAGAGTCGGCAAACACATAGGTTAATCCTGAACTGTGGCAGCAGCGCACGTCTCTTGCCGACATCCAGGTCCCAAAGAAGCTGCCCACATGCGTCTTTATGGAAACCCCAAATCATTTGATGAGAACTGCAATCTCCAGCTATCACCATTTTGTTGCTATAACGGGAAAGATTATTTAAATAATGTCCTACGGACAGTTGAAGAAACGTAGACATTAGAAAGGGTAAGGAGTGCACATGGTCGAATTGCGATAGCGACAGCTACAAGCTCGCAATAAGGTCTTACAAGTTTGAGACACATGCTCCCGATGAAGTATATTTGAAGAAAATAATGATATCAAGCCACCACCACGGCTGCAACTGCGTTCGCTCGGAATACGCGGACATTTTTTAAAGAGAATGACCTACTTGGAGAAAGTCAAGTTCTTTGATGTAAATTTATGTCTGGGTTGAACTGTCAGGGAAGGTTCTGTAAATAGCGAACAGAAGATGCGATTGAACGGCAATTTCGCTCTAGCACTTTTAACCCCGTCATTGCTACAGTAAAAGCAGAGAGGCTGTGACAGCCTCCTTTGGTCTTGTGACATATTGGTCTTGTGCGGATTAGTAGGGGAACCTTTCTTGCTTTTGTTGTTTGGGCGGACAGACTTCGACGGAGAGTGAGAAGCTCGACGCATCTGGTAAGGACTCTATACTTCGACGTCTAAAGAACAAACGTTAGAAACGGCAGCTGGTGGCATAAAATTTGCTGACCATAATTAATACGTAGGTGAGGAACACACCAAGTCGCAGGAGCTCGAGTTGTGTAAGGGGCTGCGCGCTTTGCGAAATTGGGGAGAGAGCTGAGAACGCTAATGTTTGTTACGCCTCTTCTGTGCGTTAACAGTGTGCGGTGAGTTATTAAGGCAGGTAATTTTAGAGTTCTGAGCGCACAAAACAGAGGAGCGGAATGAGAATCTTGAGACTTATTGCATATGACACGAAGAACTTTCTTCTAAATACAAACAGCTTATGAATGTATTTGAAGTGTTCCCCCATATGGGGTTATCCATTCTTCTGTATGTAGCAAAATCTTTCTTTTAAAATGTTTGCATTGGTCACATCCAACAGTTTAAGGAGTACAGACACCTAACTTTTGGGTGCGTGTTTTCTTATTTGCAGTGATGAGTAAGGCATTATTTTACACGGATTACCATCTGTTATTCTCCGACGACCGCTAAATAATTTATAATCGTATTTCTTTGTTGTGCTGTTTCTGTTTCAGATTCAACAGCCGAATGAGGACTGTGACGCCAAAGTGTGCTTACAGGTCACGTGAGACATGAAAGAACTGCAGTATATTCTCTGCTTCCACATTTATTGTCATTACGTGTCCTGAGGAAGGCTGGCTTCAGCACTGCCGTAAATTATAACGATGAAGCAGCGATTACATGGAGGTTGTTTATGCCTCAAGTGAAAAAATGCATTCTTTGACGTGACTGCCGTCGTTCGGTTGTTGAAACCGAAACAGCATGACAGCAAATTCGATTATAAATGATTTAGCGGTCGTAGATCATTACCACATGGCGATTCATGCGTAGTAGTGTCTTCCGCATCTTTATAGAAAAGAAAACATGCCACCACAATTAGGTGCCTTTACTCCTTTGAGACTGTCAATAAAGACCAATGGGGAACGCTTTTGACCACATCAAAGACGTTAATAGAAGAAAAAATTCCGGGCTGGCCGTCGCATTATCTGTAGATATATTGATTGTTATAACGAAATCATCATTATATGAAAAAATTGCGTTCATAGATGGTTTCCTGCTCAAAAAACATGTACACTCGAGCTGGCGCCGCTCGTAGTCTGTGCAAGCGAAAAGCCACATCTGTTACGTTATGACAGCTCCGACGTGGTTCCGTACCCTGGCATGCAGGGTCTTGTAAGTGCTACAATTCTTTCGTCTTGAGATACGGTCGGAATCGTGAATTTGGTTTTGGGAGAAATTGTTGCTTCGACTACTTAAACCCTGATTTTTGTCCCGCAGGAAAAGAGAACGAGACAAAGTACAAGGACGACATCTGTGTATTTTGTCCAGGCATTATTTACCTCGAAAACTCTCTGTGCCCCCCAATTCATGGCCAATTCCTCTATGTGGGCATGTGCCATAGTATGTGGACAACAACAACAACAATTACCTGCTTTCATTGCGAAATGCCTGGCTAGACTTCGTGTGCAGTGGCAATGTGCCCGAATGGTAAGAATAATTCACCAAACACTGAATACTTTGTCTTAAATCGGGTTAACATTCACGTGAACTAGAATCTGATGCATCCGAGAATACGTATGTCATGTATACCGCTTATGCACGACGAGAATTAGAACCGCTTATTCTTCCACTGCAGACCAGTCGCTGAGGATATATGTAACACTTCCGCACTGTGTGTGGCCTTTAGCATGCACAATAGCACGCACACTAGAAAATGCGGAATTTCTGGTTAAAGCTAGTTTTGCCCAAGTTACCTCTCAAATAAAAAAGGCCATTACTCTTGACTATCGGGCGGCCGTGTTTTTGAGTGATTTTCAAGTCAGAGTTCTGAATCCAATGTTACATGCATGCGAAGTGACTAATATAAAGTGTTCGATTTTTAAAACAAAGATGCCCAGAGTTCCTTGAGTTCAGTCTATTTCGCTAAAAGGCGCAAGTCGTATTTTTAACCCTTTCCGAGAAGAATCTATGTTTAAAAAATGTTGTCGTGATATCCGTGTGGAGAGATGTTACAATGTGTGCCATAGCTTTACTTGGACAAAAAATTAAAAACGTGAGCTAGGAATTCAGAGGCACGTAGTCATGACAATAAAACAAAATAGTACATTCATTTGCTTTCAATATCACATTATTTGCTTTTGTCACATTTAATATGTTTATTAAGGGCGCGACACGGCCCACTACAATAGAAATCAATCATTTGATACAAGGAGATTTAGTAAATTAAATTCCACTTTTTAAGCATAACTTCATGATTATCCTGTAAAATGTGTTTCGAGTGTCTTCACGCAAAGTTTTCGCCACAAAATTCCGTGTTATTTATTCGCTTTCGTTTTTGTCCTGTGACAGGCGTACTTGGGCTCATCATGATATCATGCACCTCTCTGCAGTTCGACGTATCGTGAGCACATCCGGCAAGAGCTGGACCAGTAATTTGTTTTAGTCCACTGGAACAGCTGTCTTGCAAGAGGAGTGAAACACATAGTTACGATATGATTCTTCAGTTCGCTGGAGGCCAGCTTCGTTAAGCACTTTATGAATGCCTTAGCCGTACCACAGCAGCTTACCGATATGCGTTGTCCAAGATCAATCATTGGCACGCTGCAAAGTTGAAAGTAAATAATTTTCTCCCAACCTCTGCCACCATGTTCTTGGATCCTCGTTTCCCTTACTCACCGGGATGGCTCTCGGTGTGCAGGCCATTCTGCGTGCGCTAGAGACGTGATCGTTGTAACCCTTACTTATGAATAATTTCCAGGTAGAATGATACATGCACAGTGCCGGTCACTGCTCAGTTATGTTGCATGGGCTGATTTTCGAAAGCAGGATACCAGTGTTTTGAAATCTTTATATGGCGGTGTCCTAAAGCTGGATACCAATGTTCGAAATCTGGAAGTCAATGTTGGAACGCTGTAAATGCACTCCGACACCTTTACTGGCCCACGCCGCAGAGCACATGCCATGCCTCCGTTGGCTGCTCGATTGGCCGAACGTTGGCTCGAAGCTCGCCTGAAAGTAGCGCCAGTGTATCGTAATGGTAGCGATTTACTAAATGCCATTGTAAATGCCATTCATGAAAGTTCCTGCCGTTCATGCTAATGAGCACGGCGTTCGCCTAGTGCTGTTGTGCTGCCTGGGTTGTCGGCACACGATAGCCATCAGTGTCTCTGGTAAAGCGGAATACTTATATGACGCCAACACCGGCGCCCTGAAAGTTCCCAAGCATTTCCTGAGGAGAGGCCGATAGCTTAACGCCGCGGATTATGCCTTTGGCACAAGGAGGTCGCTCAGGTGTGAAACGTTTAACCGCAAAAGATGCGAAGGATGTTTAACGCAGCGAGTCCGATACGCACTGCACATCCGAGGATCGGCCAGAATGCCGCTCCTGTGGAAAGGACGCACGTCAGAAATTTCCAAGTGGTGGTTGGTAACACCGCTCAGCTGATCCTGGATCATTTTTGAGTTTTTCGAGTCTTAGGGCTCCATCTCCAATAGGTGCAAGCGCGACTGGAATCTTACTGACGCCATTCCGTCCAAATGAATCGAGGGGCAAACATTAGGTCGGCAGAATGGCGAACCAGGGTGCCGGACCCCCATCCGCAGAAGCTATAAGATCGCTCGAAGCCGAATGGGACATTAAGCCTAACTACCGCTTAAATAAAAAAAAAACACCAGCTCACCAAATTCTCAAAAGGTGGAACGGCCTCACCATAGAAGAGTGACGCGAGAGTCCAGAGAAGGCAACAAGACGGAAGAGAGGAACAACGGCAGGAACAGCTGACGGAATGCACGGATCGGGTGAGGAGGCGCGCAGGGTCGCACTGGTGGTGGTTCTCGTTATGCGCTCGTCACTCGCGCTGACGCATTCGTCTTTCTCGTCAGTCGCTTCTCTCAGGCTGTACAGCGAAACGTTGCTGTGTTAAGCAGTTAGGCTCAAAGCACGTCTGGAAGCTAAATGACACCCTAAAGCAATAAACATCACCTGCCATCCATGAGGCGAAACATCGGCCGCCTTCAACTCGAAACAGAAACTGCACCAGGTGCATAACGAGGGGCTCTTCGAGGGACGAATGTCAAAATTTTCGCGTGCGAAAATCTGGTTTTAAGTTGGCCTTTGCCTCGTCGTCGTTCCACTATACTCCTTTACGCTCGGAAGACTAGGACCAGATAAGAACTTAGTGTACCCTTTGCCGCGGCATGGTGAGACCTGCATGCCTGTTTTCTTCAGTTTCTCTGAATTTTCAGGATTCCCCAAACTATGCTCACATTTCTCGCAGTCAGGTTGCTTGTTTCCTTCATATAACAGCAGATATTACAAGAGAACAACGCAAATAACTGAGAACGAAGGCGCCAAAGACGGGACTTTTTGTATTGAGATACACAGCAGACATCGGACTTGCCTTCCAACTTCCGGCGGGTTCATTCGCGCCCACTTCGGAAAGCGGGAATGCGGCTTCCAGCCACCTAGTGGAGATCAATGGTTATACCGAATATGACGTCATTTATTCACCCATTGTTATTTTTACATTTCGCTAAATTTTTTTCATGTTCAAGCGAAAAGTCACGCCACGTGTTTAGCACTAGTAGTTATTCGCTATAACATCATACGTATTGTCACGTAGAGGTGACAGCAATCTGGAGAGCCGAAAGATAGCGAGAATGGCGTCTAAATAAAACTTTATTGGGGCTGACTTGCGCCCACAATGGACTAAATCACTGGGCGCGGCGTAGCAGCAAGCGCGCTCGGCGGTCGTCGAACAGAATGCATGCCGCTGTCAGCCGTGCTCAATTTAAAGCTGATGGCGAACTTTCGAGATAAAGCGTGCAAAGTTACTAGAACATTCAGGAATAGCTTAGAATTGGTTCTGCCTGGATCCGACCAATCTAGATAAATCTGGTCTCGGCTTGCATCGCCAACGAATCGATAAAGCGGCATAACCGCAGCTTTGAAGAATGAACGAGCACTACAAAGATTTGCGGCGATATAAAGATAATAAATACGGTAATTAAAATGTCTAATTAGTGTTACTTAAAAAGGCTAAATTTCGTCTTTGCAATCATGTATTACATATCGACATTCTTATGTGTACTAATAATTATGATCATTACTTTACTATGGCGTCATCATGGTTAACTCCGCAATCTAGTACATGCCTATATACCATCTTAGTTCAGAGATCCAGCGGAGCTACGCCGGGGCGAAGCGCGGAGCTCGGCGCGGCGACCATTTGTTTCTAGACGCAGATCCGGTTGCTAGGGGCGCCGTTACTAACCACCGGCAACACACAGCGAAACTTTGGTTCGGACTAGCGCAGCAGACCTTTCGCTCTATAACGACTGCGCGCTGGGCAATGTAAAAGCTCGTTAAAAAAACTCGAGTGGTCGAAATTTATCCGGAGCCCTCCAATAAAATGTCTCTAATAGCCGGTGTGCAGCTTCAATAAACCCCATATACCAGCAAAAGGAGTGCTCTTTTTACATAAATTTGTTTGCAGGTTGTGCTAGTTTATTTACACAAATCAATGCCACCTACAGCATAGCTGGTGGTCTGGTTTTCACACTCCCTCATCCTTTTTCATTTTTTGATTTTGTACTCTCCTTGGAGTCGTTCTTTGAACACATGTTCAATGTTCACTTGAACCCAGTGACTTCATTTTAAGGTGTCTATGCCACCTGTTGCATACGTATGACATCGACTTTGCCAAAAATAAACATGAAATGGCTGGACCACGTAGTAGCTCTTGTAACGCATGTAAACTTCAGTTGAACTAAAAGGTACTGTTAAAAAGTGATTTTGCTCTAAAAGATCGCCGAATTTAACGTATAGCTAAGAGCTCGGTACACAAGAGCGAACGGTAAGTGACTTGTGTGCTGGTAATTTTTGCTGTTAAAGAGGACGGAAAAAGAATCAATTTCACCAACGGGATACTAACTGTTGTGTAACCGCTAAAAAGACAGCACTAATTTATTGCAGATAAGAATCATTGGAAATGAGCGTTTTGAATTTTGCTCTTATCCTTCTCACAAGATTTCTCGCCCGTATTATTATGTGGCAGTACTTAACGGAAAGCTGTGGGAAAAACCACTGAGAAAACGGAATCATACTATGGGTTTTTCTTTGCCGGTTAAAGACCGATTTTAGCCGATTTTTGCTTCCCGAAGAAAATACTTGAAAATTGGGCGAAACCCGATTCTTACACTAAAATGTGCCTTCTTAAGAAGCTGTTATGGTGGCGTTCGATAGGTTGGTTGGTTAAAAGATGATTTTAAATCTTTTAACTGTCGTTTTCATTACGTAGCTTAAACTTAGGGTAAGTTCTAAACGCATGTAACAGAAACCAGAGGCCAAACCACGTGACCAGACGTCTAGTGATCAGACGTCTTATTGACATTATTTTACCAAGCGGAATATATGCTACCCATGCCCTGCTGCAAAAATGGTGCACGTTTAAAATGGCCAGTGCGATGCTGAATGGATCTATCCGCAGTTTGCAAAGGCAGGCGCGCCTTGCATGAGCGCGCCTGGGCTGTGCAGGAGATGGTAATCCCCGCAGCGGAATAGGTTTAATAAATGAGAGAAACGAAATACGTGATTTTCAAGAGTTTTCTTGTGACATGCCATTTCCATATTGTGTAGGTGAAGTGATCAGCAAAAGATACATGTTATGTTCCGCACAAAAACAAAGGCTTAACAGTAAATTCATTTTTCCTATAAAAACTGAACCGGAAAAACCCCTCATTATGCAGCTTTTTTCTGGATGACGCGATCTATCCTAGATCGAATATCATGCTTCTCCAGCAAGCATAATATAATAACTACCTCACAATATGGCTTCGGAAGGGATAGGTGTACAGAGCTGGCGCTGTTGGACCATAAGGAATGTATTCCAAAGCATTTTGAAGAGAAGCGTATTGTTATAGTATTTTTGTTGATTTTAGCCAAGGTGTCGATTATATTAGTCATACTATCCTTTTTGAAGAACTGCTCATTATGGATACGGGAACATGTTTTGGCTCTGATCAAAAGTTACCTATCAAATAGATTTCAATATGTCGGCATAAATGGTTTCTTTTCTCACAGGAAAAACTAATTTCAGGAGTCCCGCAGGGTAGCATTTTAGGCGCTGTCCTATTTAATTAGCACATGAACGATATTGTACACATATGCTCAGATACCAATTTCGTTATATATGCCAATGACACGAGTGCTTTGGTACCATCACGTTTTGAAGCTGAAGGAATTACTAAAGCAAATATTTTTTGGTGTGGAAATTGGGCTCGTGTACTTCCAGCAATCAATTAAAACTTAACGCAAACAAAACAAAGGTGGTAGTTTTTCGAACAAAAGGTAATCAAATTTCGTTACAAGGAACAGTAATGTTTAGATCCGCTGCCATTGATGTGGTAGATACTGTCAAGGTGTCAGGGGAACGTTTTACTTCAACTTTACAATGGAATAATCATGCAAACAGCCTACTTAGCAAACTGAGCTGCATAACTGGAATTTTAAATCACAACCGCTATGCTCTTCCAAAAAAGTTAAACTAATGCTCTACAACCCTCTCTTTGTCTCCCAGCTAAACTACTCTCGTTTACCCTGAGGAACAACAACAAAAACTAATCTGTTGAAGTTGAAAGACTACAGAAAAATTAGTACGAATAATTGAAAATGTTCAATACACAGCAAGCACCGTCCACACATATCTTATTTTCGTTTAATTTATTGAAAGTAAAAAAAAATATACCAGCACAAATTATGCAGGCAGTACCGTCTAAGTGTCCAACGAGAGAGTCCAGTTTTTACGGAAGTGGCAGAACTAAAAACTAGTTATCCCACCTAGAGCACCAGAACTCCAGAACGATGGAAAGTTCCATGTCCGATGGACAACAAACACTGCGGGATAATCTTCCGCGATTATTGAATGCTGTAGAAAGAGAAGGTACTGATGTATACAATATGTCTCTTCCAAATATGTACAGAGATTTTGCTGCTCAACTCTTTCTTGTGAATGAACGCAAAGGTGTATCCTTATGTTCAAGTACATTACATTGTTTTATTTTTGAAAAAATGTTTTCCAGGCGTCCAAACACAGTGCTCTATTGAAACATTTATTTATGCTTATTTTATTGTCTGATGCAATATAGTGCTCCTTTTCTTTTCTCTTTGCAACAAAAAAAATGTGACATTGTCTATTGCCCCACTCTGCTGCTGTCTACACTGTAAGAGAGTAGAGGATTTCTCAAGTCGAAAATGTACGGCTTTTCCCTCTGCCTCCTTCCACTTTGTGGAAAATAAAGCTTGTATATATGTATGTATGTATGTATGTATGTATGTATGTATGTATGTATGTATGTATGTATGTATGTATGTATGTATGTATGTAGGTATGTATGTATGTATGTATGTATGTATGTATGTATGTATGTATGTATGTATGTATGTATGTGTGTGTGTGTGTGTATGTACGTACGTACGTACGTATGTATGTATGTATGTACGTACGTATGTATGTATGTATGTATGTATGTATGTATGTATGTATGTATGTATGTATGTATGTATGTATGTATGTATGTATGTAAGTATGTATGTATGTATGTATGTATGCATGCATGCATGCATGCATGCATGTATGTATGTATGTATGTATGTATGTATGTATGTATGTATGTATGTATGTATGTATGTATGTATGTGTTCCTGAATTTGTGCTCTAAAAATACCGCCCAATTTTGCCCCTACGAATTAGAAAAAAATAAAACTCGAAATGAAAGGGCCCTCATGACGTTTGTGATACTTCCGAGCAGGAGCATGGACACCAGCATGATTAACTACGAGTAAACATTTTATTAATGGTGACATGCCAAACGATTCTCTTACAGCAAATTTCGTACATTTCTGACTCGTTCTGCATGTGCCGAATGAAAGGAATCAATGAGAGTCGGTTCTAATAAGACTATGTTGCCGAAGGGAGATAGTACTCACTTGCAAAGAAAGTTGCACACCTGTTCGCTGTAAAAGAGGTTCAGGCTCCAGGGCAGGTTACTGGGGATTTGGGTTTGCAAGCATCTCCCACTATCTATATCATAGTAGTAGTAGTCGAAGTCCTCAAATTCATGGGAGCCGCTGCTGTTGAACGTGTGGCGTATAGCGCAGTTCGGAGCACCTTGACCTGAACGGAGCACAAAATCATAAAACTGACCTATTTTTGCAGCACTGTCAATGAGACTCGCTGCAAATGGGGATTAACGCAGTAAACCAAATGAGAGATTTCGTTCGCGCACAGCTATCCGCACGAAATCGCCGCTAAATCGGAGATTTGTGGAAAACAATTGCTTCCGAGATCGATGAGAAAGCGAGGAGGTTTTAAAGAGACTATAAAAAGAAATGTTAACGATAAAGGAGGCTATATTGGACTCATTATTACATCCGAGTTACAGCCAATCACAGTGTAAGAACAATGACAAGGATTGCAACAGCGTTCGATTGCGGACAGCTCTCCACGCAAAATCACAGATTTGTGTCAAATCACATGCCTTCGGGAATAATGAAAAAGAGGGAGAACATGTTGAACGAACACTAAACGTATATTTTACGAAAACAAAAGCTGCGTTACACTAGAAAATTAATTTCGGGCTGTAGAGCATCACTTTACAATGACAATGAAGAATTTACACACACACAGCTTTCGCTTCCGGATAGCTAACCACGCGATATGATATCACAGATTTGTGGCAGTCCACTTGCTCCCAGACTGCGCTGTATTTGTGAGTTCTTTTCCATAATAATTTCCCTGCGATGCGCTATAACTCAGAAATGTGAACCACCAAGCCCAAATCTCTATGTTATTCATAAATTACCTTTCGGGAGCACTGTAAGAACTTTTTCGGCGGAGAAGGAAAGGGCATGGCTTACAAAATCGGCAACGAAATCTAATACTTACCCAACCTCTTTAAGTACGACGTACCTCCGGATGGTGTCGCGTAATTTTACGACATGCAAACATTCGAGCTCTGTACGCTGAAGAGCAAGTGAATGAAAGCGAATCCGCTTGGTACACCGGTCAAATGAACATTTTTTAATAAACAAATTTATAAATAATTAATCTAATGGCATCATTATGCCCTTTATTTATTTATTGCTACTTTTAGCAATTCACTTGAGGGTCGTTACAGGGAGGGCATATTGGTTTTGAGAAAAGGAAATGACACTTTAACTGTCTCACATATCTCCGTGGACAGCCTAACCATGCCGCAAGGCAGGGTTAAAGAAGAGAGTGAAAGAAGAAAGGAAGAAAGAGGTGCCTTCGAGGAGGTCTCCGTTTAAATTTACACCACCTGGGAATATTCCTAATAACATTGCCCTCCTTCTCCCTTACCGCATACAACTATTTTAAACCGGACGCTTTACTACGCCAGCCAGCGAGCCATTTCGGCTCGTCGCGCACTTCAGCCGGGACTCTGCAAGGAAGGTTGAACAGCGCCGCAACTGTCGCCGCGCCTCGCAGGGGGGGGGGGGGGGCAGGTGTGGAAGCGAGCATGATGAGGACGTGCATCACATGGGCTCCGTCAACGTTTGCTCCTGGTGGCGGAATATCGACCTGAAGTGACCTGCTTTCCATCGGACACAGTCAGTGAAGGTGTTGTGCACCTCTACGCATCATTTTTCGGCCTTTTTCGCCCATTGGAACCGATTTTGGAAGATTTTCCGGTCGCGCCAGGCGTGGAAAGCCGTCACCGGTTAGGCCTAACGCTGCCGGCTGCTCATCGCCCTGTTCGTCTCCGTGTCTACATCGTCACAGTAGGAGTACCGCGTCGATGGCGAAGTTATTTCCCGAGAAGAATTCGAAAATGACCCACGGTGGTCCCGCGCCGTCCGAGCCCACAAGAAGCTCTACCCCACCACGAAGCCGTCATCGTCCAATGACGCGTCAGCAGCGTCCAGTTCCCGGGCAGGTCCAGGCAAGCCCGCTCAACCACCGCAAGGCAAGTATACTCTACCGAAAATCAAGAAACACGCTCCACTTCCTCATCTACCAGCTTCAGACCTCAAGATTGTGTTCCGCACGGGCGGTGGTCTCGACCTGCGGCCCGTGAACGGCGGAGCTCTTCTCCAGCTTCTCTGCACTGACGCAGAGATCGACCACGCGCAAGCGCGGAGCCAGGACAAGCTCCGAATCAACCCTTAAAATAACTCGTTCACCGTGAGTACGCCTTCGGAAGCCAGAATGAAACGATATGTACAACTTCAAGAACTCAGGCTCCACGACCAACAGTATCCGATGAAGACATACGTCGCGGCCCCCGACAACGCCGTCAAAGAGATACTCTACAACGCAGTATATAACCAGACTCAAGAAGATATTTTCTCCGACCTCGTGGCGCTCAACCCCAGCCGCCACTTCACGATCGCCGACGCCCGCCAACTAGGCCGCACCAAGTCCATCTTGGTCACCTTTATTGACACCACGGAAGTTCCAAGACAGCTCGTCTTCTACGGCACCTTCTACACATGTCATCCCTTCAAGGCGAAAGTTGAAGTATGCTTCAACTGCCGCAAGCCAGGCCATCGTGCTGATGCGTGTTCGAAAGAGCGCACCGACCTTTGTCCTCGCTGCGGTGCGTCTCATCCCATCAAAGAAACGCCGGATTGCACTCCAAAATGTATCCTGTGTAATGGAACGCACTTCACAGGGACGCGCTAGTGCAAAGTACGCTTCGAACGCTCCAGCAACACCACGCCGGTCTCCATTCTACGGACAACGCCCCCGGCGAGTCCACCACCGTCTTCGCCACCCGAGTCCCAGGGCGTCGCGTAGCCGCCAACGCTCCACTTCCCGCCCAAGAACTGGTCGCAGTCGCAGCCGTTCCGTGTCCTTCTCACCACTTCCAGGCCAAACGGTCCAGGACTCTTCGAAACAGGTGAGCTGGGGGCCGCAGTCTACCTCGCTCGAGAAGGAAAACGCGGAGCTAAAAGCACAATTGTCCTCCCAGAGTCGCGAAATTGCTGCTCTAAAAGAGCAACTGCAAAATCTTTAAAGCGTGAACACTCCCCACAGACATTGCCCCCAGTGGTGCAAACCCCGACACATCCAAACGTGCCCCGTTCCTCCTCCGTCTCTTCCCTCTCCGCCGCCTCCTCGCGCGCCACGTCACCGGAACGTGGGCTCCCCGCTAAACGCAAGTCCGCCGATGACGCCAATTCTCCCTCCCAACCAGCCACTGACAACCTTGTACACCAGGTGACGTCTTTCATGCAAGAGTTTTGAGAAACTCATGATGGCGACGCTAAACACGTTCCGCTCCGAAACTCAAACGTGGATGAAGAACATTTCTGACCGCGTGGCGGCGCTCGAAACCCGCCAGAGCAATCTGGAGGCCAATTCCGCGCAATTCCAAACAAAGATTCACTAGCCTCTCCCCAGAGGTCGTACGCCACCCTCTGCATCTTCCGCTCTCTCCGTCATTGCCCAACATGGCTGCGACACCCCAACGCATTAAGGTGTGGCAGTGGAAGTGCAGGGGTTTTCGCTCAAAGGGAGATAACCTGCAGCTTTACTTACAAACCCTCTCTAGCCGCGACGCCCCCACGGTCATTGCGCTTCAGGAAACTCTGACGTCAGTCAAGTTCCGAAACTACACCGCATACGAATCTTCTACCCAGCCACAGACCAGGGTCGCCACGCTCGTACATCGCAATCTCACTGCGATAGAGCACCCATTAGAGGTAGACGACATACACGGTCTCCTGCTCGAGCTTCTCCCTCCCACACGCAAGTCACTTAGCCTCTGCATCCTCATTCTCTATAGCCACCCAAAAGGTCCTCCTGCCCCTCTTCTTGCGGCTTTCCGCAAGACGCTCTAGGTCAGTTCGAACAACTCCCTGTTGGTAGTGGGCGACTTTAACGCAATCACATCAGTTGGGGGTACCGCAAGAACTGTCGCAAAGGCACCTCCCTGTGGTCATTATTCAGGACGAAGTCCTCTCCCTTTTGAATGACACCACGATCCCCACCCGTATTGGTTCCAGTGTTCAGCACAACACCAGCCCACACCTCACAATTAGCAAACACATTCGCGACAGCCGATGTATCAACACGACACACTCCTTTCGCAGCGACCATTATATCATTTTCACAGAGGTCAATACCTGTTCCATTACCTCGCCAAAACGACGAGGGACACATGTGGTGGATTGGGACAAATTCCGCCAACTTCGGCGCCTAACCCCGAGCCCCAACACGGACCTCTCTGAATGGACCGCCAGTCTCAACCGCGATGTCGCCCGCGCTACCTCCACCATGCCCGAACCTGAGGACACGTCGGCTGCTGACAGCCGGCTCCTCCACATGTGGAAAGCATATGCCAGCCTTCAAAGGCGCTGGCTCAATCAAAAGCACAGTCGGCCCCTCAAATGCCGTATCGCTCATCTCGTACGCGAGATTGAAACACATTCACGCGACCTGGCCCATCAACAATGGGGACAGGTCTGCGATCGCATGAGTGGCAATTTAGGCCTCAAAGACACCTTGTCCCTCCTCAGATATCTCCTGGACCCGGATCACACGAAGGCCACCCAACGCAAGCATGTCACACGTATCTTGCACCAGCTCCCCCTCTCAGACGATGCACTCTTCCAAGCACTCAAAGATCAATATCTCACCACCACCCCTCCCACCCCCTCCCCCCGTACACGGGAGACCCCAACCCGGAACTCGACGCGGACATCTCTCCGGCGGAGGTTTGGGCGGCCATGCACAAACTTCGGACCACGACCGCGCCCGGCACTGACAGAGCCACCAACAAGACGCTCCGCAATCTCGACGGCCAGTCCGTGGAGGCTGTTGCAGACTTGTTCATTCCCTGGTGGCGAACGGGAACCCACCCTTCGCAGTGGACTCATGCCCGCATAACTTTTATCCCCAAGCCAGGAAAGCCTCTTGAGATAAGGAATCTCCGTCCCATTTCCCTTACGTCTTGCATCAGCAAGCTCATTGAGCGCGTCGTCCTTGGTCGCCTCCAGGAACACATGGACGACAACCTCCTCTTCCCCCCAACGATGGTTGGTTTCCGTCCCCTCCTCTCCACCCAAGATATCATGCTTCAGCTCACAGAAGACGTCCTCCACCCCGAAACACGAGGCGCACGAGCGCGGTCTTGCCCTGGATCTAAAACAGGCATTCGACAACGTTCATCATTCGGCCATCTTGGACGCCCTGTCATCCCTACACGTCGGCACCGTACCCATCAGTACATCTCAGCCTTCCTCCGCCACCGCACAGCTGAAACCACTTTTGGTTCACTCTCCTCCCTTGTTTTCAAACTCGGTATCTAAGGTACCCCTCAGGGATCGGTAGTCTCCCCGCTTCTATTTAATATAACTGTCATCCCCATGGCAAAGGCTCTTTCAGCCATTCCCGCCCTCTCGCACTCTCTATATGCCGACGACATCACCCTGTGGACCTCCATGGGTAATGTCCGCACCATTGAAGAGACACTACAAGAGGGGGCAGATGTGGTGACCTCCTATGCCCATCAGGTCGGCCTTGCATGCTCTCCTAAAAAATCGGAACTTCTGGTCCCTCCCCCTCGGGGAAGACTGGACAAAACTCACCCACCTGGCATCGATGCCACCATTGATGCCATTCGCATACCAGAGGTAGACAAAGTTCGCATCCTGGGGATGGTTCTCCAGAACAATGTCAAGAACACTGCCACAATCACCGAGCTCACTGCTACCATTCAACAAACCGTTCGCCTCATCAGACGAATCGCTAAGAAACACCGAGGCATGCGGGAACACGATCTCCGCCGCCTGATGCAGGCATTCGTCTTTAGCCGGGTAGTATTGTCACTGATCTCTCCGGAGAACACTCGGACCGAAAGAATGGACTACGCGCCGGGTATACCCACAAAAACGCACCTTTAATACAGCCTACGTGACACACACACTAGAACGCAAAACTAACAAAGCTAACACAAAACACAAAGACTATAAATACACAAGACCTGGGCACACTACTACCAGCGTCTTCTAGTAGTGTTCTATTATTAGCGGTCGACGTTCGTGCTCATGGATGGTTCGGTCTGGCTGCGGCGTTGTATGGACCCTGTAGCCGGCGTCGAGGCGGCGTTCGACGTGCTTGGGCTGGCGTCGCTGGCTGCGTCGTACAAGCTCCCGGTCCAAGCGCCCGTGGAGATGATGCCGGTGTTGTTGGCGTGGGGGCACCACCCGGATGGGTGCTAACAGAGCTGGAGACACCCCTGGCCGTAGCAGGTGGTAGAGTCCTCTGTTGACTGCCCGGAACGGGCTCAGGCACGGCAGGGAGTCCACGATGCGATGTCGTAGAACGCGAGCTCACCGGAGCAGTAGCCGGCGTCGGTCTCTTCCAGCCAAAGTGTCCCTGACCCGCCGGAGCCTCAGCTTCTCTGCTGTTCCCCCCATGCCTCGCTCTCACTCGCCCTTTTATGGCCTCGGTGTTAGTCCAAGTAAGCCTTGACATCGTCTTCTTTTCTTCTCCACTAATCATCTCTCTTCACCTCAACGAATGCTTCTTCTTCCTCTTCTTTATTCTTCGGTTAATTCGTGTCGTCTTCTTCACACTTTTTCCTTTAAAATTTAATTTAAGCTCCTTAATATATGTGACAAGGACCCCCTCTCTCAAGAGTTTTTTCATGAAAAACTGCTCACGTCATCCTCATCTCCATGCCATCCAGCACATCGACTATCTTCTGTGGCGATTCTGGACCCAGCACACACCCCGGGTTCGAACCCGACCGCGGCGGGCGGCGGCTGCGTTTTTATGGAGGAAAAACGCTAAGGCACCCGTGTGCTGTGCGATGTCAGTGCACGTTAAAGATCCCCAGGTGGTCGAAATCATTCCGGAGCCCTCCACTACGGCACCTCATTCTTCCTTTATTCTTTCACTCCCTCCCTAAACCCTTCCCTTACGGCGTGGTTCAGGTATCCAACGATATATGAGACAAATACTGCGCCATTTCCTTTCCCCAAAAACCAATTATTATTATTCACACCACACCGATGATGTCCAGCACACACCAAACGCACACCACTAACACAGCACACCAAACTGCGTTTTCAGAACACTAACGCACCACTGCCGCCGTCCGTACAGAGTCCTTAATAAACATATTCGTGTCCACAACACACTGTCTTGTATAATCACATAACACCAACAATAGCAACAACAACAAGGTAAATCCCAGAGATACATTAACACAGCAACAAGTTATATACCAGACACCAGAGCTTACCAGTTAGCTCTATCTCTATACAAGTCTAATTTGTAACATACGACCTCAGTTTTGCTTGGCCCATCCCAAAAGGTCTCCCCCTTGATTTGGAGTGGAGCTGCAATCCTCTGTCTGAATTCAAATTGGGCTTCTTCAGTACCTCATCCCCTCCTGCGTTTTTCTTCCCAGAGAACGTGGGCACCTCGGCAGCATCACCTGTCTCCTCGGCCACTACCGAACACGCTGCCTTAGGGCCGTACCGCCGTGCGGGACCTCTTTCTTCATATTTCTTCAACATATTTACATGGAAAATCCTCTTAGTGCCATCTATCAATACCTCATAATCCCTGTCCTTTTTCTTCCACGTCACAAGGTACGGGCCCTTCCACTGCATGATCCATGGGTAGCAACACAAAACCCCTGTCGCCCGGATTCAGATTTCTGTTAATGGCTTTCTTTTCATAACGTCCCTTGCGGCGTTCACGCGCCTTTTCATGGTTTTGATGTGCAAGCCTACATGTTTCCTTCAACCTATCCCGCAACTCAAACACGTATGTGTATGCGGTCTTGAGATCTGATGCAATCTCGTTATTGGCCCACAGCTCCTTGAGTATTGCAAGTGGACTTCTAACGGTTTTCCCATATAACATCTCGAAAGGCGAGAAATCAAGACTCATTTGCGGTACTTCGCAGTAAGCGAACAAAAGAGCTTGGAGTTACCTATCGCAATCAGTAGGTCTCTCCTGGCACATTTTCTTGATCATGTTTTTGTGGGTGCCGTTGAACCGCTCTACAAGCCCATTACACATCGGATGGTAAGGCGTCGTCAGTAACTGTCTTACTGACAAAAGGCGGTTAGCCTCCTTCATTAGCTCCGATGTGAAGTTCGAGCCCCGGTCACTCAAAATTTCCCTCGGGAACCCATAACGCGAAAACATTTCCACAAGACCCTCCGCCACTTGGATACTGTCAATAGTTTTCAGTGGAATAGCGTCAGGATAACGACTGGCCACGTCAACCAGAGTAAGCACATACTTATTGCCTTTGGCGGATACTGGAGAGATTGGCCCCACAATGTCAATCGCCACTCGCTGAAACGGTAGGTCGATGGCTGGCATCTTGCACAGGGGTACGGGACCAACTCTTCCCTTCGGAGCTGTGCGCTGGCACACGTCCCATGAGCGAACAAAGCGCTTAACGTCACTCTGAACACCCGGCCAAAAGAGCTCCTCGGTGATCCTAGACAACGTTTTTTGAACACCCTGGTGTCCGGCAATAATGGCGTCATGTCCTAAGCGTAGCACGGTCTCTCGCATATCTCTTGGTAACACCAGCTGTTGGACCCGCCTTCCTGAACTAAATATGCATCCCTGTGCAAAAGACCATTTACCAATTGATAATTGAATGACGTCCGACTCTTCTTTCTTTTCACCTTTTCCTCGACTATTTGGAAGCAGGTCTTCAGGCTCGGGTCTTCTTTTTGCCTAATTGCAATTTCGCCCGGTGTTACGCTCAGGCACATCGTAACAGGAGTAGAAATCGGACGCTGCGTTGCTCGGGCTGTTGCTTGAGCTCTTGTCTCCACTGCCGACGAGAAGCTGACTGCACCCGTCTGAGCTGTCGCGGGCCTTTCGTCCTTTGGATGTTCTTCAACGTCGAGCATCCTCCACTCGGGATCGGGGTCTTCGGCACCTCTTGCACCCGTAATGTTCCCCAAGATGAGATCGTAGGTGGGTTGGTCTACGCTTTTTGCCACTACCTGCCCAGTATAAGGCGTGGACACTAGAATCCTGGCTTCAGGAAGGTACATTACTGTGCTGTCTACCAGAGTGACGCGTGACGCTTCCCCTGTAAGATCCTCGTCCTTCGCCAGGCTTCTACGAACCAAGACTGTATTAGCTCCGCAGTCTCTAAGCACCAATATAGGACGGTCCCCTATTTGCCCAAACACCACTGGCATTGCTGCTTTCGACTTGTGTGTTCCACTCACTTCCTCATTTTCCAGCGGCATTTGCTCTCCTTTCAGCTGTGGAACTTCGGATGGCGTGAAAAGTTCTATCCTAGAGTCGACAACGCATGCAGCTCGGTCCTGCGTTCTGTATCGGCACTCATCCAGAGTATGACCCCTCCTCTTACAACCTTGACACGCAACCTGTGGTTTTTGGGCAGCACTTCTAGTCCGACAGTCAGCTGCACGGTGGCCCACCTTGCCGCAGAGAGAACACCTTACTGGTGCCTTAGATGCACCGCCATATGATCTTGGTTTTGCCGCATCTGCCTCTAAGGTCTTTTGGGTTTCCTCCTTTGCCATACTCAAATTTCTTAGCCCTTGAGCCTAGAGGAATTGGTCTGCAGTGTCGGCGAACTCTTCCAATGAACACACCTTTCTTTCTTTCAGGAATAGCGCTAGCTTTGAGCTGCAGCACGCTAAAAATTTCTCTGTGACCAGCTTGTCACGCACACCTTCAAAACTCTTTTCAGTGTTTGACATATCAAGCCACCTATCAAAATAGTTGGTCAGCCTGCAGGAACACGGCTTCGCGGTTTCCGAATCCTCGGGTTTCGCGGTGCGAAATCTCTCACTAAAACCCTCTGCCGGAAGCCTGAATCTTTGGAGGAGTGCCTTTTTGACTTTCTCGTAGTCCATGAAATGAGCAGCAGGCATCCTTCCAAACGCATTCAGCGCCTCTCCGACTAAACACATGCTTAATGCCGTGGCCCATTTACTGCGCTCCCAGCCTTGTCTAAAGCTATTCGCTCGAATCGTTGCGGATATGCATCCAAAACATCTCTTGTCATCGAAAGGAGCCATCAGCTTTCTTGGACAAACTCTGGCCGGTCTAGGAGATCCTCTACCTGCTAAGGAACGCTGATCACTATCCGTGATCTCCTCAGATCCTCCCACGACATGCGCCTGTTTCCACAAAAGAAACTCCTTCTCCCGTTCTATCCTTCTAGCCTCTCGCTCTTCTGCCTCACGAGCATCTGCGCGTGCTTGCGCCCTTTCCTCTCTCTGCCTCTTTCCCTCCTCCTCATAGAGATGCATCACCTCTTCCTTACTTAACCCTAGCTTGAGCGCCAGTTCTAATGTTCTTGCCAAATCTATACTTTCTGCTGTCGAGAGATCGGAAAAATTCGAGACAAAGCAAAAAAGCAAAAAAGAAATGAATCCTGGCAGGCTCGCCACTTATCTTTGTCACGGATCTCTCCGGAGAACACTCGGACCGAAAGAATGGACTACGCGCCGGGTGTACCCACACAAACGCACCTTTAATACACCCTACATGACACACACACTACACTCCGTCTCACAAGATGTTTGCAGCACTACGAAAGGTACAGCTCTCTCGTCCAATCAGGATGGTGCGCACTACATTAGTGTGTTCCTACGCGCCTGTGGCTCGATCCACCTGATGTCCAGGTGGCTTCTTTCTACCTCTATTTATAGTAGCACCGAGCCACAGGTGTTCCACCGCGCAGCGCCGCGCCTTTCCTCAAAATCCAGCATTCAATTTTCAGTTTTCTCTCGCTTCTTTCCCTCCTTTATCTCTTCCTTTACGATGCGGTTCGGGTGTCCACCGAGATATTGTCTTTCTTCTTTCCCTCCCTCCTTTATCCCTTCCTTTACTGCGCGGTTCGGGTGTCCACCGATATATGTGAGACAACCAGGGTACTGTTCTTATCAGTTCCTCTGTTGTCGCGTCGCAGTAAATTTCAGTAATCATGTCATGTGCATATAAATTTATTTACTCCAGCGTGCCGAGGCAGCCGAGTGTCGATGGTGGCGAAATGCAAAACAAGCCCATGTGCTGCGCGAGAGGCAACGCACGTTAAACGGGTTCGATCATCTCATCGTCCTCATAACAACTGAATTCAGCACTGCTGGTTGTGTCGTCCTCCAGGTTGACAACAATGGCCGGTCCCTGGTCAACAACATCGTCGATGATGTGGTCCAGTTTTCTCATCACATCTTCCTCACTGATAATATGCTGCACGTAATTCTTCCATTTCTCAACAGTCACTTGCGTGATGCCTTGCCAAACCAGAGGCTCGACGTCTTGGAGCTTAAACGTCTTGTTTTGGCTGGCCACGAAACCCTTGACGTCGCTCCAGACAAGCTCTATCGGGTTCAGTTGGCAGTGGTACGGTGGCAGGCGCACAACGAGATGGCCAACAGCTTTACCAATGCAGTCGACACGGTATTGCTCCCCACCTGTGTTCACATTGCTGACAAGCTGCATGAGCTCGGCCTTCACCATGCCGCTGCTCCACGCGACACCTTTTCCGGACAGCCAAGCCTGTATGTCCTTTTTGAGGCTACTCATCCGCGGCACTTTATCCTGCTTCACAGAATGATATGGCGCGTTGTCCATCACTATAACGCTGCCGGGTGGTAGTAGTGGGAGAAGTCTCCTGGAGAACCAGTTTTCGTAGTGTTCCCCGTTCATTTCCTTGTGGTAATCGCCCGAGTTTTTCTTCGCTCGGAAAACATCCGCTGCGCCTTCGACAAAACCTTGCTCACTACCGCAATGCGTCACAATAAGCCTGCCACCTTTGCCACTGGGGTTTTGTAGACCAGTCGACAGTCCGGATCGATGCGCTTGGTGTGCAGATTGGATGGTGCAGTCAGTCCACACTCGACTTCGCGTGTGGTCGGCGTTAACCCACGTTTCGTCGTTGAAGAAAATAGGCCTACCCTGGCGTCGCAGCTCCGCTATCTGGCGCAGGTACCGGCGGCGACACTGCACAATGTGCGTCGCTTCGATTAACATCGCATTCCGAGAGCGCTTCTTATATCGGAAGCCAAGTTTCTTCAACATCCTCTGCATTGCCGCTGCGGACACTGTCGGTAGCGTTTCGTCCTCTTCGAAATGCGCAACCACCTTCGCGATAGTTGGAATTTCCCCTCTCTGGAAAAAGGTGTGTACCACCCTTCGCAACACGCTCAGGTCAAAATCGATTAGCTTCTTCGTCCACTCGCGGCCTCATCCGCCAGCACGCTTCTTCGGTGACAACACTCGGCCCGCGTTCAACGTCTCCGTTGTCCACTTGTAAAGAGTTCGCTCGCTCACCTGCGTGAGTTTTGCCGTCCTCTTGATGAGCGCATTTGTACTCCAACTGCCCCCGCACTCGACGCGAAGCGCTTCAAGAACATTTAAAGCCACCTGCTTAGCCTGCTTGGGGAAACAGCGCACTGTCGGTGTAGAGCACACAGGAGACACAACAGACTCGTCCGACGCCATGTTGCAAAGTGGCGACGCATCACTACCTCGCAGCAGGCCTCCGCAAAGCTGTGTCCGTACGGGCTTTGTCTGGTAATTTCACCAGTGATTGAAACACTCCCTACCATTTAAATATACCTGTACAAATCATGTTTTTAGTTGCAATGCTTATTGTTTTGATTAATAGTCAAATATTCGAGGGACTATTTTCTGCGTTTCTGCAGCCCTGATTGGACGAGAGAGCTCTACCTTCCGTAGTGCTGCAAACATCTTGTGAGACGAAGTATAGAACACAAAACTAACAAAGCTAACACAAAACACAAAGACAATAAATACACACGACCCGGGCACACTACTACCAGCGTCTACTACTAGTGTTCTATTATTAGCGGTCAGCGTTCGTGCTCACGGTTGGTTCGGTGTGGCTGCGGCGTTGTATGAATCCCGTAGCCGGCGTCAAGGCGGCGTTCGCCATGCTTGGGCTGGCATCGCTAGCGGTGTTCGACGTGCTTGGGCTGGCGTTGCCGGCTGCATCGTACAAGCTCCCGGTCCAAGCGCCCATGGAGGTGATGCCGGTGTTGTTGGCGTGGGGGCACCACCCGGATGGGTGGCAACAGCGCTGGAGACACCCCTGGCCGTAGCAGGTGGTAGCGTCCTCTGTTGACTTCCCGGAACGGGCTCAGGCACGGCAGGAGGTCCATGATGCGATGTCGTAGAACGCGAGCTCACCGGAGCAGTAGCCGGCGTCGCTCTCTTCCAGCCAAACTGTCCCTGACCCGCCGGAGCCACTGCTTCTCTTCTGTTCCACCATGCCTCGCTCTCACTTGCCCTTTTATAGCCTCGGTGTTAGTCCACACGAAAGCCTTGTCGTTGTCTTTTCTTCTCCACCAATCATCTCTCTCCACCTCACCGAATGCTTCTCCACCAAACACCTCTTTCCACCTCAACGAATGCTTCTTCCTCTTCTTTATTCTTCGGTTAATTCGCGTCGTCTTCCCTCCATTTTCCTTTAAAATTTAATTTAGGCTCCTTAATATATGTGACAAGTATGCTCCCTGCCCTATCTCTTCCTCTCCCGAGTTGAGGAGAACAAAGTCAACTGCCTCATCCGTCAGGCGTACAAGACGGCCCTCAACCTCCCCCTGCACACGTCTGAGGAACGCCTTCTTAAGATGGGCGTACACAACACCCTCGCCGAGCTCACCGAGGCCCATCGATCTGCTCAACTTGATCGGCTCTCCTCCACCCTAGCCGGCCGTCACATTCTTGACGCCATTGGCCTACACCCCCCTGGCTATTATACCCACACCTTCTCCCTCCAACACCGCACAAGGGACCTCATCACCATTCACCCCCTCCCCAAGAATATGCATCTCGAGCATCCCGCGGCTCGTCGTGCTGCTCGGGCTGCCGCCCTACACAAACACTATGGCGCACAGCCGGAGAGCGTGTACGTCGACGAAGCCTCTTACACCTCCTCTTCCGCCTTTGCCCTGGCGGTAGTGTCCAATTCGTACAACCCTATTACGGCAGGCACTGTCATTGCCTCCCCTCCTGCGGAAGAGGAGGAGGCAGCCGTAGCCTTAGCCATCGCTACTACATCGGCGACCCACATTCTCAGCGACTCAAAGACCGCGGTCCGTAACTTTGCGAAAGGCCGCATCTCCGAACCTGATTTTCGGCTTCTAAGCCGGTCTCCCGCCCCTACCCGACATATTCAGCTTCTCTGGGTGCCGGCCCACGCCGGCCACCCAGGTAACGAGGCGGCTCATTCTTTGGCTCGATGTTTCGTCAGCCGAGCAGGAGGCGCCGACGCTTCGGGAGACGCTCGAGATCGAATGGTCGCGTATCACGAGATCACTCTACACTACTGTGAGCAACGGCTAACGTATCCCCCTCCGCACAAGTCTCACTAAATTGCAGCAGGTGACGTGGCGACAGCTACAATCCCGCACCTTTCTCTCCCCTGCCCACTTAGCCCTGGTTCACCCGGGACTGTTCACGCCAGTATGCACCCTCTGCGGCGCTTCTAAAGCGGATTTTGCGCACATTCTTTATTCTTGCTCTGAGCTCCTTCCACCAGCTGATTGGCAACTCACAGACCTCGAGCGATGGGAGGCTGCGGTGTCCAGTTCAGACTCGGCTTCCCAACAACAGCTAGTGGACTGGGCTTTGGAAGTCGCTGAGAAGCATCACCTTCCGGCCACGACACGCATCCAAGAGCAATCCCATCACTAGGATGGAACAATTAAGGCTTGCTCCACTTAATAAAGTTTTTCACCACCACCACTTCAGCCGTATACCGTGTGCCGTGACCGACGAAATACCTTGAGCCGCCGTTGCATAGCAACGCCGCTGCCGCGCTCCTACAGATGGCACCGCCGTCGACGCCGCTGCCGTCGCTGCTCTCTCCACCAGATGTTCTCCGCTGGGGTAGAAGGAGAGGAGGTGTCGCCTTGTGGGGGTATATTATATTTGCGCTTCGCCTCAGTGTATTGTATACCTGATACTTGATTTAATATCTGCTGCTGGTCCTTGGACCCAAGATATTAATCTTGATTTTGGAATATGGCGGACTGCTAGACGCACTCTGGTACGGGTCGGCCCGGTATTGCACTGCCTCCGGGATCGGTCCGGGGCTTATGTGCCTATTAGCGCGCGGCGCCTTTTCTTTCTATCTTTCCCCCCTATCCTTTAAGTTTCCTACTTACAGCACGCGGCAGCGAGCGTGGCTAGGCTTGAGCCAGTAGGCAGGCCCGTGCGCTCTCCTTTTCCTACTCCCTTTCAGCAACATCAGTCAGTCAGTCAGTCAGTCAGTCAGTCAGTCAGTCAGGCAGTCAGTCAGAGTATTGTAGTCGTTATGGAGAGCGCAAAAGAGACAAAAAACGACAGAACCAAGCGAGGAAGAGACAACGCGGTCAAGAGACGCCAGAATAACGTGCCGCACTACTCGAGGAGCGTCGTAACGAAGATACGGTGAGAAGAAGTCGTTCCACGCCCTGAAGTGACTCTTCAACTTCGGAAAACGCCGCTTTGAGTTCTCGAGAGCGTCGCAATGAGACACTGCGTAGGCAACGTGCTGAGGACACGAAGCTTTCGCAATTCAACTAGGGCTATACCACAGCCATTTTTTTTTGTCTATGCCTAGTTTCCTTTTCACCGCTTTTAGTCTACCTCCGTTCTTCAGAGCATGCTCGATTCTCTCTATATTAAACTTCCTTATGTCGGCTATCTCGCGCTTATATATTAAATTCAGTGCCTCTCCTAGGTCTCTTCTGCGCGTCTGTTTAGACGCCCTCATGCTTTGGCGTTTCTTAATCAGATCTTTCGTCTCCTGAGATAGCTTGCCGATATCCTGCCGAACTGTCCGACCGCCTACTTTTACTGCGTACTCCGAAATGATAGCTGTCAGATTATCGTTCACTGTATGAACATTAAGATCGTCTTCCTCAGTTAACGCTGAATATCTGTTGTGCAACAATATCCTCAATTTCTTTATTTTCCCTCTTAGCGCTAACTCTTTAATGGGCATCCGCTTCACTAGCTTCTTCCGCTTCTTCAAGTCTAAACTAATTCTAGACCTTAAATTCTATGGTCGCTACAATTCAACTTTCCGCGGACCTCCACATCCTGCACGATACCAGGGTGAGCGCATAGTACGAGGTCTATTTCATTTTTAGTCTCACCACTGGGGCTCTTCCAGGTCCACTTCCTGTTCTCTCATTTTCGAAAGAATGTATTATTATCAGTAAACTATTCCTATCTGCAAACTCAAGTAATAACTCTCCCCTGCTATTCCTAGAATCTATACCATAGTCGCCCACCGCGTGGTCGCCAGCCTGCTTCTTGCCCACCTTCGCATTGAAGTCGCCCATCAGTACAGGGTAATTAAACGACAGGTAATTAAAACTTAGCGCTTTATGTCTATAATCGTTGCGGCTGAGCACAAAGTGGCACTAACCTTTTCCTAACAACGTGCCAATCAGGACATATATCACACATTGTGGTATGGTTCGGGTTGTTGGCCTGGACTTGGTTAGAGAAGAGTGGTGACTTTTTGCGTATTGTATGCAAGCGCGTAGGCCTGCACCACCTGCAGCTGGTACATCTTATTTAGCCTAATTACGATAGCTGCCACCTTCTCGTTAATACTATAAGACTATACATTGCCAGCTATGTCCTGATTAATGAGGAATCCCACATTCAGTTCTCGTCTATCCGCTAATCAGCGATAGCGCAGTATGCGCCCGTCATTTAGTACTGTATACGCCTCACCTATCCTAACTTCACCAAGCCCTATGACGTCCCATTTAATGCCTGCTAGTCAAGAAGAAAGACGGTTCTATCAGATTTTGCGTCGACTGCCGGCGACAAAAGAAAATTACCCACAAAAACAATCATCCGCTCCCTTGCATCGACTACGCTTTTGGTTGTTTCCAAGGCGCAGACACTGTTCCTCCCCTGACTTGCGTTCTGGCTACTGGCAGGTCCAGACGGCCCCTGCTGACCGAGGACAGACCGCATTTGTTTCCTCTGAGGGCCTTTACGAGTTCACCGTTATGCCATTCGGCCTGTTCAACGCGCCAGCCACATTCGAAAGAATGATGGATAACGTCTTACTCAAGCTGAAGTGGCACATGTGCCTCTGTTACTAGGACGACATCGTTGCCTTTTCGGTCACTTTCTGCACCCATGGGTGCAGAAATCGAACGAAAAGGTTCTGCTTTTCCTCACCGATGACAGCCTGCAGCTTATTCTGAAGAAGTGGGACTTCAGCGACCGGCAGCTAACCATCTTGGCCCACATTGTCTCTAAGGAAGGAGTTCTCCCTGCCCCGGCCAAACTTCGCGCTGTAGCGGAGTTTCCTAAACCGACATCAACCAACCAGCTTCGGAACTTTATCGGTTTGTGCTCCTGTACTTTTGCTGCTTCGTCCGCAATTTTGCGTCAATTCTTGCGCCACCCACGAAACTGCTTGGGACAGACAACCGCCTGTCCGCTTGGTCACCCGAATGCGAAGACGCATTCACCACGCTGCGTCGGCTTCTCACGTCGCCACCTATACTTCGCCATTACGACCCGACAGCTACTACTGAGGTACATACGGGTGCAAGTGGTGTCGGTCTCGGAGCTGTCCTGACTCAGCGGAAGGATGGTTTTCAGGAATCGTAGCGCGTCGGGTGCTCATAAACGGTGACTGCAACCATTTCGTTACGAAGAAGGAATGTTTAACGATCGTGTAGGCGCTCATGAAATTTCGACCCTAGATGTACGGCCGCCAGTTTGATGTGACGGACCATCACGCGCTTCGTTGGTTGTCTCTCAAAGACCCGGCTAGCCGCCTCGCCAGATGGGCTCTCCGCATTCAGGAGTTCGACATCCGCTTTGTATGTCCTTTCCGCATTCAGCAGTTCGACATCCGCTTTCTATGTCGCTCTGGCGGCAAGCAGATGGACGCCTACGCTCTATCTCGATCTCCTCTTACCAGCGCCGCTGCATGCTCATCGGTGAAGGATCACGTCCTCTCGTCGCTTGCCACCTCTGATATGGTTGCGGAACAGCGAAAACACCCGTGGCTTGCGTAGATCATCGACGTCGTGACCAACGCTCACACCGATGTGCCTTCGCGCTCTCTCCGTCGCCAAGCACCGCGTTTTGCCCTCCGCGATGGCCTGTTCTACCGCCGTAACTACACGGCAGATGGTCGACGGTGGCTCCTCGTGATTCCTCTCCATTTACATCCTGAGACCTGTGCCTCGTTTCACGCTGACCCTCATTGCGCACACGCTGGTGTGGTGAAGACATTCCCAAGAATCTCTCAACGTTATTATTGGCGGGGAATGTATGGGTACATTCACCAGTATGTCCGCTCCTGCATCGCCTGTTAGCAACACAAGTGTCCCGCACCCCGTTCGAGCGGCCCCTTCCAGCCATTACCGTGCCCGGCCCGCCCATTCAATCGTGTGGGCGTCGACCTCTACGGCCCGCTCCCCTGCACGTCCTCTGAGAACCGCTGGATAATTGTCGGCGTCGAGCACCTAACCCGATATACAGAAATCCCCGCCTTACCCGCTGCCACTGCTCGCGACGTTGCCCTCTTCCAGCTGAACGATTTTTTTCTTCGCCACGGTGCGCCACGCGTGTTGCTTTGTGACCGAGGTCGTGTCTTTCGTACGTGGTGGAAGCGCTCCTCTAAGAGTTTCGCATCATTCATCGGAACACCAGTGCCTACCACCCTCAAGCTAACGAGCTGACTGAGCGCTTTATTCGCACTCTCGGCGATTTGCTCACCATGTACGCCTCGTGAGATCAGTCTAACTGGGATGCTGTCCTTCGTCTTATGACGTAGGCATACAATAACACCACCCAGTCAGCCACTGAATATTCCGCTTTCTACTTGTTTTATGGGCGTGAACCGTTCTTCACAAAGGACACGATTTTGCTGTACACTCCGGACGCCTCCTAATGCACGCGCTTTTCCCCAAGCTCGCCAAGCACGCCGAGGAATGCCGCCAACTGCCCCGTTTTTTCACCTCAGAATCCTTAATTCGCCGAAAGCATGAACACGATGCTCATCAAGCCCCGCACGTTTCTCTCCTGGATCATTAGTTTGGCTTTGGCGTCCTTTGCACTCCACGGGGACAATCTTCGAAATCTCGCACAGTCAACGTCCCCTGTTAATTATATTGTTGTTGAACTGGGTTTTATAGCACATTGGAAACACTGAAAATTATATCGTGGAGCCGCGACACACCTTCTTCGGCCGTGAACTCGCACATGTAACTCGCCTCAAGACTCATTGCGACCCGCTCCTATTGCCGTCGTTTTAGGTCGGATGGCTACTCTTGATTCCCAGGGCCATTGTAAGGAACTATGATGAACGCTCCTGAACTATGATATATATATATAGTGAATAAACAGAGACCAACGTTTGAAAACAATGTAATTTGACGTTTCGGCCGTGGAACAGCCTTCTTCATGAAGGCCGTTCCACGGCCGAAACGTCAAATTACATTGTTTTCAAACGTTGGTCTCTGTTTATGCACTACCACTGACCGTGCCAAGAAGTCTTTTTGCCCTGAATTATATATATAAAGATAAACGTATTTGGTTGCTAGAGGCAAAAATTCAAAGTTGAAAACGCTTCATTTAGCCATAGATTTATTTTGAGTCGACGTTTCGGACAGAGCCTGTCCTTTCTCAAGACTGCGGTTACAGGGGTCTTCGTCCTCTTCATAAGGAGTCGGCACTGGCACACATGTACGACACATGAACAAAAGAAACAAATGGAGGCAAAGAATACTAGAAAAGATACAGGTAGAAAGGGAAAAAAGGGGAACAAATAAAAAAGAAAAACGTGCTGTCCCCCGCCGCCACCCCCCAGCCGCGGGGAGCCGACCCCGCCGCTCTGTTGCCATCAAGGCAACAGAGCGGCGGCGTGTAAGGTGCACAGGAACAGACGGTGGCGGGATCGCCCTACACACAAAAGTTAAAGACGCGTGCACTCGCGTGCCCCGACTATAAAGAGTAAACAAATAAACAAAATAAAATGCAGACAGGGTCGGAGCTTCCGTCATTTGGAACCACTTCGGCAGCCAGAGCCAAGGCCGAATCAGCGGCGCCGTGAGCTTAACTAGACACACGTGCACTGTGCATGAAAACACCCAGACGCACAACAGTAAAACATCCGAGCTCATGCCAGTGTCGAGTGGTGGCCTATATATATATATATATATATATATATATATATATATATATATATATATATATATATATATATATATATATATATATATATATATATATATATATATATATATATATATATATATATATATATATATATATATATATATATATATATATATATATATATATATATATATATATGACCGCAGCGGTGGCCAAGTGGTTGAGCATCCGCCTCGTATGCGGGAGGTGCGGGGTTCGATCCCCAGTGCCGCCGGGTACCCACCGGTGATACAATGGGTACAAGCTTTCCCCTGGTCTGGTGCTCGGCTTATTTAGGGTGAAATGCTGGGGAAATGGGTCTCTGACCCCACCTTGAGAAAAAGAAAAAATACCTTGTGACATGGCGCTCTTTGGCCATAGCTGCCCTTGCGCCATAAAAATCCATAATCATCATCATCATCATCATATATATATATATGTGTGTGTATACATACACACACTGTCACATAGTAGCCGTGTACTGTGTGATGTCAGTGCACGTTAAAGCACCCCAGGTGGTTCTAAATTTCCGGAGCCACTACGGCGTCCCTCATAGCCAGATTTGCTTTTGGACGTTAAACCTCAAAAAACCAAGCCAAACCAAACCACTGTCACATAGTGGTTACTGCGATCCGGAGTGCAGAAAGGTAGGGAAAATGGCGTCTAACTAACACTCTTTATTTGGGCTGATTGCACCCGCAATAAACTGTATGACTCGGCGGCGGCGTAGCAGCAAGCGGGTTCGGCGGTCGTCGAAAAGAATGCCCGCCGCTTCCGGCCGTGCTCAATTTAAAGGTGAGAGCGAACTTTCGAGATAAAGCGTGCAAAGTTACATTCTGGAACGACGGAGAATTTGCGCCGCCTGGATGCGATAAATCGAGATAAATGTAGTCGTGTCTGGCATCGCAAAGTGATAAAGCGGCGTGCCGGCAGCTTTAAATATTGAACTAACAAACACTACGAAGACTCGCGGCCATATGCCTGTGTGTTTTTATGTTCCTTTATTTTATATCGCTTTCAATAACTGCACGTCATTTCTGTAGCGCTGAAGGAGCATATTTCTACCTTACGCGTGCGTTGGAATTAGACGCTGCCGCACGATATACAGAGGAAAGGAGGCAGCTTCACGATATCTCAGGTGGCTTGCACGCCTTGTAAGTACCTTTTCACTTTGATGTTCGGCCGGTGGGTAGGTTACAATGACCGCCAGCCCATTTGACCACAGTGGGTCCTTCTGTCAGAAGCGAATTCGCTGGGAAGCAGCTGGTACCCAGAGGGCGGCTGTGTGTGTGGTTCTTGCGTCCAGTGTTGTTCGTTACCATAAGTAGCGCACTAATTAAGTTAAATATGAACAAACCAGACCCATTTGCAGCTTCATTTACGTTCCGAACTTGGAAATCATAGAGATCTTGTGGTTTAGGCAAGTCCCAGTTGCGGTGCCAAATTCGTTCATAACGGGGGAAAAAAGTCCTCGGAGCGCCGCCGTCGACCGCAATGCAGAAGGCAGAAAGCGTCGACAAGCCCGCATAACTTCATTTCGTTCTAGTTGTGCCGTGCTCGCGAAAACAACGGCATGGTAGTGGCGGTGCTCCAATGTAGCGCTATAACTAACTGATTTATAAACATGATGTGAAAAGACGCAGCGCTGATCTCCGCTAAGGTGGTGCAGCACTAAAACCCCTCAGTTACTGGGGTGCCGCACCACACATCAGTGCCGCACACGTGTAAGGAAATTTACTTTCGTTACATAAGATGGCAGTGAATTCGATTTAGACTCACTAAACTTACAGGCCACATGTCGGTATGTGAAAGTATAGTCGTAGTCACACCCCTCCAGAGCTGTCGAACAGCGCACCGGCCAGTACACTTCCGTCATTTGCGATTGCAGGGGTAAGTACTTGCGTGAAGTAGACGGGACAAAAAGAAGCACACACGATGTGTACAGAGCGAAACTTCCAACTGGTTTATTTCCATACTAGGCAGATACATTTATACTAGTGCTGGGCACAAGATTGGCAAAGACAGGCACTGTTCCTGTCAGCATACCGCCGCCAAGTTGGCCACCAGATCGCATCACATGTAAAACTGATACAAAACGCTTCAATGCCATAAGCAAAAAAAAAGACAAAAAGGAATTACGATGCATGAGGTACACGATGAACGTAACTTTAAAACATGTCTTAATAAAAGCAGTGTCAAAGTAAATAAAAACAAACAAAAACAACCAATGCGTCTTTTAATCTTGTATCGAACCCGACAGGCAGCGTTGACTGTCATAAGTGCAAAAAATAGGCCTATTGGAGCGCTCTAGATAACTGTGTTGACCACTGTACGAGCTATGAGCAGTGTCCTCTGAAATCGGGCATGGAGGCATGGTTTGCTTAGTCTGCTAACCTGCCACGGCGTCCACTCCTAAGACCAACGATATGAACGTTTCCGCACAAATGCACCGCACACAGGTCAAGATTGCAAGCTTCTTATTCCTTGCGCGGGCTGATAGCAGCAACATGCTTTATGGTGTCATAGCTGAAGTCGCCTTCGAGAAAGTTCTCGGATAAACTAATGCGTTGTTTCGCGCTAGTTGTTCGATAACTAGCACACATATTCTAATGGTTTGTAATAATTTTCGATGGTCACTATATGATTAGTTCAGCTAATCGAACATGAGAATATTCGAATCTGCATTAAAAATTAAGGCGCCCGTGTGCTGTGCGATGTCAGTGCACGTTAAAGATCCCCAGGTGGTCGAAATTATTCCGGAGCCCTCCACTACGGCACCTCTCTCTTCCTTTCTTCTTTCACTCCCTCCTTTATCCCTTCCCTTACGGCGCGGTTCAGGTGTCCAATGATATATGAGACAGATACTGCGCCATTTCCTTTCCCCCCAAAACCAATTATTATTATTATTATTATTATTTATAAAAATTTCTGGAAATTAGCACATCTCTCGAAATGAGGCATAGCCATAGCCTAGGTCACCATTAGTTTTAGAAAAATATTTGCATAGCGAACTTAATTTGTCCGTGGTAAATGGCATTAGTTCCCTATGTCGTCAGTAAACTCCACAAGCATTAACCAGGTGCTACACGGTAATGCTGCTCAGCTGTGATACGAAGAACATATGACCAAACAAGTGGGCGAGTTGCCTCGTGGTGCAAGTGACCTGGTACACTAATTAGGGACGAGACTAGGATGTGGTAGAACTTTCGCTTTTACTTCGCCCCAGCAGAGGGCTGAAAGCCTGCCTGACTTATTTTTTTCTCGTCCGTGTGAAGGAAACAGAGATGAATTTGCCGTGAAGCGAATGGATCTTGCTTTCTGTGGTAGCCGTCGTGTGTTCTTCCCTCCAAACAAGGCGGGCTAGATACGTTTATATACAAATCTAACTTTACTCTTGCTTTACTGACAAGGCTGATGCAGTTATCGACGAAGTGTTTCGAGGAATAAAGGTCTGAATATTAAACAAGGCGGCATTTTTGTTATCCTCATTTAAGCCTTTTCACAGGCCGTGGATTTATTAAGGGAAGAGCGACATCTCAGTTCCTATAAAGAAGGAGGAAGAGTTGTTTTTGTACACACCTGTTTTACAAGTGGTCACGCACTTGTATAAGCTTCTGTATGTGTGTGAGGTACTGTTTATGAAGAAATTATGAGTGCACAGACACGATTTTTCATCGTAATAGGATCGAAGTTGATTAGCCAGGGTGTCATCGATATCGGTGAGATTTGGTGTTTTACATAGTTGCTCCGAAATTTCGCCTGTGCTATTCCCACCTGGACAGTCTGAAAACAAATGATTGCGTCATATTGAGCATAAAAAGTGTTTCGTAGATTCTGCGTGAAGTAACAGCGCCCACAGAATATGTGAAAATTTTCTTTTTACTACAAGCTCTATGTATAACGGCTTGCATTTTTCTGCTCTGTTTTGCAGTATAAAAGCTAACTGAAGAAATACCCCACCTTTTAACATAACGTCGAAAGTGCTTTAATGGATGCAACGTGATGGCACAATGAGCTCATTAGCATGGTTACGCAACACCACTACCATATGTTTTAGAAGCTCACACACCATGCCAACTATATGGACCATGCAAGTATCTGCATCTACTAATCTCAGCCAAGGTCTCCTGCTGATCTGCTCACTTATATCAGAGATCTATGTTGAAGTCTAAGTAAAAGGCGATGGACGTACCAGCAAACAGCAAAGCTACCACTGAAGACCAGGCGACAATGGCGATGAAGAGGTGCATCGTGGCTTCTGTCGCCGTAGACTCTTACCATGAGACACAGAAGGTTTCCAGCGCCTTATATACAGCGGCTTTAACCATATGCGCGCACAAATGGCGCCCACTTGCGCACAATAATTGAAGAAAGGTCTCCACTCAGGTTGCTCAAGTGGCACTCATCATAACGCTGTATTGTAAATTGGGGAACTCCCGAGCGCTGTTGTTTTGCTTACGCACGCAGACGATATCCTTGACAGATAGCTGCAAAATTTCCCTTTGTCCTTGTCACTCCGTAATTTGAAGGCAAGACACGGGGCTTTGAAGGCAGGACACGGAACTTCAAGAGATGTTCAAGGTATTCTGGGGTCACCATAGGGGGATAAAGAGTCTGGCCATGACTTTAGACTTCGCTGAAATATGGTGTCTGGCAACTTGTTACTAAAATTAATTTGATGTCAAATGGAGCGATGTTTGTCTTGGAGTAGCGGACTAAGCTCGTGGTAGTAATGATGATGGTGAAAATGAATTGTTGTACCCTGGCCTGATACTACAGCATGTGTATATTTTCAGTTGTACTGTGGCCAGAGAATACATCAAGTGCTTATTTTTAGGCTCTTCCGCGCGATACAGGCAAATCATTGATAAATAAAAAAGAATAAACAAAAAAGAGCATGCACATAGACAAGTAAATAGCTAACATGCAACACAGCGAAAGGCGAACTGCAGAGAAACTTCACAATTTCATCGACCGTGCCTGCCTCGTGCGCGCTCGGCTGACTGGGCTTCGTGAAAGCGAGTTTTGGCAGCTGTGGGTGAACTGAGTGGGTGTCCGAGTAAGTTTTGTGTCCGAAGCATGTCATGCTTTACTCCTGGTTTCAACATGCTGAAACAGTACTCAAAGGTGTTTCACGACGAGGTCATTAACAAAACTACGCTTATATGTCTTTTTCAAGCACATTATTGATGCAAATATGATATAATGACGTTTTCACAAGGTTTGTATCTTCCCTGAATGACCTGCCTTTGAAATTCTTGGCCGAAATAGCCGAGGCGCCCCTGCTTTTTCAGAACACTCCGGTGCGGCGGCGACGATTATGAGCTCCTGCGTGGACGGTTCCTCTCGCGAAGCTAAAAGGTCGTTCAAAACGCCATTCCGCCTCCTTCTCTTACTGTCGCCTGTTCGTGGACATCATGCCATCGGCAGCGGGCACAGACGCGGTCGAACGGTGGTGGCCGCCTGAAAAAACGGGACAGATGAGGTTAAAAGATGCGGCACCCTTTCATACGTTTCACATTAGGACGTCTGTTTTCTCTCGCGGTCCTTCCTTCCCCGTTTCTTTGTTTTTCGTTTTCTCGCTACGTCTCGACTTCTTTGCCCCCGGTGCCTGAAAAGCTGCTTCGTTTGCCAGGAGGACGCGGCCTAAAAACGTGAGCAGAGCAATTGTCATGGAGAGATTGATGCGTGCGGACGTGCGTGGGGTCAGCAAGGCATGTGGTCGGCAACAGAACCCCAAGGTTGCTGTACGATCTTTTTTTTTTCGCATGCGCACGAGTCCTTGCCACCATGCGCACGGGCGCGTGAGGGCACGTTGCGGATGAAGTGCTGTACGATCAAGTTGCATGCGACCGAGCGGACGACTCCGGCGTTCTGATTGGCGCGCTCGTCAGGGCCTCCCGTGCGGCAGCACAGGCATGTGCCGTAGGGAAACACGAAGATATCTTGATTTACGAATACACACACATTGATATTGTGGCTCACCCGAGGCATGTCTTGCTGCGAAATTTTTCGTAGCAGGCAAAACCGCGATCGGCTGTGATAGCCATGGATCTCGGCGCGGCCGATTCTGACGTCCGCGAACGAAGTCGCAACAAACTTAGCAACACTGCAGGCGAGGTTCTGAAACAACGTCGTGGGAAACGATTAACGTTTGCATTATTTCTACTTCAGAAGGTGAAGAAAGGCATCACACCGCGATTGTGACACAACTCGTTCGACCGCTAGTAGGCTAGACTCAGCTGAAGATCGCCCATATATGCAACCGTTCTATCTACGCTCTAAAATTTTTGCCTCCTAATATTTGAAGAGTGCCCCCGTTGAAAGTTACGCTATACCCTAACTTGCAATAGCGATTTCAGAACGATGGCGTGATACGTATTGCGAATTCTCGGAGCCAAAGATACGGGACTAGAACAAGCTATAGGTTAGCGCTAAATATTAGACCGTTTTTAATTATAACAGGTAAATGCGTGTTGCTGAGACCAGGCACAGGTTAAGTCATTAGTTATTCAAACTAGCACACTGAAATCTATTTGCATGTATTATAATTGCCTTTATTTTGCAGCTTTGTCATTAATCTATGCACACTTTAGTTGCCATCTATAAACGTTGTTTCTCATTGTCAATTAAACAGTCCTCCTAGCTGTCTGCCCACTTAACTGTTATTGCAAAAGACACTTATCTATTTATCAATATAACAAGTAGGTGCTGAATAGTGCATGTATTAAAAATTCTATGTTTTAGCAAACGTCTGTCGAATACGAACCCAAATTCACAAGAAAATTATGACATCACGACATTCCCAGTAATTTGAATTATGTAAAATCAATTGTAAACGCAGGAATTGTGCACTGCACAAAGGAGTGACCGTGCAAAATTACTGATTTTTCTCTGTAATGTTATTTGGTCCATTAGAAAAGCCAAAATAGGAATAGCACAGTGTGGTGACAAAGGGGCCAAGCCATCTATTTCTGCGCTGAAATGCATGACTCTGTTTTTTGAAAAGTGACAGCGGGCAACCAGTTTCACTTTAGCAGTCATTCCTTTGCTCATATTGCAGTGAGAATTGCACAAGCTGAAATGAAGCAGTGCAAACAAGACTGGAGTAGTGCTCAGAGCTAGTCAATTGTGACACATGCAGAAAAAAGCTGGCATGTTGTCTGTACAACTCTAAAAATTCTGAAAGTGCCCATGTGAATGAAAACAAAGTGGTTGCTTAGTACTTAGTAAAAGGCCATACATGCCTTTTACCTTCAGTGCAAACATAACATGATGAGGGAGTTGGTAAACTGGCGTACATCTGGACGGCTCCTGTTGAGTTTGAGAAAAACTACTTTTATATATTCAGGGAAAGAGGATGCGCTGACCATGCATAGTGGTTATATCAAGCATAATTTGTAGAAATGTATTTACAAGGTGAAAGTTGTCTTGTTACAAAATACAATGAAATAAACTATAAGCATTTAAGTGTGTGTAGGGTATACATGCATACATCCTCTCATATAGCTTTACAGCAATATTTAAGATTTTTTTCTGACCAGAAAAAAAAGGAATCGTAACACTGATTATGGTTCCCAAAACAGTAGATAAAAGTGTTCATTGTCAGCACCACTTGTCATGTATGAAATTTTGGAACATGCTAGCTGTGGTTATAAGAAACATCTTCTGCAAAGTAAATCTTATTTCATTTCCAGTTTAGTTTCAAACTGCCAAAGTTCACTTTAAGCATACCTTATAAAAAATGACTTAGTTCTTAACAAAACTGCTTGAAGATCTTCCCCAAGGGTATGTTTACTTTTCGGCTTCATACAGTAAGTGTATGTGAATATAAAAAGTCCTAGAAGGGCTGCATGAATTAGGCAAACAAATTTATTGTTTGTTTGGTGGCTTCTTTTTTAATGCATCAAAATGATAATCCTCCTCAGCGCCTTATATGAAAACTCTTGTTAATAATGTAAGAAAAACAGCAACACTATCAATAAAATATTATTGAGTACAGGTTTCTGCCTTTCCATGCGTTTAATTGCCGTAAATCTAAGAAAATCACATTCACACACAAAATTCACAGCAGCTGTAATCTGACTACGTTGAAGACGACACAACTGTATGTTAAATTTAGCTTTATTATAGAGGCGAAGGAGCACATTTTTATAAATACTGTCAATGTGGGCCCAAATACATATCTGGCTGGCCATTTCAGATGAGAATAAGGATCAATTGACACAAGCACATAAAAGTCAAATGCGTAAACATACGGACCTAGCAATTTAACAACATCACATGATGGAAGTCTCTGTGTTGCTTCGCTTGAAACAGGGTAGGATACAAGCACAATGTAAATACTGACACATATCAGCTCGTAATAGAGACTTGCACGGCTGACAGTAAACACTATTAATGCAGTCTTATTAACATTGGCAAATAGGCCATTCTCAAGCATGCAGACGGTCGTTCTGGAAGGTATGAATGTTGATATCGATAGTGAGATGGCAGACCATATAGCAATCAATGATGACTAATTTGTAAGGAAACAGTGAAAGGAAGGTCATTAATGAGTGTAAGAAAAAGGAAAGGGCCAAGTACGATACCGTTGGGGTTCCCCGAGATCCCAAAAACAAAAAGGCAGGATCAGTAAGAGTTAGGATATGCCAACTGCTGTTAGCTGGCTAGGACCACTTCAATCCCGCTCAGAAAAGTATGATGCAAGGCATTCTACAGAAGATTTTGTCGCATGCTTACTCAAGCAGACTAAGTTATAAATGTATGTAACAAAGAACGAAAAGTTGCCTATCGCAGGAATACTTTTCAGAAAGCCTACCGATTTGGAAGGAACAATTTAATGGGCACAACAATTTAGCGGTGTGAGAATACATAGCATTTTTCACGATCAGAAACTCATGATGGTCATAAAACTGGTACAATGATTTGGGGCTTTTTACATTATCAGAAGTAAAACATTTACAAAATTCTGCTGTATGCAGCCATGCCTCGTTAATATCCACCTTGTAATATAATGGCTTGAATAATGGACAGTTTATCTGGGGATGAAACTTTATGAAGGCACGCATGCCTTAACAAGGAAACTTGCGATTTGCACAACTGACAGGTTTTAAATGCACAAAGGTCATTGGGACCCGCATATTTTTGTCTTGTAATATCGACTGAAATTTGAACGTCTCGACTGTGGTAACCGGATACTATAACATAGCGCAAGGACTGTTAGAAGTGTTTGGCGACAAATACAAACTGAATCATATGGCGGTTGCACCCCGGATTTGCCCTTATACCACTTGCAGCACAGCGTGCAGTTTTTGTTAAACTTTGAGCTGCCAGGCACGCCGACTCTCTCCGCTTGCACTTTCTGACTGGCAAAGCACTTCTTAAGGTACGAAACAGCCCACTTTGCTGTGTTGCTAAAAGCACTTCTCTCTCTGGTGTCAAAATCATTGGCACTGAAAGGCTCGGCGACTCATTTTCTGGCGCACTTTGTTCGCTCTACAAATTAATTAATTAAGCCAATCGCTGACTGTATAACCATTTTGTTATATTCTCGCATATGTTTACTTGCAACACTAACTTATTGTTTCTTAAAACAGAGCACACTGCAAGAAGAAAAAAAAACCGCTTGAGTTAAAGCATGTCGGGCGCGAGCAGAACTGAGCACAGGTGAGAAGCAGAGAATCTGCAAATAGAATCCAAGCAGTAAGGATATGGTTTTAAATTAAACCAAGTTTCAGCCTCGCCGGCCTTGCAAGGCTGCACCGGCACTGTAGGACTTTCAGAAATGGCACAACGACAGCATTGCAGGGCCAATCGCAGTGCAATAGCGCACAGCACATTTTGAGAAATCAAAATAAGCCTTTTTAAAATGGTTTTGGCAATATGAACAAATATCGCCCGGTCAGGACGATACCACAAATGTAAAAAGAAGTGTGTTGGCAGAAACCTATAGCTGAGCATTGTGGAAGGTACAAACAAGCATCTACATTCAAGCAAACAAATTTACAAATGCAGCAAATGGAAAGAAGGCGAAGGAAATCTAAAAATCATTCTACATTTCTGAAAAATACATTCTCATAGGCCCACCATTGCCTTCATCCAGAAGGCAAAGAATGTTCACTGCAGGCAATCACAGATAAATGAACGCAGCATATGCATGTGTGCACGTGCATTGATGGCATATGCTTCTAAAGGCTTCGAGAATGTCTTACACAATCTGGTACAGCTTACTTAGGAAGCGCTAGTTAACAACGATTCGACACCGGTAAAGCCAAGTTGTTGAGTACCTCGGCGACAGCAGTGTAGTGAAACCAAAAGTAAATATGGGATCAGGTGCTGATTCAAAGAGTACAGTTTCTATCCCGATTTTCATGACTCACGGAGCACTTCGAGATCACTGCATTTTACCAATAGTCATGGCAACCACGATAATGCACTTACTATTGCAAGCATTTGTCTAAAATTAAACTTCACTCCATGCTGCTCAGCAAAAATCAAAATGTACTCACAGTAGTTTACTTATAATGCTTTTCATTTTTAATCCAGATTCACTATTATGAAAAACCCTATATGTACAGTTCTGATCCGGAACCAATGTGTTCATAATAATAAGGCACATTTGTATATGGATTGCTTGCTTTGAGAAGCGTAATCATCTGCTGTGCTCATTTTTAATGGCATCAGATAAAATGAAATGCTCATGAAAAATAGCTGCACTAGTGGGCCCATATTAGAGACTTGTGCATTGAGAAACACCGGTGAATGAGTTGCGAGAATGGTTTTAGTTCGTACATAAGTGTGCCTGATCTGGCGATAACATGTTACAATCCAAGCTTAACACTACTCCTTTGGCTCAGACCATGATCACAAGCAGGGAAAGGTAGATCAATTCAATTTTTCACGCAAATATTTATGGCAGATATGGGTCCGTTTTGCCGGGAGGAAATAAAAAAAGACGCTCCAGATGTGAGAGCTGCCATGCACAATGATGTTTTCATACAGAGTTCACAGTGCCACCGGCATACCTTTGTAATACGGCCGTTCATAGTCACAAATTGAAATTCATGGAGCACAATGCCGCAGAATGCTGGCGACGTTTGAGTAGTTCCGGCAGAAAACAGCTCAACGGCCGTGCAGCCGAGGTCGTTTCGCATACACAAAACCCAAGTTTCAGGATGGGCTTGTCGCACTCAGGGCGGTTGTCTAACACACTACTCACGAACTACGATCGCTATCGGGGATGGCTACGCCGAAGCACAACAATTTGTGCTCGCGATCGCTGCAGAAGCTGCAACGAATGCTACCCGCTGGAGCGCTCGAAGTTCATTTCGTCACGTCGCACTCAGGCCGTAATCAAACTCAGTACACACGCGTGCACCCGAACCAGGATCTGCTGTACAGCTCTAAGTTCATTTCAGCATTCGGAAAAGGAGGCGTGCGTAGTAAGCTGTTGAAACGTAATTATACTTGCAGGCGATAAAACTGACTGACACAAAAGCACTCGTTCCGACTGCAATCACTTTCACTACACAGACACTTGCCACTGCGCTGTGAAGCTTCCTGTATGCTCTGGAAACTCACCCTACATAGCTGCTTCTCACTGCTGTTCGTGAAGATCCTCGCGCAAATAAAGCATACTTGTTACTATCCCAAACAACTCCAAATAAACACTTCGCGACACCAGCACTGTTACGTCTTCCGTAGACAGCGTAGGTTTGAAGGCCGCTTAGTCAACTCGGTGTAGGCGGCGACAAAACAACTTGGAAGAAACTGCCGCTTGTCACTGTAGCACACAGTGGAGCTCGAAGTTGCTCTTAAAACTCGTAATAGTCACTCGCGGCCAATATTATGTGTTTCTCGGCACAGCTACCACCTACTAGGCCTGGTTTCTCACTCCGATTCGCGGGCGCCAGTCTTGCTGAGGAGGCGCGGCCTGGCACCGCTGCGCTGCTACGTCAGGGGACAGCAGCCAATAGCCTGATGCGACCATCCACTGGTGCGTCAAAAAGCTGAAGTTGACCAACTTCATGCGCACAGGCGGATGCGTTCATGCGCCCGATTGTTCGGCCCTTGCGCGGCCCTTGTGCACTGTCGCAACGACGCGTGCGCATGCAGGAAAAAAGCGATCGTACAGCGGCCTTTAGGTGGGGGTCTGACGCGTAGAGCATGGTGACGGCGGCCTCGAATACGCCTGTCTCAGGATCACCTGTATCGGCGAGACCACATCGGTCCCGCAACTAGCATCCGCAGCGCTACGCTGCTTGCGACCGGACGTTGCCACTATGCAGCTAAGCCACCGTTTATCCTCCTACTCTTTTTCTTTGTCTCGTCGCTCGCTATGTTTTTCCTCTTATACTTTTGTACGGTATTTCATTATTCGTGTGGCATTGTTGCACAGCCATTGCCCTTGCGTCTCTTTTCTCGTTAACGAGTTTGTGTTCTTCCTATTTGTCTCGCGCCTGATCAACTGATACCATTTTGTTAAGCTTTGTTCTGTAATATTTCATAGCTGATCTTTATCTTAAGTAAAATTTCGTTACATAATATGCTAACGCCTCATGCCTAGGGAGAACGGCTACTCAGAATTGGCCCTTATTGTTGTTCAGTAGCCCGTATTTCTCTTTTCGCGCGCGGGGCGAACTTTGTCGCTCCGCCCCCTCCAACTTACGGAGACTGCAGCGCCCTGTTGGCACGATTAATTATATTTTAGACGCAAGTCAACAATTCTTCTCCCCGCAATACACTGAGCGACATTTCATGAAACAGTTTGGCACAGTTGTTAACCCTTTTATAAGGTGCAAGTTGTGTATGGACAAAAGTTTTAGAGATGCGAATTCGCCGGAAAAAAAAATATTTCTGCGCGGTCAGGCAAAACAGGCCAACAAAGTGTATACAAGTTTCAAGAGACACGCATGATTCGTCCTTTTGAACAAATAAAGGACACTGGCCAATAAGGCAGAGTAGAAATAAAGATTTTTCCGTGAATTCTCATCCCGCAAGCTTTTGTCTATGACTGCACATATCTCACATGCATACAAACCGTAAAATTGTACTAACAATAACCTTAAGAATTGAATGCCATCATTTTAAGGCTGCTTTGAACAGCTGTTTTCTAGAAAGATTGGACAGTTGTACCATTGACTTTATAAGAGCCCCATAAATGAGGTGCCTATTTAGACGTATAAGACAACTTAAACTTGTACCAGAACTCAAAACTGTTACAAGAAGTGTTATGACGTGATTGACTGATGAAAAGTGCTGAAAGCCTCAACAATTTTTCATTTTTCTTCCTCCCAAGGTGGGTCTCATCGAACTGTACACACACGGTTGTAATAACACAAACAACACCAAGGGGGCATTTTAACAAAAATTATAGAAATAATGAATGACTTATTTGATGGGTTGTATTTCGCGGAAGAATATATGGTATGCAGGTGCAGCGTATTCCGCTTGCCGGACCTTAAAGCACGAGGGCCCGGCCGCTGCATAAAGGGTGACTGTCGTAGCATTCCTTAGCGGTGGCTGTAAAAGGTCCATCGACTGGGTTTCGAGTCATTATAGACTCTTGAAGCTGCTCCTTAACTCTATCGCGGTAAGGAGCTGGTGTCGAAGAAAATCCGACGTCGTCGTGGGCGCCATCGGCGCCGCCGTCGTTTACCGTGAGCAAAAAAATACACGAAAAAATTGTAGAGGACACTTAAGCTCCGCCTTAGGAGCATAACGCGTGAAGTTAATGGCATAATGCCCATCTAGACAGAATTGGTTATTTTTACTTCACAGTCCTCTGAAAGTGAACTGAGAGTGCTCATACAACTCCTGCAACAGTGATGCAGTAGTTAAGCGATGCGCCACCGCCCTACGATGGCAGTCCCTGCCACCGGTTGGGATGGTGCGACCTGTTTCTCTTGCCGAGCAGCCTCTGGCGATTAATGAAAAATTTAGCTGCCACCTGTCCCGGAGCGCAGTTTACTCACAATCAGGTGGGCAAGTTGAGGTGGCGCCGCAATGTTACGCGATCAAGGTGGCCTACCTGCCTCCTGGGCTGTTTCTGTGGGGATTATTAGGAGATTTTTCGCTCATGGTTAACTACGCCGACGGCGAGGCCGGGTTGTTTTGGACACCAGCGCTTTAACGATGTGGTGTTAAAATACCCAGTGAAGCAACATAGAAATCACGAGGGCTACCTCAGTCACGCAACATTTTGGCCTCATCACAACCTGCCCAACGGATTGTGAGCAAACTGCGCTCCGAGACAGGTTGGCGCTAGAGGCTACTCGGCAAGGATTGGTATGAGAACTCCAAGGAATCTGAATATTAAGTAGAGAATGACTAATTCCCAATATAGTGGCATTAAGCCACTAAAGCTCTCATGTCATACCTTTAATGTGGAGATTAAGCGCCCCTCCAACTTTTGCAGGGCGGGAAATAAATGATTAAATTTAATTTGATTCGTTGCAGACAACCGCCCTCCGGCTGGTAATTATGGAAGGAGGAGCGTATGGCCAGAGTGCAATAATGCGCAACCGCAGAGGATTCCCGTGAAAGGAGGATGGTATGGTGAAAGCGAAGGAATGTGCAACCGGAAGGTGGCTGCCACGGTGAACACCGATAGGATTGTCACCTTTGCAGTAGAACGCTCTAGTGAGATGAAAGCATGAATTAAAAGTGTTAAGTAGTGTCGAAGAAGGTGAGAATTTCAGTTAACGTGGAAGGAGGAGACCAGGGCGAAAGGAAACAAATGCGCAACTATGGGAAAGCTGCCACGGAAACCAGCCGTCGAAAGAGGAGGAATTGCGAAGGCATTAAAGTGCACACGAATGATTTACGCGCTGCAACTACCCCGGAAGAACTCAGTGTGGAACGAGGGGTGTTGCCGTTGATGTAGGAGAGTAGGGCGAGAGTGGAGTAACGCGGAATCTGAGGGAGGCTGCCACGGGAATCATCCGAAGAGCGGTCGCCCTGCGCAGAGTTCCATACGCTTGAATGTTCCAGAGGTATTTCCTTGGTCCTGCTTGTGATGGCCTCTGTTATGAGCCATGCATCAACTAACATGTTATAGTAGACGAATTCCCATCGGAGCTGAAATGATGCGTCGGATACCTTGGGAACCAAAGTCTACCTGATATAATCTGCAATCAACGCATAAAAGACCGAAGACAAAAAGAAGAAAAAACCTAAGGCACTACATGCAGAAGACTCTTGAAAAGACCGCATTCCCACCTGGATCAACACAGCAGATATGACACTTAAAATGCAAATAAAAGGCAAACAGATTGAAAACAAGAATGCCTACACCAACCTAAAGCTGTGGGCAGCAATGCCTAAAGTTTGTTCCTCTCAGCATCCGGCCTAGACTGCGAAATTATTGTGAATCCAGCAACATATTCACATAACTTCGAAATGGTTTCAGACAAAACCGCCGGATAATCAAGCAACCATATAGTCACTATTGCTGAGATTACCAGCACTGAAACACAAGAGATAATATAAAATTAACGAAAAGATATATCATTTGTTTTGTTATAAATGTTAAATATCACATATATAAAACAAAAATATGCTAGATCTGAAGATATTATCAGGCAATAGTGCCCTTATTGGTGAAGTAGTTCCTGGGAGAGTACGTTGACCAACGTTCTGGGAAAAAGTCTTGAATGTTGAAAAATTTTAAGATATTATTAGGGAAATATAGAAGCTAATAATCCATACGTTTGATGACTTACTGACTAATGTTTCTCAGAGGAAGAAGGAAAAGGAAAGAGCACGGGCCTGCATACTGGCTCAAGCCGCTAGTATCAAGTGGTTGAGATCGCCATAGATAACTAATGAGGAAGGCTTCCGACCAAAGCTAAAACGTTCATAGCAAAAAACATGCAAGACTGCCGTTGGGTGGTCTTACATTACTAATGTCTTACATTATATGAAAAAAATTGCGTTCATAAACTGTCTGTCACTCAAAAATGCTATTGTCATGAATTCCCGTTGCGTTCATGTACAGTCTGTTATAAGTTATTATTACCTTTATGTCAACTTCTGGTCACATATTCTGCAGTGATGCGTATTGGAGCATCTTTTTATAAGGAGTGGGCTGAGTGTGAGGTTAACAACGTCGCCAAAAGTGGTCAAATGGCAATTATCCACAGTCTCAACGACGCGATGATACACCGTCAGCTTTCATACGATTTCCTAAGTTTTGAATAGGTTCACGGAATGCTTGGTTTTATGACTTTCGCAGGAGGAGCGCCAGAACGACCAACAAAGTTGTGTAGAGTGACATTGTTCGCGCGAGACTAAAAAAACAACTCTATAGTGACTGTTATCCCCATTTCCTAAGATTTGGTCCTATTATCAAGCTCCAGAGTATCTTCGTGGACTGGAAGATGTAATGTGCAATGTGTTGAACTTAAAGATAAGACTGTAGCTCAAACTTCGCATATTTGTTAAAACAAATTGGTACCCATGATGATGCACGTAAAGGAACACATGGTGTGAGTAGGTGACGAAGAGAAAAGAGTGATTTCATTAGACGAATGGAATTCATTTTCGATGAGATGAGACTCGTCGTATACGTCGCCCCAAACGCAATTCATGTGGACTTCGCTATAAGCTCTCCACTTTGAACCACATAGGCCGGAACGTAAGGGTACGGGGTTGATTCCCAGCTCGTGCAGTTTGTACCCTTGACTGCATACTAGGTACCATGAGCGAGCATTGTTGAAATGTTTCTGCTTCCATATGTACGCAGAGACCTGGGATGTGGATAACTGTTTTAACAGAACTACGACATGAAGCACTCTTTTATGCTTGTGTAGAATGGGATAAAGAAAATGATGGTGAGTCTCGTGCGGTGGCCAAGTCGGCTTAATGTTCCTATTTGATTTAAACACACACACACACACGCACACACACACACGCACACGCACACGCGCACACACACACACACACACACACACACACACACACACACACACACACACACACACACACACACACACACACACACACACACACACACACACACACACACACACACACACACACACACACACACACACACACACACATATATATATATATATATATATATATATATATATATATATATATATATATATATATATATATATATATATATATATATATATTGGCGTATAGTATTGTTCAAGGGGCATAAAAGCTAGGAATGCTGAGCAGAAAGTCGAGCAGCTGATGTAAAAGTGGAGAAACATGAACTATAGGTTCACTGAATGCTTCCTGGACTCCATGCTTCGGCGGTGACAAGGAGTGTTTGTCGGAAAAAGGTTACGTCTAAAGTACTAATGCAGTAGGTTAATGTGAAAAGGCATACTTGAAATTATTGCCTGGTTTTGTAATAAAAAATAGAGCCGATACCTTCACCCAGCGCAGAAAGCCGTTCTTCAATAAATTAGATGTGGGAGGAAATTGTTGCCCAATATTAAAATGAACTTTCCTTGCTATTGTGTAAAGAGGCTGACATTGTTATCCTACCAATCTCGTAGGCAGATTTTAGTGCGATAAAAACAGTGAAATTAGAAAGACTCAAATATCGCACCTTTTCATTCACTCTACTACGCTTGAATTCAATTTGACTGCGGAAATTATGTGATGACACCTTGTTGCTGCGTGCCATTTTTAAGGCGGTTGAATACAATAGCGGGACAAGTCAGAAAGAAGAAAAAGAGTCGAAAATGCGGTAGATAGCCTCGTTAGAGCACGTCGGCATCCCCGGACAAAAATTATTAGCTCCTGTATCTTTACGCGTTCACTGCATGCCTGGGGCCCTTAATAATAATAACTGGTTTTGGGGGAAAGAAAATGCCGCAGTATCTGCTTCATATATCGTTGGACACCTTAACCGCGCCGTAAGCCCATAGAAAAATATCCTATGGCCGGCTATAGAATTTTGGCCCAAATAGCTATAGACTTTCCTATTTCTGTCTATACCTGTCTATACAGGCTGATATATTTTTCTATAGAGAGCTTAAGACAATTTTATGGTTCCAAAGCTATAGCTTTAGTGGCATAGATTTTTCAATAGCTGGCAATAAGCACCTCTATAGGTGCTTATAGACGTTCATAAAAGGGCCATAGACGGACATAGTTTTTTCCATAGACGCCCATAGGACTTTTTTGTATGGGAGGGAAGGTATAAAGGAGTGAGTGAAAGAAGAAAGGAAGGAAAGGTGCCGTAGTGGAGGGCTCTGGAATACTTTCGACAAGCTGGGGATCTTTAACATGCACTGACATCGCACAGTACACGGGCGCCTTAGCGTTTCGCCTCCATCGAAACGCAGCCGCCGCGGTCGAGTTCGAAACCTTGAACTCCACCGCGGCGGGTGCACAGGGCGCTTCATTTTCAGGTTATAGTATTTTTGAAATTCGAGGCATCGGGAGAGGGGGCTTGCTGCTTTCTTTGAGCTCTAATTCAGGTATAAATCGGGTTATCAGGCCAGGTTACGTAATTCAGTAGTTTTCGGTTAATTTTTTGGTAGCAAAAGACAATTTACTATAGGCTGTTAATTTCGCGTTGGACGTAAACTGACATTTTTTTCTTTGTCATAATTTTCATAACAACTGGGGACTTCGCAATCGCAGAAAACGGCGTAAAAGTTTTTTTTCTTGCTCATTTGTTAAAATTATTTCGTTGCATACATTGCCGTCTCATACGCGGTAGTTGCATGTCCGTGCGAGACCTGCCTGCCGAAATTTGAGCACATTGGAAGCACTCACTGAACATCAAGGCCATCGTCTTAACTGCACAAGACCTTTGGAGTACGACACCATAGTGTGGGCAGTACTTGCAACTTGGTTTACAATAGTACTCCTGGTCAGTACCCGTGTCTTAGTCTCTCGGTTCTGTAATGTACCCTTCGACCTTATCCTCAAATTACGCCGTGTGATGAAAAATTCATTTCCAGATCCTGGGGAAATAGATTGAATGCGTTAGCTGCCACACATTCGTTATATACGAGGTGCTGCTCTTGAGTTCCTTATATCCGAGGTGCACACTAATTTCGTAACATTCGAGGTCCAGCCATGAAAGTTCGTTATAGCCGAGGTTTCCTTACGAAACTCAGTTATACCGGAGGTGGCATACAAAGGATCGCTGTATCCATGGCAGCATACCAAGTTCGTAAAGGTAGTTTACTAAGTTTCCATGGTTGCAACCTGCCTAGCGAAAAAATGCTTTTTTGGGGAAAGGTAATGGCGCAGTATACCTGTCTCTCATATCTGCGGACATCTGAACCACGACGTAAGGAAACGGATAAAGGAGGAACTAAGAGATGAAAGGAAAAACGAGGTGCCGTAGTGGAGGGCTCCGGGATAATTTCGACCACCTGGGGATCCTTATCACGCACTTTTGCGCTTCACCTTCAACGAAACGAGGCCGCCGCAGAAGACTGAGCGCTTTGACTACGGCACGGTTCGGAGGTCGGGTGAGCGGACGCGCTTCACATGGGATCCGCAAACTTTGTCCTTTACGACCGAATTTACTAATCTCAGCCGTCTGAAACTAGTGTCATCAGCCTCCTCTCCTCGTCAGAAACCTGCCGATAGCAACCTGTCCCGATTTGACCACAACATTAAGAGGCAAGCACATATCTTTCATCACCCTGCTAAGGCTAAGCATCGCGGCGCAGCAGCCGCCGATACCGAACACCGCTAGAGACGGAGCTTCGCGCTCGGACCACCGGCGCGTCGGCGCCTCGACGACGCAATGGAACCCATTGTAGTAGAGGGAGAAGACATATCTCCCTCGGAACTTACCTCTACTAACGGCTGGCAATCAGCGCACGACAAGCAAAGCTCCAATCGCAAATCCCCTCCCACCGTTGCTCCGAATATGCCTCAAACCACGGTCGGGCGCCGGCCCCGGCCGCCCCAACTGTATTCCCTTCGCCACCCCAAGCTCCCCATCGACGACCATAACATCATCCTCCGTCCCCGTGGCGGCCGCAACCTTCCGACCGTGAACGGCGTCGTGCTTCGCGATAGCATTCTGCAAGCAGCCCGCCTTGGACCTCGAGAGGCCGTCTTGGACCTCGAGAGGAGCTCGACGGCCCACGGGGTCTCTCTCGACCAGTCATACGAAGACATGAAGGACCGTCTCAAACACGAGCGGAACCCTCCCATCCCCGACTTTAGACGCATGGGCTCGACAGAGTCCACCATCACCCTCTTCGATGAAGACTGGGTGCCCATGCACATCTACTACTCCTCTGTACTCTATAGGTGCTACCTCTTCAAAAAGACGATCGAGCACTGCCGTAACTGCGGCGCACTCGGCCACCGTGCGGATGTGTGCCCGGCTCCCAAGCAACGCCGCTGTCCCTGCTGCGACCAAGTCGAACCCCCTGAGGACCACTCCTGCACGCCGCAGTGCAACGTCTGCGGCAAAGCACACCTGACGGCGGACAGAACGTGCAAGGCGCGCTTCCGCATCCTATACCTCGTCAAAAAGAGGTACTGGGATGCCAAGCGAGTCGCCGAGGCAAACTCCAGCTAGACTCTCACCAGTCAGGCTCCACCCCAACACCGCAGCCGCTCCACGAGCCGCAAGCCTCAGGCCCTACAGCTCACTTCGAAGTCCTTTCCGGTGCTGCAGCTGCCGCACCAAAACAGCTGTCCACTCTTAACAAGCCCAAGGCCCCGTACCGCTCCTGGACTGGAACCAGGCCACCACGAACTCCAGTCCCACTGAAACCATTGCCCAGGCACCCGGCCGCTGCACCAATGAGGTGAGCTGGGCAGGCCTAGTTTCCCAGGGCTCCGCCAACCCCCTCTATGAAGAGCTGCTGCGTGTCCGCGCGCAGCTGGCCCCCTTAAAACCACCAACATGCTCCTCTATGCACAGCTGCATGCCCACCAGCAGGTCCAAACCCGTACCCCTGCCCCGGCACCAGCGGCCCCGGCCGCTCCTACCCCCCTCCCCTTTTCCACTGCCACCTCTCCCTTGTCCCGAACCGCCGGCCAAGAAGCGGGCTGCAACACCCACTACCTCCCTGACCACACCAACCCCAACCGAGGGAACGCCAGTCCTGCCTCCCAATTTCGAACAACTCATGGAGGCGAGAATTCAGGCCGCGGGGCGGACGGCCATCTAGGCCTTCACAAATCAATTCGCCAACCTCACTACCCGTCTAGACGAATTTGCTCGTCAAATTGACGAGTGATTTAAGGAGCAAGAGGCTCGTCACGAGACAGCCTGTGCTGCAGTGCTGCCTAAAAAGAAAGCCCGGCTCCACACCGGCTCCACACATAATTACCGACGCCCTGAAGCGGATAGCCCTCCAAGGCCTGTCCTTTGCCCTGTAATGGCAGCCTCTTAAGGGTTGCCTCGTACCATGTTAGGGGGTTTTCTCTCCTCCGTATTTGGCAATAAATGTTTCCACCACCACCAACGCCATGGTCGGATTTGAACCCGAGGATTCCGGCTAGAAATCCGAGCGCCCTAATCACGGAGCCACCGCGGTGGGTAGTACTCACGAGCAGCTGTCGCCACTTCTTGCACAGACGCTTATAAAGCTAACACAAAGATTACACTCCTAAAAACAACATTCAATGAATAGTTAACTGAGAAATTTCACCGCTATTACTAGATAGCTGATAATTTTCAGCGTAATCATTCATTATTCATTTATTATATTATGAAAGGTCGCCAATGGCATCACATACGTGTAGATGGCATCAAATGCAGTATATCGCACGAGAACGTCACCCAACATCACGCAGTTTGCGGCGAAATAGAATTATGGCGCAAAAACAGACAATTAGAAAAATTCAAGGCGGTTTCAACGCAGACAATATAGAAGTGAAAAAGGATCGAATATATTATAAAATTTATATTCTAACACATAATGAGGCCGGCCACCAGAGAGCGAAGGTTTTCATGATTAATTGTGGTAACAATTGATCTAGTGGCTTCAGGCAACGAGGACGGAGGAAACGAAGCTTCACGGGCTAGTGGGGAAAAATGCAAACCTAGGAGGACGCGCATCTTTCGCCTTTAAGATTAGAACCCGACAGCGTTATCGGACTGTCACAGTCTGCAGCAGAGCGGGGAAGGGGCTCCACTTTTTCCGCAGACGAACGGGATCCTAGTGCCCCTCGGCGGACTCCGCAATGAGTGGAAACTTTCCGCCAGACAGAGTAGACATAATGTCAAATTAGTAAGCATCACCACGTTACGGCACGCTCAGCGGCAACGCGGTGGGTTTATACCTCCCTCTCTCTTTCGTGAATTATTGATACCAGGATTACACGTTGCACATCGATACATCACACATACACACGCACAAACGGCTGAAATGAAATGAATCATCTCAGAAAACGAAATAATGAGTTACCTAATCACTAATTAGAATAGTCATAATTAACTATGTGCGCATGAGTATATGTCCTTAACACGCCGAACCAAGTCAAAGACGATAACGCATTGACCAGGTCCATTGCTATCCCGCTTATACCGACGAGTTGTTTGTGGCCTATGCGATTCGCCCGATTCCCCAAATATTGTCTGTCCGGCAAGGTTGCCCATTTGCATCTCTATTATTTACTTTGTAACTTGAACAATTGTACCTTAGTATCTTCAGATCCCAAACGTTTCGAGGATTCTGACCTTATCAGTTGGAAATTAGAATTTTAGCCTATGCTGATGAGGTTGCCCTTTCTGCTCTGATAAAAGGTGTGTGCTTCAAAATTTACCGTTAGTAGCGCAGTTCAGTTACGTCTCTGGCACGGCTGTAAATATGTATTGATCTAACGGAGACTGGTTGAGTTACTGGGGTACGAAACCTAATAGCTTCAGTGGCATAAGTTGCGACTCTGACTCCCTACAATATTTTGTAGTTCATTTTCATCAGGTCCGGAATAATGCGTCGTATTTGAAGTCAAGTTTTCTCTGTGAGGCGCGAAACGCAGGCTTGGAGTGGTCGCGAGCTCTCGCGTTTTGCGCGGGCATAAGATCACAAGATCCTGGGTGCAAAGCTTGGCTATGCATTGCAAGTGGTGCAGTAAGCGAGGAAGAAGGTACAAGCACTGCACAGACTATTCGCGACCTTTTATTGGCGGGGCCTATTCTTAGAGACAATTTGTTTCTTTCTGTCGAGTCTGGAGGCGTTGACCTTCATACCTTGTTTCTTCACCAGCGGGTTTACGGTTTTTCTTCAAAGCTGCAAGCCTCCCATTTCTGCTAGTGGTGCATTGAAGGCGACTGAGTTGTCGCCTGCCTTATCTTTTTGCTTCGACTTGTCATGGTCGATAGGCGGCCTTGTGGGGTTTCCTGAAGAAGGCTGCTGATACCTCTGATTTCTGACTGTTCGTTTCTAAGTGCAACATTAATTTGGCCTGTGAAAAAGGCAGATAACAAAAGTAGGAGTAGAATCTCTATTTCCTATGCCCGGGTATTCAGAGTGTTACGTTGGTTTTATAGATTCTAGTCTATTGAAGCGAGTTCAGCGTATGTATATTCAACCTGCTGAAAAATCCTTCTTTTATAAGCTTAATACTTATACACTACCCGTCATGGTCTGGCTTAGGGCTAAGTGGACTTTTGTGCCATGGTCGGTGAGCTGTCGCCTGTGCTGCCACCAGAGACGCTCGATCATTGCTTTGTGTGGTGCCACTTCGCAGCGTTTTTCTGGGAAATACTTCAGCTGACAATAAGATTGCCATTGAGATCTCGCCTTACACTAAAAGGTTCTTGCCTGTCCTGAAAGTCTCTGGGCTTCCGTGCGATCTGTTAATGCTGATCGGACTTTCTAGCCTATCAAAGAGCCGCGTGGTGGATTGACAAGCAGAGCAACATCGTTCAATAGTGCGCCTTGGTGCGGGGGCATAATACTGCGCAGGACCGGCCGCCTGAATGGTCGCCGGTTCTTGACGCATGTGTATGTCTCCCGCAATTTTGATGGGCTAGTTGAGAGCAGTGTACGAACACATGAGAATGTGCGCCTACATTATGGAACAGTACGTTCGTACGTAAAAATTTTCGTAGCTCCGGGAGATTGATTTACATGCAATAACGCTAAGACAGTGCTTGTGGCCTGTGGGCAGCGTCCCCGTCCCGCAAGCGAAGGGTCGTTTACCCCGATTTATTTTTCCCTACATTTGCTTTAAGTGGCACATACAAATGCCCTTGAGACGTTTGCGACCAGTTTGAGCACGCTAACAGCAATTTCTGCCTTTGTCCGCGGATATTGAGGGAGCAGAATATACAGGTATATGAAGGAAGCAAGAGCGTGTTCTCACTGAGGTGTTTGCATTACTACCGCGAGGTCATTTATTCTGACATGAGGACTCTGTCAATTAATTGGGCCTCTTATGGCCATGCCGCCGGCAACGCCGACACTGTTTTTTCCGCGACACGGACCTTAACGCTACCGCGGTAAAAGTTATCAATCACTACAGAAATACATACCGGCAGGAGGTGTGGTGGTTCACATCTTCCCTCACCCACAGCAGCCGGCGAACCTTCATTACAGCACTCTCCCATTATCTATATCTATCAATTCTTCCTAGCCTTCGGAGGAGGAGCAGCGGAGAACGCAGAGAAGCGCCCACGTCGACCCATGGGCGGACCTGCTTCACCAGACCCCCGTCTCGGCATGGGGGGCTGCGTAGGCCGCGAGATTTCGACAACAGAGAGAGAGAGACGACACAGCGACTTTTATAGATGTGGAGGACGGGGACCACGCTGAGCGCTACGGTTGTCTAGATGGCGCGGCTCTATTTCCGTTGCTCTCCTTCTCACCGCCTGACCTGCTGAAGAAGGACAAATTTTTGGGAGCTCCCTTTTTTGGGGAGGAGGTTATGACTACTGGCTACTCCTTCGTGCGCTCTCTTTCACGGCAATAGGTGTAGCCTGGCTTGTCTGGACAGCTGTCCTGTGCCTGGTCGCGGTAGAAGACCTCAAAAAAAAAAATTTCCACCGACGGGGTCCCCTCTTGAAGTCCAGCTCTCAAAAAGCTGGCTAACAAAGGCTAGCATCATGCTCCACGGCAGACAGGGTTTTGGAAGATCCATAGACTTGCGCGCATTAAGCTGTAGGTGCGCCTAGCGACCTACCTGTTCTGCTGGCAGTTCCTGTTCAGTGCACAAAGCTAAGTATGAAGTAGAACCTTCCAAACAGCATCGGCCCGCTGCGTTTCGTGTGTGACCGCAGGGGCGGCTCACTGAAGCAGCTTCTCGCGAGGAGAACCGCAGCTAATCGTCCAGCTGCCACCATGTGACGATGGCTACCCTTCCACTGCGCTCAGGCAAGGAGGCCAATTGTTCCACGTGACTCATAATGCCAAGTGGTCGAGCTCTGCCTACGCCCGCAGATTGACAGGTTATAGTCAACTGATAGCAAATTAAGACGCCATTTTTAATGAAAAAAACCGCCTTTATATGCTAGAAAATAGTGTAAAAGCGAGGTACACGTGGTGCCGCCAATTGAAGATTCGTGCAGTAGCTACAGGTGACGTTTCGAGAGCTCTCCTGAAGAACGTCATTTCGCTTTTCCGATTGATCATTACCATCGAAATACGAGGAAAACAGCGAGCATGGTACATACTACGAACAGTCTCGTAATTAAAACAGAGTAAACCGCCGCGGGAACTCAGTGGTTAAAGTGCAAGGCTGCTGACCCGAAACACGCGGCTTCGATCAAGCGTGGCGTTCGAATTCCAATGGAGGCGAAATGCTAGAGACCCTTATACAGTGCTGTCACCTACAGCGGTCGTAATTATCCGCAGTCATCCACTGCAGCGTTTCTGATAGAGGTTGTCGCTTTGGGACGTTAAACCTAATAAACGTATACCTAAACAGCGAAGAACAAATGAGGGAGAGAAAGTTTACTCTCAAGCAAGAACGCTCAATGTTTCGCCTCGTATTCTGTGCACTCACCTTGTGTGTAGCCTCTGTGCGTAAATAACTGAGAACTGCGAGTTCTCAACGCCATTCAAGCTGCGTGTGATTGCTACGCGGCCGATTAAGTGCTCTCGTTCCTACTTCAGCCGTTGAATCGGCTGGTTTGTGCAGGCTGCGGACGTTATGAAATTGGACTGCTCGTTTCTTTATTGCTACTAAGGACTAATGCAGACAGGCTCACGCCTGTACGTAGTCTACATGTTTTCTGCGCAGTGGAAAGGCGAGTATGTCTTTAGATGTGCTGAAAAATATCTGAGAAGTACCACATGCATGTACAAATTTATACCTCTCATTTCGCACTTTAGTTTCCCTGCGAGGATATTCGTACACGGACCAAGTGAGACACAAGCGCTCAAGTCAGGGTCCTTTGCGTAAAAAACATTCAACAGGCTGACGTGCGTTCATCAGTGTGGAAACTACCCTGCGTTGTTTCCACCTACAACCTTACATTGACGTTTCGGCGGTTGTGATCTTCCTGGAGAAGTTGGCGACCAGGTGAGAATGGTCCGGTGAAGATTTTTCGGGCCGGCATTGAAGTTTCGACAACTTCTCTGTCTGCTTGGTGCGGTGTTTGTCGGCTTCTGGCGATGCGGTTTCCTTGGCAAAGGCCTCGACAGACGTCACTAGCTTGGGCATCTTGTGCTCGAGTTGTCGGCGGGCGAAGAAGGCGTCGATTTCTTCCTAATCACGCTACGGCACTCATGTATCCGCGCCGTCACTAGGTGCTGTTCTTCCTTGTTGATGATGCTTCGTCCTTCCGGTGTGGTGACTGGGCGTCGTAGTCGTAGGCTCTGGGGTACAACCTTAGTTTCTTTGCATTTCTTGGTGAATTCCAGGTGTGTCTTGAAGACCGAGATACCTTGCATGGTCTTGATGTACTTCTTGGCAAGATTCGTAGCTTCTAGCCCGAAGTCTGCGCGGATAAATTGAAAAGTAAACATTTTGACAGATTTGCCTGTCTGATTGGGTCTGAAACTTATAATAAACTCCACTTCTCCAACCGAAAAAATTAATTTTAACCCAACGTTTCGAATCCGAATCGGCTCCTTCATCAGGAGTGACTAAGCTGCCGTCTTTAAGTATGGAGGAGGAAGGGGAGGTTAAGGCTGTGAGTCACGCTGTCGCACTGTGGGGAGGTGTTCAATGGCGACTTTTTTCGTGGAGTTGAAGAGCGAAGTCTCTGGGCATATACTGTGGAGTGCCGAGGTGGCTGAGGAACTCTATTGTATCTACGCTAAAGAAGTACTTGTTCGAGTTGATGACGAGCCCATATTTATCCAGTCCATGGAAGAACGCGCGGAGATGAGCTTCATGCTCAGTACCGAATGAACTTGCTACGATGAGATCATCGATGTAAGCGAACACGAAGTCGAGGCCTCGCGTATCCTCGTTGATGGCTCTTTGAAAAGTCTGTGCGGCGTTGCGCAATCCAAAAGGCATCAGCACGTCCTCAAAGAGGCCGAACGATGGGGTAATGGCCATCTTCAGAATATTAGTGGGCTCCGCAGGAATTTGATGATAAGCCTTCACTAAGTCAATTTTAGAGAAGATCGTGCACCCAGCCAGAATCGATGTGAAGTCAAGTCGTTTATATCAGCTTTTGTCGTGCAAAATCCGTGGCTGACGAAAAAAAAGCGGTTCGCAATGACCACCTGACAAGCTTCGTCACCCCTAGAAGTCGGCAGCATTTGCAGAGACAGTTACACATGAGGGTCATTATATATTATGAACATTTTTAGAGAAAGAAGAAAAAAAGAGAAATGACAGGTAAAAACATTTCAACACAGTAACAAAATACAACCTAGTCAGTGAACAGTTCTCTAAGTGCAGAATAAGTAATTTTTGTTAAATTGCTATAGAGAGGGGTGTTAAAACATTTCAGAAGAATATATTTTAACATCGCACAACCGTAGTCTGTTCTGCATCTGGGTATTGCAAACATTCCATGGTCTCTACTTGCATGGGATGTGACAGATGGTACAAGAGGAACAATGCGGCTAAAGAAAGGGTCATTTCGTGCCGTGATTTTTTTTATGAAAGCAAGCAAACCTGTAATCAAATAGCGTATTAAGCGGAATAATTTTATACCTTTGTCTTATGGGGCGAGTCGGGGCCTCAAAGGAAGCATTTGTAATGATCCGTAGCATTTTTTTCGGCAGTGGAAGAAGTTTTTGTATATTTGACACAGTAGTATTTCCCTTTACCAAGTAACAATAACCTATATATGAGGAGAAAAAGCGTTATAAAGGTCGAGCTTTGTTTTCACGGGAAAAATATGTTTATTACGAGCGGTGATACCTATGAATTTAGACAGGGTGACGCATATCTTGCTAATGTGGGTATTCCATGACATTATGGGAGTAAAATCTATGCCAAGGGAGGTTAATGCCTCGACGTATGGTAGTTCTGTGCCGCTAAAAAGGATTGGTGGAGGATTCGCGACTACCTTGCCCTCGGAATGAAATATTATTGCCTTTGTTTTATCTCGGTTTACTAATAATGAATTCAATTAAGATCATTCCCTCAAGTTATCCAGTGCTATGTTCGCGGTGTCTGTCAGTTGTTTCATATCTGAGGAGGAGCAGAATAAACTGGTGTTGTCAGCATAAATAATATATTTTATCTCTTTGCTAATGTTGATTTTGTCGTTTATATATATATATATATATATATATATATATATATATATATATATATATATATATATATATATATATATATATATATATATATATATATATACATATATATATTTCAGAAGGTATACGACCTAGAAGACTGCCCTGGGGCACATTGTTTAAAATTTGTAGAACTTCAGAATGGCATTTGTTGATCGCGAGCACATGTATGATTTGAAAAGATTAAGGACATGACCCCGTATACCGTAATGTTCAAGCTTTACAAGCAGAGTATTATGATTAAGCGTATCAAAAGCCTTACTAAACTCTACAAAAATTCCTAATGTAGGCTTCTGGGATTCAATATTGCTTTGTATATACTCCTTTTGATCCTGTATATGAGGTAGTGTATAGCGGTCTGGTAAACTGTGAGCGTTGAGGGCACGGTAATGTTCACGTGGTGTCCATTCGCCCATATCTTTCTTTGGCACCATGCGAAGTGGCTATGCCCAGTTGCTGGAGGAATGGCGTACTATGCAGAATTCAAGCATGTGTTGCAACTAACGGCGAGCGATAGCGAGGCGTTCTCTCGACAAACTGCGAGGGCGAGCAAACACCGGAGGTACCGAAGTCACGATGTGGTGAGTGATCGAGTGCTTCACAGGTGACTCTCTGGTATGCGGCCTTGCTACTTTCGCATATGGCAAAACAGGGACGAGAGCGCGAAACCCCGTCTCTGCAGTGGTTGAGAGTACGCCCTTTACGACGAAGAGGTGCGTGATGAGGTCTATAAGGCGGTGAGCTTGCATGTCGACGGCCAGGTTCAAGAAACTGAGGAAGTCCGTCCGCGTCGAGAACAGCTTGCGAGACGTCAGCAATAATCATGATACAGCGAAACGTGCGGCGCATTCACAGGTTAGGCGTCAGGGACCATTGGCCGCACATGTGGAGGGGGAGTGGTTGATCGCTTAGACCATGGAGGTACGTTCGCTGCTCCCGCGATCTGCCCTAGAAGCCGCTATGACGCCGACTTGAGCTCCCGTGTGGACCAGGAAACGAGTGCAGATAATCTTGTGCGAGACGTAAAAGAGGTAGCATGTCCATCCAACAACAACACTTGCCGCCGTCAGTGGCCGGTCGCAGCGTTCCCCGACCAGCAGCACGGGTTAGCGCACTGGCGAGCAGAGCTCCCGAAAATACGGTAGTACCAGCAGACAGCGGAGGGCGAGGTGGCTGGCCGCGCGTGGGATAGTTGGGATTTCGGATTTCGGGGAGCGGCCGCCTTTCCAGAACCTCGGCGGAGAACGGCGCGGAAGAGGCGCGAGGACATCGAGGCGCCTGGCAAGAGCATCAAGTCGGCATTCGATGCTGGCAAGCCGGGAGTCTGCGGAAGTAGTTGGAGGAGAACTGGTCACAGAGCTGACGTTGGGAAGCCGTGAGTAGTCCGCAACGCGGTCATCGATTTCAGCGAGCTTGTATAATGAAACATCACCCGCAGCTGCGAGGATGGGGACTGTATCGTTGCGTGCTACAGACGAGACACGACCAGAGGTCCGAGCAAGGGGTGCAGAAGAACCGCCCCTTTAGTGAACAGCCATGTATTTATACACTCACCAACATGGTACAAGCATGACTGATATCGCGTACGTCACACGGGTCATAGATATGAGGTCCGCGCTGCAAAAGATGCGATTCATCACCGTTTCATTAGAAGGAAAGCAATAGATTTGATAGAAACGAAACATTGAGAACGATGCTTAGGAAACCTGGGGAAAGTTTCGACAATATGCTAGTCTCTGTGGCGGCCTTCGTTCTCGGTTTCACCTTCTTGGTACAGGTCCTTGGTGCGGAGGCACGCCTGCAGGAGCGTTGAAGGAGGCAGGGATGGTACTCGTTGGGGCCGGTTGCCCTGCGGGATCGTTGCTACTGGATGCGGAAGTAAAACTTTGATGTGCTTCTTGGCTCAGGTCCTCATCGGGCTCACAAAGGCTTCTCTGTCGAAAAGTCTTTTATAGGCAACAGGTGCCACTGATTGCGCCGCAGGATTATTCCATCTTCGGTGACTACGTTGTAGGACCTGGGGTATCTTGACGATTGAACGACTTGACCTTTAGTGGCCCATGTCCTCTTTTTGATGCGAACCGTGCCTCCAGGATGGTGCGGTGCTAGTTGTCTGGTGGAATGGTCGGTCTGGCGATGCTTCTGTACGCTGCTATTTAGATACGGCCGGACATCGGGCAATGTTGTCCGCAGTCTTCTGCCTTGAAGTACCTCGCCAGGTGATGGCCAGAATTTCATTGGAGTAGATCTGTAGAAAAGGAGACCAGGCCAAAAATCTTGACTCATTTCATTGCTTTTCTTTAAAATCCTCTTAACTACTTGAATGCCTTTTTCCGCCAAACCGTTGGACTGGGGGGTACCTAGGACTTGAAGTGGTGTGGTTGAAGTCATACGTTTGAGCAAATTTAGGAAACGCGCGGCTGGAATATTGTGGACCATTGTCCGAAGAAACTTCAACTGGTATGCCGTATATGGCAAAAATCGCTCTTGTTGCTTCAACGAATGTCTTTGCGGTAGTGTCTTTGAGTAGCTCTCCCTCAGAAAATTTGATAATGCCTCATAGACGCACAGGTATGACCGTCCTCCATACTCAAAAATGTCGATGCCGACACGATGCCAGGGCTTATCGGGTACCGGGCGCAACTTTAATGGCGCTTGTGACTGTCTGTACGCGTACGTCTTGCATGCAGAACACGCCTGCGAGAAATCTTCTATGTCAACATTGATTTCTGGCCAGAAGACGACATTTCGTGCCTTTGCTTTACATTTATTGATGCCCAGGTGGCCTTGATGAATTATTTCTAAGGTTTCTTTCCTCATATTAGCGGGCACCACAACTTTTCACCCTTTCAAGAGGCCTCTCTTTACGTGGGAGAGTTTTCCCTCAAACGACTTCCACTGGCCTTTAAGTGGTTTTCCGCCTTCCAAGTCCTCGATAACTTTCTTCAAGTCTTCATCCCGACTAGTTTCAGTAGCCAAAATCTTCCAGGTGCTCTCGGATACGAATGAAGAGACTACACTTACTGCTTGATCTGCAGTGTCGTCATTGATGGCGTCGTTTTATGTTCTGGTCCCTGTTGTTGCTCGTGACAGCATGTCGGCGAGAAAAAGCTGCTTCCCTGGCGTGAATTTCAATTTTGTGCCGTAGCGAAAAAGGCGCAGAAAAAACCGCTGCAACCTCGGGGGCATGTCTCCAATGGCCTGCGAGACGGCGATCAAAGGGTGATGATCAGTTCAAAAATAATCGACCGACCGTATACAAAATGATTGAATTTCTCACAGCAATATGCCACCACTATGGCCTCCTTTTAAATTTGCAAATAGCGCTGTTAGCATTCTGTAAGCGCCCGTGAAGCATACGCTACAGGCTTCCATGTGTCACTGTGACACTGTAACAGTGCTGCGCCGATTCCCTTTTGTGACGCATCGCATGGCACCTTTGTTGCTTTTGTTAGATTGAATACTGTTAGCAAAGGTTCATTATTAAGCAGACGCAAAGCTGCGTATATTCTTCAACATAATTAGACGTCCAGTCAAACTCAACACCTTGCTTTACAAGTTTTCTGAAGAGCGTGGTCCTCTGTGCCAGTGGCGGCATGAACTTGCTGAAATAATTCAAGACGCCCAGCATTCTCTGTACCGTGAGCTTGTCAGCCGGCGGTGGCATTTCTACTATATATTTAATCAGTCATGGGCTTGGTATGATTCCTTCATTGTCAATGATGAAACCCAGAAACTTGATTTTGCTGACGCCAATCGAACACTTGTCCGGGTGAAATGTCAATCCGCCGCGCTCCGCTGCCCGCATTACCGACTGTAGGCGCATGTCATGCCTAGACAACCCCCAGACTAGCACGTCATCAACGTACACTCTGACGCCGGAAAGGATTTCGACAATTTCATTTAGAGTTTTCTGGAATACCTCAGACGCCGAGGATATTCCAAAAGGTAAGCGCAGAAATCTGTAGCGCCCGAATGACGTTGCAAAGCTGCAAATTATGGAGGTTTCGTCGTCCATCGAATTCTGGTGAAAACAAGAGTTTGCGTCTAGACGCATAAAAACTGCAGCACCCGCTAACCCTGCCTCTATGTATTCACGTCGCGGCATTGTGTAATGCTCCCTCTTGATACATTGGTTAATCCTCCTGAGGTTGATACATACTCGAATTTTACCGTCTTTCTTTCGCACAATGACCAATGGGCTTCCGCAGTCTGGTCTGTGGGCTCGGAGGCTTTCATTATGATGCCTGCGCGCTCCATGCGTCTCAGTTTCTCTCGCAGGGGCTCCTGGAAGGCCAGCGGTACTCGCCGGGTCGCTTGGACGACTGGCGTGGCGTGGTCACGCAAAACCATTTGCACGCATCCAGTGCCTGTGAACAACTGGCGAAAGTTCTTTGTGACTTCCTCAGAACTGTTTTCAGAGATGGCGTGTACGCGTGACACGAGTCTAAGACTTTCGCTGGCCTCTAGGCCCAGGATGGCCTGATGCCCCTTGGATACCGCGAAGAAGTCGAGAACGGTGCATTGGTCACCCAGAGCTACTTCTGTGCGAATGACATCTTCATGCTTCATAACATCCCCACCGTAGGAACGCAACACTGAGCTGCTTGGTTTCAGATATGGCTTGGGGAAAATTTTACGGTAGGATCCGAAGGGTAGTAAATTTGCTTGTCCGCCTGTATCGACCTTGAATTCGAGCGATACGTTCTTGATTCGAGCGGTACGTTCTTGACCTTCTTGGCCTCACGTGGAGTCACTGGTTCACCCGGATAGCACAGTTACAGGTAGTCACCAAGACACAGGTAGAGTGTCTCGCCAGGCCGCTCCGCTTGTCAGGCCGTCCTTTTTCCCGAAATTCCCAGTCCACCGGGAACGACCCCAACACATGGACCTCGCTGAAGGTCTTTCGGCTGCTAATTTATGTCCGTTTTCTTTCCTCCTCTTCGCATGCTCTCGGATGTCCCACGTACAATGGATGTGGAATGGCTAAGACACAATTATAACAGCAGGGCCACCGCCGGAAGAGGGCACTAAAAAGTTGAAGCCTACGTTACTACCCTAGGAAACCTGGAATTGTGTGTTGAAAGGTGGGCCTGAAAGCTGGTTTGAAACATACGCCCTCTGGTTCTTTAGTCTTCGTTGACAACTTCAGCAGTCTCAGCTGCGCATTCCCCGAGGCACAACAAACTGAAATCGCGCAACAAACTTCGAGAGCTGCGAGGCTGCTTTTCACTAAAACAGGTCTTGGAGATAAAATGATCGCTCCACGAGAATTGTAAGTCCCCCTTCAAAAGAGTGTTATGTGTTATGGGGGCTTAACTCAGGCTATGAGGGACGCCGTAGTTGTGGGCTCCAGAAATTTCGACACCTGGGGTTCTTTAACGTGCACTGACATCGCACAGCACACGGGCCTCTATAATTTAGCCTCCATCGAAATTCAGCCGCCACGGCCGGGATCGAGCTCGCGCCTTTCGAGTCAGCAGCCGAGCGCCATGCACCACTTAGCCACCGTGGCGGATGCCTTCAAAAGAGAGCAAGTGAAAGAAAACAAAAATAGAGAGCAATTCCAGCTCACAAGCGAATACGCGGGCTGCGTTATCAGTGCAATCGTAGCACTCCAAGATTTAGCAAACGTCCGTGAAAACTTGATACATTGTGGAGCTACAGGTTTACCACAACCTCTATAGAGAATTATTATAAACTCCAACCGTGTAAATGGTCAGCCCAGCAGGCTGCCGTCCGGGGAACCACAAAATGAGCAGCACACAGAAAAGCTTCAGCTGAGGCCATCAGCGCTGACATTATCGCGCCCTTTCCTGTAACACCCGTCAAGCGCGCGCTCCTGCAGTGCAAGGCTACAACGGAGAAGTCAGCCCTTTTTTTGGAGACGTGTTACAGATTCAGGATAAATGACAATGGTTGGCCTCTACAAGAAACCGCGACCTTGCGAGACAATCTGTCAACTTCTGAGTGGTCCATCTGAGAAAGGTGTACTCCTCTAATGAACTATATGCCTGTTCAAGTAAGGTTAGCTTCCTGCCAAGAACAAATATGGGGTGCACTGCAAGCATAACTACAATGAAATCTATTATTTCTATTTCATTGCTGTCACTTCGCCGCAAAGGGTCTCGTATCGCTGTGTTTCAGAAATTGTACCATTACCCAATACTGCGCGGTCGCCTCATCCCACAGCCATTTTATGTACTGATCATCCTCATAAAGTCGGTTTTGATTCTTGTAATGCAAAATATTTTTCTCATTCATTGTTGCCGCGTACCTCAGGCGACCTAAATCACTTTCCCACAAAATTGCCGACCTTAATATTTACGAGATGTTCCGCAAAGCCATAACTAGCATTGTGTACTCAGGTGTTGTTTATATTTCTCTTTCTGCTGTATTTTTTCTAAATTTATTCTTGTTTTCTCCCACTCCCCCTCTGTAATCCCTCTGGCCCTGAGGGGTACAATAAATAAATAAACAAAGTGTTTACATGCTCCTTTACTACACTCAGGATTGCCCATAGGCTTCTAGGTTCCGCTCCATTGCCAACAAGTGGTGCGGCTGAGCGTAATAGCGCTCGGGGTGGTACAGTTCAACACGTAACAAACTGGCCTCCTTGTGCAGTACTTAATTGCGGCTGACGTTGGTAAACAGCGGTTAACCTATCACCGCAACCACGACCGCAAATTTCCGCTTATCCTATTTGAAAAAGTCCTGCGTTTTATTTGAGCTACCAATCGTAACCTCTCACTGGCAACCAGCCAACCCACCCATTGCCGATCACTATAGTGAGTGTGTTCTTTTTAAGAAACAACGGCCTCACAACTTTTCGAGTTCAGATTTGTCATTTGCCTTTAATTCACGAGAGGAAGATACTCGTTGCTTAAAGGAACAGATCTGTGATCAACGCTTCCACGGATTTAAGAACAGTAAGCATATGCGTAGGCGAATGACGCGTGTGCACGGGAATTAAGCTCAAATCGGCTGTTTTTATTTTCCGAGAGATCGCCTCTAGATGAAAGAAAATGCGTCGTAGGGTACATGTTATGGTGGAGGTGACACTTTCGGGACGTGTTATTTATGCACGGCGCGTTTAATGCACTAGTGGGTGTTGCAGCTCATGCTTTGTGGAAATGTTTCAGCCACTGTGCTCTTTCGTCCCCAGAGCCAAACGGACCGTTGTGCGACATTCATAGTGAAGAAATCCGCACTAATATCAATCACCTCATCGTCCTTCAATGCTATACTCTGGCATCGCAGAGCACAAGGACGACATTGCAGTTGACCTCCAACAAAATGGAGGTGCCCCGGACACTCAGAATCGTTCTTAGCAACCGAACTGCCCCCTTTTTAGGTTGTAGCGACTTTTAGTTCCCTGGAACGAATTCGTCTCACTCTAGCGTTAGAGCAGACGTTCAGGGATGAATCGGCCGGCAAAGAAAGTGACAAATAGATCGTGAAATGTTCGTTTACTAACAACACACACACGCAGTTCAACTCGGGCAGCGCGGGCCGTATTTCAGGAGTTGGCGCAAGCGTGAAATTCATTAGAGGAAATGCAGAGCCCATTCTTGGGTGGCTCGTAGATGGTGGTAGCCAGGCACAGGCAATGACCAGGCTGTTCAGCTGCCGAACGTACCTTCGGTTTCGCCGACATCTATATTTTGAGGAGTACAGACAGCATGGTCTGTCCAAGGGTGCTTTCGTGGATTCAGGAGCTTTCGCTATGGCTGGCGTTTCTTAGCTTGACTGCGTGCTCAGCTTGTCTCGCTGCTTTTGGGGCTTTATTTGGCGCTGAGTTCAGTGGTTCCGCTTTTCCGGGCTGGGATATGAGCTCAGCGACGCTTCCCGTTTTGGCTGTTACACTTGCAATAACACTCGTCTGTTGTTCGTCGGCCTTAATTTGCATACGGTTCCTTGGCCGCCTTTTCACCTTTGTGCGTGCTACATAAAGCTGCCCCTGGCAACAAAGGTGAACCTTCCCATCTCGTCAGTGATCCGGCTCCATCGCGCGGTCTCGTCGACAGCCCTAGAACGATGCCGGGCATTTGGAAGCGCGAAAGAATAAAGGCGACGGTCACAAATTGGCTGCTTGCAAGTTATTTATAACAACAACAACAGCCAGTAACCTAGCCTTCAATGTGGATCTTTTTTGTGATGTACTGTCGAGCAGACTATGCGGTTGATGCCTGTGCCTGCTTCCTTCGCATTGTTGTGTCTTTACAGTGTATCCTTTCAGCTTCAGCTAAATCCGCGGCTCTACGTTCAGCAACTAGACATTCACGTTGTTCCTGATGCTACAGAGCAGAGATTTTCCCGCGTTGTGAAACGTGAACCACAGGAAATAACGCAACACTATCATAGGTGTAGCTATAAGAGATGGGAAGCGGGCAGAATGTTTGAGGGAACAAACGCGGGTTAATGATATCCTAGAAGAAATCAAGAGGAAGAAATGGGCTTGGGCAGGGCATGTACTGCGAAGGCAAGATAACCGCTGGTCATTAAGGGTAACGGAGTGGATTCCATGAGAAGGCAAGCGTAGCAGGGGGCGGCAGAAAGTTATGTGGGCGGATGAGATCAAGAAGCTAGAGGGGATAGGGAGAGCCGGAGCTGGCCTAAGACAGGGTTATTTGGAGACAAATGGGAGAGGCTTTCGCCGTGCAGTGTCCGTAGTCAGGCTGATGACGATGATGACGCTGATTGTTGTATTGAAGACTGTGAGCAATATTAGAATTGTTTTATAGGGCAAGAAGGATGTTTTTCTGTTTACATTAGTGCAGCCGCGGGCGGCAAAATTGAAGGGTATTACGCGCTTACTTTGAGAAGCGAAGTAAATTCATGCGATAGAATTCTTATTTCTCATATTTAAGCACCTTATTGTCTTGTGGCTACACGTTGGTAGGAGCCGTAGCATTGCTTTTCCAAAACACGTCTTGCCGGTTGTGGGGGCACAAATTTTAGCTAGTCCGGCCGAACTATGTGGCCAAAGTGCGCACTTACGCGCCTCACACATGCGAGCAGCCATCACTTCATGGTGTATGTACAGCGTTTTACGCTCTTGGAGAATATGCGAGCACGTATTCACTTCAAGAGTTCACGACCTTGTAAACGTGAGAAACGACTCACTCCAGCTAGTTTCGTGAATCGCGACGAAAAAAAGCCAGTTGTTAGCAAAGGCCAACTGAACAAAGCTGTGCATTATCCAATTGACATTTGAGCAGAGATGTGACCGCTATGATGCTGACTGCGGCATACGTCGTATGCTGTTGACGAGGCAGCGGAACTTTCCACTAGGCGCCACATCAGGATCGGCAATTAAAGTGAAACTTTAGAATACAGACTGGAGAGCCATGCTACGAACGTGTATGTGTTTGTGAATAGTGCTGGTTATTGTCCCGAAGCCACGCTTGAGCAGTGATGGATCCCATAGTAAAGTTCTCTGGTGTAGTTTACGCCACCCTGAGTTCTTCAACGTCCGCTGACATTTCAAAGCACACGAGGATTTTTATTATTTTCCTCCATCGAAATACAGTCACCGCAGCCGCGTTACGGCCTGTAACCTTGGAATTAACACCCGAATAACAAATTATCTCGTAGTCGGCGGTGGGTACGAATGTATCTAACGCCACTTAACTGGTAATAATCACCTCCGTGCGAAATTATATCTCAAACGGTGGCTGAACCTTGTCTTCAATACATCTGCAGTGCCCGAAGACAGACCGGTTGAGATTTCAAGAGCCAGCTGTGCTGCCTACATTGTATATATATATATATATATATATATATATATATATATATATATATATATATATATATATATATATATATTCATTGCACGGAGTGCACTGCTGCCATGCCAGGCATGAAGCCCTCTCCACTGAAGTGTTCCGAACAAAGGCATGCTGATCTTACTGGACTCCCATCTCCCTAGCTTCACTGGCAACACGCATAACCTTCGCAATTTTGTCGCTATTCGGAAACAGATGAAGAATGGCGTCAGTCGTCGAGTAGGCGCTGGAGCACTCGTTAGCTAAGCACAGCGTTGGTAAACAGCGCCATCAATTAAATTTTCTGACAGTAGCGCCGCAAAAATTGGGCTAGGAAAGGGAGATCACACGAAAGGTGGTAAACAATGCCATCGTTTAAAATTTCTGACAGCAGCGCCGCAAAGCATTGGGTCTGGCAAGGGAGATCACGCGAAAGAAGTCCTCGGAGATCTACCCACGTAGCACCGAACAATAAAATGTATATAAAATTGTTATGTAAGAAGTTCCAGTAATGCGACATGTAACATAAGGTCGTTATTTAAATTTTCAACAAGTCATATCTTCTATCAAAAGATAACAACAAAGTGCAATATACACATGGTGCAAATGCTGTGTTGTTAATGTTATTATAATTAAAAAATTTACAACTCATGTTTATATGCGGCATCGCAAACATCTTTTTTGTGTTAAATCTGAACATTCATTTAAAGGTGCGTTCAGAACATCATTATATAAGTTGAAATAAGAAGAGTAAAAAAGCATTACAAATATATTTCAAGCATTCTCTCCAAATCTTCTCACTGTTCTCATAGGAAAAATGCAATTCAACTAGCAGTACTTTCCAATGAAACAGTTAGATTGCGCCTGACAAAGATTTCATGCACAGCCCCAATATTTCATTAAAAATCGTTGCTTAGTAGCCATTCACTACAATCACTCATGGGTCACCCTTCAAAAACGGATATATAAGTTTGAACCCATAGTATCCGTTCGAGGTTACGGAGTTGCATGTCTTGATGGTGGCGTATCCTCGATTTCAAACATCCCCTTGCTGTTGTTCCTTCCAAAGTGTTGATTAAGATGTGCACCTTCACATCTGCCGGACTTGCATGCTCTTGTAAGGCTAGTTTCCCATCTCAGATAAAGTTGAATAATGTTGTACAAACGTTTAGTGAAGATTGCGGCAAGGCTATCTTTCGTCCATTTGAACACTTCAGAGACAGTAGAAAAAAAGACAAAAGATTGTAATTACGCTTGCCAAAATCCAAGATAAATATTCTGTAAAGTTTCGCCACCAACTGGATACGTGCCTACTCGAGGCGACGTGTATTAAACCTGCTTCTTTTCAGGCCTTCCTGGTTCGTTTTCCGACACACCTTTAGTGTGACGCATGTTCACGACAAGCTGCGCCGGTTGCGGAACAAGTTCGAATTTAGATAGATAAATAATTGGTTGATCCTATATTGACGATCATGTGAGCGCTCTGAGTTTGCGGGGAAGTGACACAGAGTTTTTGGATCACATAACCGTGTACCGCTGATGCCAGCTGAACCAACAAAGCAAGCGCGGGCGATCCCTTGACCCCACCTGAGCATTCGGTGTTGGGTGCTGGCGGTATAGCAGTGTACGGTAGAAGAATACTGTAACGCTACGTTAATTAACAGTGCTTATTGCGACATAACTGTTGCCTGCGCTAACGCATAGGTCGCGGTCTTAAAAGAAGCTCTCTGCAGGGACCATGCGCGCGCAAATGCGATGAAGCTCTTTCTAAAAAACAGCAGTAGTCTTTTGATGCTCGTCACCGACCTATCCTCTGCTGACCAGAAAAAGCCGGGCTCAATCCTGGCCCTAGCGGTCGCATTTCGGTGGAGGCGAATTCCTAGAGGCCCGTGTACTTTGAGATGTCAGTGCACATTAAAGAACCGCAGATGGTCGATATTATCCGGAGCTTTCCACTACGGCGTCCCTCGTGGCCTGAGTAGCTTCGGGGCGTTAAACTCCATGAAACCATAAGCCTATTGCCCTCAAAGCATTCTTCTCAACTAACGAGTGCTTACTTGCCAGGTTCTAACACATTCTTTAAGAAATTTTGATGCTGCATGTGCAATGTGATGCATTTCTCCTAAATAGAACCTGCTGTGTACGATTTGACACATATGCGAAATCAACAATGATAGCATTTTTTGTATGACATTTAAAATCCCATTTGACCTATCCGCAAATGCGTGTTTAGCTCGACCTCTGTTTGTGAGCTTGTGTTAAGGTCATTTACGGGGCTGTGATCGCGAGGCCCACATTGACATTTTGTTGTTAAAACAGCGGGAACAAGCGCGACACCGAGCGCCATTAGGTCACGCTTCCCAGCGAAGAGCTCTGCATTTACACGAACAAGCAAATGGCTTCGTCCTATTGAACCGCAATAAGATAATCAGCCCACCAAAGATCACTGACGGACTTCTCTTCATAGGAATAAAAAATATATAAAGTTTACAAATTCATCAACCGCGTCATAAAAATCTAGCATGCCGCAATTTTGAAAATCACATTTTTCATTTTCTAATGTGTCAGATTTTTGCTATTAATTCGGAAATGCTTTCTGGCTATGCAAGGTAAATTTATTATACGGATAAATTTCAGGTTCAACTTCGCCAGAATAGCAATAAAGAGCGGTCATGTCTTCATTAGCATGCTCTGTACTCGGGGCAATGTGCAGAGTACACTCTACTTGCACATGTTTTTTTTAATTCCTGCCAGATCCCCAGCAGCAAAGATAACCGGCTCAAAATTGGAGATGTATTGGCAAAGGCCGGGATATTTTATTCATAAATGATGCTGAGAAAAAATGAGTTTAAAGTAATCAGAAGATGGTGGGTAATAAAAAATTATTCAACACATATTCTTGAAGAAGTTGGAGACCTTGTCACATTCCCTAACTTCAACAGCATTGCTTTGTAGCTATTGGCAAATTTATTCAATTGTACGTGCTGGAAATAGTGAGATGCCGTGTACAGAGAAGAGCGGAAAAAACCTTTTGACAGCGCAAAACTTTGACGCCCTTAAATAAACCTCTGAATGAAAATACTGCTGTGAGGAGAACCTCGAAAGGGTTTTAAAAATATCGCCCCTTCAACGATTGACTGGTTGAAACCTATATTTATTCAAGATTTATGGTTGCTTGGGTTTACCAGTCGGACCTGGCTGTGGTTCGCCACTGTGAGATTGTATTTTTTCGTTACGAAAGACCTCAATTAGCAAGACTGCCATTCGGATACCAGAGAACGAATGAATTATTTAAACGCTCCTGTTATCTTAAACTTTGCTGAGAATTTCATCTGATGTTTGTATTTGATGACATTGGCCGCGCTTGAAAAATGACGTAAAAGAAAGATTTTGAAGGTTCAGTCTACGCTGACCTGAAAAGAGAAAAGGGAGCTAGAACGAGACAGATAAATTTATTTGCCATAAATTAAAAAAATTGTTTCTATAATTCGAACGCACTTGCCACTGTAGGCTCAGCTAACGCATTAAAATGAAATAAAGTTTTTTATATTTACAAATATTTTTTCCTAGTTAGGCACAGTTTCGTCATCAAGCATTATTAATGTTTTTTTGAAAACCGGGCGAGGATAGCAAAACTTAGCAGGAGCGAACAAGGAGCCAATATCGATAATGTTGGAAATTTTTGTCAAATCTAACTAGTGATAAGAATTTTCTGTTCTAGCCCAGCATTATGTCACAAGCAGGAAGCCGCTGCAAAAGCCTTTTTCTTTCCTTTCGTTAAGGAATTTTTGAATTTGAGATTTTCACAACTTCTGGGTTTTCCAAATAGTTAACACCTTCAATGTGTCGTTGGTCAACGGTGAGTCACGTTATTTAATCGTGCTGTGCATCTACGAATTCTGGGTCGCACGTTGAAGCCATGAGACAGATTTTACTGTGGAGTTCAAGGACAGGACCTCGCAATAAAATTTGACCCATGGCTTCATCATGTAGCCCAGTATTCCTGAGCGCAGCATGAATAAATGGGCTGCCTTAGTGGTGACCTACGAAGCAGTGACGGTGTAAACTAAGTTATATAATTCGTGGAAAGTAGCCATGCATGTATGTTACGTGCTAGGTAATCGCATTGATACGCATTGCTTCATGGAGTGCTGGAAGGCCTTCACAATGTGACAATTTTTAATGAGAATGATGTGCTTCACTTGCTTCCGTGCAGCTGAGCTCTGAACTCTCTCATCGGAAAAGCTTCAAGATGAGATCAAGTTCATTGTAACCACAAGTAAAATGTCCTAAGACAATGGCAAGTGCACAAGCCACAATGAAGGACGCTGCACGGATGGCTAGAGCGTCATGCGCTTTAACTGAGCAGCTAGAAGGAATCTCTTCGACACACAAAATGAATCAGAATTCAGCCGTTCTTGTTACAAAATCCAAAGTAGATTTCAAACACCAAGAATTTGTTACTAAGTGCTTCGAAGTGCGTAAATGATGGCGCAAGCACATCAACGGGTGGATTAGCATTTTAAGCATACTGATGCTCAAAGTGTTTTAAACATGCTTGAGCGTAGCCGTCATTGCGCTCTATTTTTTAAATGTGTTTTCGTGACATACGGCACATGGGATGCGTCGTCTTTAGCTGAAGGTAAGTCTCTCTACGCTTTGGCGCTCGTCTTGTGCCGACGTCACAAGAACCGCAGGAATTATTATTATTATCTTTATCGCGCAGACTTTACGGAGATTGAAGGCAACAAGGTTGGCTTTGCTGTTTACATGCATGCTGCAGAGACGCATATCTCCACAGCGCTCTAGCTTGCGATCGCGCTCAGACGCGCTCATACGGAGACGGAATCCTTGCGACTCGACATGAAGCGCACCTGTTGGCGCCTTGCCGAAGTAAGCCATACGATGAATCGTTTCAGTTTGCCTGAAATGCAGGATGTCTCAGCTAAATTGTGGCAAGTTTTAAAAAAGGAGATCCCAATTTCTGAAGATCCGATAAGAGGAACGTTTTAAATAGCGGAATTGACAAATTTAGCATGTTTTGAAATGCATATGATTTGCTTAATAACAAAGAATAGTTAGATTTTTACTTCGGAAGCAGTGGTACTGTCCCTGTGAAAGCGCCGATCTGGGTGGCCGAAGCCTCCGCGGCGGCAGCACCATCGACAGGGCACATTCCTACCACACCAATAGGTAGGGAACTGCCTACCACCAAACGGCACCTTCGGTGCACCGTTCCACTTTTCCCTCAACAACTTTCGCCCTCCAGAGGCGCCAGTGACTACCCAACTCTAACCTCCAAACACACCACTCAGCACCATCCCACCTACCTCCACCATCTTCAAGGCCGCCACTAACTTACTGCCTGCATGCCTGCATGCCTGCCTGCATGTCTGCCTCCATGCCTGCGGAAAAGCCACGGCCAGCTGCCCTCCGCAAGCATCACCCAATAGTTACTTTATAACACCCCTCCACAAGCCTTGACACTTCATACGAATATTGTTCAGCCTGGGGCTCTCGAGAAACTATGTTTGCTTACAGGCTTTCAGAATGAGCTGCTCGGCCTGGCATTGTTTACCGTTTATTGACGAATTGCGGTGACCTCTTCAGAGGCAGGCCATCGGTCGCTCCTCAAGAGCATCGCGATTTTGTGATTTTGTGCTTTGAATTGACTGCCTTTTACACGTTAGTGTTGTCATGTGAGAAATACTATTCAATTCATTGCTGCGACGTGAACAGCTTCTATGTGTGTCAATATCTTGAACAGATGGTCGCTTAACCTGTGAAGTCCATAAACTTGTAATTCTCAAAGAACTCCCGCGTGTCTTTTGTTATATAAGTAAATGATACGTGTATCAACATGCAGCTTGATCATAAGTGTTTTGGCATACCATATAATCAATAAATCAATCAATGCGCATTTATTTCACCAACAAAGTATACAGGTGGTGAAAAAGTACGGCGGAGAAAAAGCTACAAGTTTCACAGCATGGCAAAAGCCCCGTCCACCCCTCGAGCAGTTACAGGCTATAGTACATGCAAAAAAGGCACATGCACACACACTGCACACACACATGCAAATAACAGTAATACCACTCAGGTCTGTTAATTTTGGTAACATATGTTGTAACAGAAAACTGTGTCGACATAGCACACGGTCATCAAAGAAGTAAATCTTTGAAGGCAGCTGCATGTAGTACACAAGAGAGAGAAATACACGATTGCACTTATAATTGATTATTTCATTCGTCTTTGTCTAGTGAATTGTGATGCATCCAACTTCAAGAATAATTCTGTTAGGCGTCGATTATTTATTGTCAATACATCGATACCTACTTGATCATAGTAGTTGAATAGTTTAGGTAGGGTACAACTTGCCCGCTGCCGACCGTACTCTGTGCGTTAATATAGTATTTGGCACGGGTGTTGGTGTCTATATGGGTACACGTAGTTGGTGTGTTTGAGGTTGGCATTTGGTAAAAATGAGGTCAGTTTTCCATGGATTGCACTTATATAGCTTCTTAGTAGCTTGTTATTATACACGTCGGCCACTTCAAGTATTCCGTATGTTCAAGAAAATGCGCATTGTGAATCGCTCGTACTGCTTCCTTTTGTAAAATAGTCAATTTATTCAGGTTTTGGGACGTCGTATTTCCCCGAATGGACACACAGAAGTTAGAGTCAGCTTTAAAAAAATGAAAATATTAGTGCCCAGCCAGCACCAGATATATGCTACAACAGGCTAAACAGACACCCAGCAACGGAGATGAGAATGGAAATGAGAATGTTACATGAGTTTTTTTATGGTGACAGGAAGTGAATGCCGGGTTCTGTTCTGCGAATTTTTGTACGCATAGCGTTAATATGTTCATTCTAGGACATGTTTTTTGAAAAAATTGCTCCTAATGGTTTAACGTGTTTTTCGACTGTAATTTAGTAGGGGTCTAAGGTAATGTTTCCATTCACTTATTTTCGAGACCCTGCTGCACGGAAAAGAACACATTTTGTTTTCGATTCATTTAGTACTAGGTTATTCTTTAGACCAATCTTCAAGGCTACAACAAAGAGCTTGCCTGTCTTAAAACGCTTCCCAAATCCTTTCCTTCCACGTATATGGTGCAATCGTCTGCATAGATGAAAAACTGACAGGCAATACTGATTGCTACAAAATTATTTATATAATAAAAAAAAAGTACCGGACCCAGGATGCTACCTTGCGACACACCAGATTTTATCTGTGGGTTACGCAATTTCTCTTCATCTATTTAGACAAGCTGACTGCGTCTGCTCAAATAAGACTTAATAAAGTTTAATTGCGTCCCACAGAAACCATAGAACTCGAGTTTACAGAGAAGTAGTTTATGACTTACGCAATCAAAAGCCTTGCTTAAATCTCAAATATAAACCTAGCGTCATCGGCCTTTTTCAAAAAATTATCTAGAATCGTATCTTTTTGTAGCAAGAGAGAAATTTCAGTAGAGCGTTCTTTCCTAAACAATACTGACAATCAACAATTAGGTAATGTTTGTGTGAAAAACTCTCTATACAGACATTAATTATTTTTTCCAGAACTTTCGAAAATATGGGCAATATGGATATTGGGCGGTAGTTTGTTAGGCTATTTTTATCGCCTCCTTTAAATATAATGACTACCTTAGCTATCTGCATCTGTTGCAGAAAAGCGCCAGTGGAAAATGCAGCATTGAAAATATGTGCTAACAGAGGATAAATAAAATCTATTACATATTTCACTGGCCCAATTTCTATCCCATCCGCGTCCGTGTTATGGAAATGGCTGTTTTTGAAGCCAATAAAATTGTTCAGATTTCATGGATGGAAGTGGGTGCGAGGAAGATTGATTGTGAAACAACTGGAATGCTTAAAATAGCATCTAAGTCATTGTTTCTGCCCCATAATTCAACAAAACTTCATTGAATCTATCTGCCAGTTTTACCCCATTTCTTGTTTCGCCGTCGATAGTCAGACTGTCCATATGTCTGCCACCAGAATTTCTATTCAGCGTTTCGTTATTCTAGCTTAAGTAATGATATTCTGACTTAAGTAAAGCACAGGAGATGGCACAGGTGCAAGGCATGCAGCGCAGAGAACTAGTAATCGGAAATCTTCTGGGCCAACGGAGGGGGTTCCAAGAGACGGAAAGTTGCAAATGGCGGCATAGTAGTCAGGTGGCGGATAAGATTAAGGTGCTTGCCAGGGGGAAATGGAATGGCGTGGCTGCAGCTGGAGCAGCGCCAGCTTAATCGGTGATCAACGGCAAAGAAATTATGTCTTGCAGCGGACATAGTTTGCTGACGACCGTGATGATTACCTGACAGTTCCTGATGTCCATATTAGAATAGACCTTGGAAAGAGCGATTATTCTTGGCGCTGTGCCGCCCAACATTCTGGCGGTCGCTGCATGGGAAACCACAGCCGAGCTGCAGAAAAGCCCGAGCATTATTTGCTGTTTTCATTTGATTGATAAAATAGTACTAATACTAAAACCATGAACACAAGCCACATGGCTGCATTCAGCTTGTTCATCCTGTTTCCTGTGACGCATAGGGCGGGGTAGGCAGATTTGTTCAAGCTTCGCACATCGCAATAGAAAGAAAACAACGGCCAACAATGCAACAAAGCCCAAGTGAGAGCAGCTTGAACGGGCGTATACGTTCTGTGCTATAGACCATTGTATACGTTTAATGCCGATGACGAAGTGATGCACGTACCACAAGGCTCCAGTTCAAAAGCAGAAGTTTAAATTCAACTATGGAAGTAACGATGTGCCTTAGTGCGCCCGTTCCTCATGCCGACGCTCGTCTCGATCCCTCAAGCTCAGCAATGTCATGACACCCTTAGGAGCAGGAAAAAATGGGTGGAAAGGCATCAGCTTTCAAGACCTCTTTGAGCCGTCTGCATTGTACCCTGGCAGCAACGGCAGTGGTCATGCTGTCGTGCTCTCCTCTGAGGAATACCGAACAAAGCATGTGCACAAAAGGACGCGCTTGTGAGCAATGAGATCTCTACAGAAGAAGTGGGACATCATACGGCACGACGATGCAGTGTTGCTAGCATTTGCCACCTTTCGCGCTCCTCGCCTTATTTTGTCGCCCGTTGTATGCATATATTATAGTCTATGCAGACGCGAACAGAAAACATGTTGGGAAACTTCAGCACAATACAAGACGCAGACGAGATAAGTTCGACATCCTCGTGCCAGGAAGAAGGACGTGAAACAAAGCATTGCCAAAAGAAAGTTCAAAGCTCGACAAAAAAATACTCGTTAATACATTAAAACAGCTCAGTTTTCGTGGGTATACTTTTGAATGCATAATTTTTGTTATTTATGCCTTCTATGGTAATTGCAAAACTGTAGGGCCTTTGACATCCGGAGCTTCTCGAATTTCAACCATAGCAGCGCCCTAATGGTTTGAGAATCCGCCTCGTATGCAGGAGGTCCGGGTTAGATACGGAGGGGCGCCGGGCAGCCACCGGTAATACAATGAGTACAAATTTTCCACTGGCCAGGTTCTCGGCTTCTTTACGATGAAATGCTTGGAAATTGGGTCTCTGCCCCAATTTGAGAAATTCAAAACACTTTCTGCCATGGAGCTGCTTGGCCCTAGGTGCTCTTTCACCGTAAAAATTAACAATCATCATCACGGTCATCATCAGCTTATCGACTTCAGCACTAAGCTTCCGCATCGCCATGTTACACAGCTGGTTATTGGCAGTAAAAGTGCTGCACTTCTCAGCGGGCGATTTGTTTGTGACTACGCTTGCCATTTAGTGTAATCATCGGGTGAGTTAAAGCCGCCCTGTTTCTCGCATCAACGAATATCGTAATAGTGGCCCTTTCTCCCTTGCTTTAGCTTAATTAGCGGCGGTGGCTGCGTTTCGTTAGCGTCTTAATGCAAAAGGCGCCCGTGTGCACTGAGGTGTCAGTGCTCTTTCGAGATACTCATGTGGTCTAAATTATCCATAGGCCTCCTCTACGGCGCTTATTCTTCTCTTTCCTCTTTTTCTCCCGCCTTCTTCCTTTCCCACACGGTGCGACTGAAGCGTCTACCGAGAAGTGAGACAGTTACCGCGCCTTTCATTTCTTCATGACCAATCATACTGTCGTGGTGTCCTCCCGCTGTATTGGTGCCACAGCGCCTTCCCTCTGTGAGGCATATAAGCCCTACACGGAGCGTGCAACAGGCATTTCGAAGCGTATGGCGGCGGCATACGACCACGCGCACCATTTTATGGCAGCGAACATAGCACAATGCGCTAAGCAGACGCGTGTATGAACTTTTCCCTTGATCGCACGAAAGAGCCACGCATGATCACATGATCAGGGGTGAGTGCGCTGCAGTCGAAACAAAGCCGTCTAGACACAGAGCAGGCCTCCGCACTCCTCCGATGACGTCACCGCACCTTTTCCGGTTCACAATACCATGCTAAGAATTGAGACCAGAAGCCTCAAGGAGCAACTGCCTGGGGAACTGGACACGGAGTTTGCATATTTCAAACAAAGTCAAACGAACGTGGCTTGTCTGCACTGCATCGCCTCAATTGAAGGCATGACATTGTCGACGGGGCAACATGTGCTATGTCACCGAGGAGTGTTTCTGGATGGCGCTGGTTGAACAGGACAAAGGTAGCGCGAGAAAAGTGTTGTGGAAAGGGGAGTCACGTGATGTGCTATACCACTACCTAGTTCACATCAAGGGTAAACGGGTCATAGCCGTACTGTGAAACATAATGATAACGGAACAACAGCTACCGCACTTGCAGGTGAATTTCTTAGTCGGCGCCATCTCCATTGTGCTCCATCGTAAAAAGCTGGCCAGCGCTTCCTGTATTATCTGTGCCTGCCAGATAATCCGCTTTTTTATGGGAACAGGGCAGACGCATCGCTCATATGTCAGCCGTGCGATGTAATGAGTCAAGACATTAAGCCACTTGGGTGCCCGGGAATCTAAAATGCACCCTTAAGAAAATGCAGTGTGCCAATGCACAAATCTTTCTCAAGTCTTCCAGTGTTCTCTCCTTTTTAAAACGTTCGTTTTAGTTCATTGTTGATGAAATCAAAACTAATTTAATGCATGATATCGATAGTAAGGGCAGGTGGCAAGTAACAGTGGCGTCACTGCTTCAAGCCTTACCTTAGTTATTGCTATTGGTTGTGCTCTACCTATTACTCGTTTGATTTCACCGCTATAATGATGCTTGAATTTATTCGCACTGTACAAATGCAGATGTGTCTAGCATCGGTGCAGATCTGTGGCATATGATAATGAAAATGGGCGCTATACGTGACGTAAAAATTGTAAAAAGTTAGAAAAAACATTGGAGGATTGCTACAGTGCGCTAATGAGTTGACGCGCCATCTATGGTGCGTATGGTTTGTCATATATGCTGATGCGACTGTTTAAAAATTTTTCTACATGATTGTTTTACTAGTATGACAATATACACCGATAATTTGCATCAGCAGAACATTGCCTTTTCATCCTTGATAGTTTGACACCTTTGAACGCAATTTTTAATTTCCCCAATTGTTTCAATTGCTTAATTTATAAATTTATCAAATAAACACATTAAATTTCATAATTAGCGCAGTTAAGGACTGAATTTTATTGTGAGCATTTTGACACCTTTGAACCACCCTTTTCCATTTTTTTGTTTTTCGTCTATTTAACTAATTAATTACAATGATTTCATTGATTCGTCATCCCCTATCACACACCAGTCAATCGTCGACCATTACAACCGCAAATTACTACGATACAATTTTTTTTACGCATGAAGCCCCCGATGATTTCCGACACGCTGTGCCGATTACTACTGTGCCGACGGCGTTTCGACCGAACGAGCTGTGTATTGCAACGGGACAACGGTCCCGCCTAAAGGAAAGCACACAAAGTCGGAGAGAGCCGAAGGAAAACCGCCGGCGGCTCCCAATCTTTATCCTCGTCTCCGCGCGCTCCCCGCGTCTCATCTTCTTCCGCCCAGGGCAGTTGGTAGGCGTACGCCGTGCCATGGTCGTTTATTTATCGCGTAAAAAGAAACGCTTAATCTGACACATATTGTTATGGTGCACTGAACATTAAAAGATTTATGAGCTAGAACACAACCTTCGTCCCACAAGAAAGAAATGATCACAAAAAAAAAACGATTGTTTGTGCTGAAAAGTATTACCCGGAAGAACCCGAACAGTAACCATATTTTAAGGAAAGAATTAGCGGTCTATTTTTGACTACGGAATTCCCGAAAATGAAGTCCCAAAAATGCTTACCAAGCGCCTAATATTCCAGCAGAACTCATGGCTGCGGCAAGCCATGAGCAGCTGTGTTAAACTGCGCTCTCTGCTGCGACAATGCGTTTGCGAATTCGAGGAAGCTCCTGAAAAAATAAAAACAGCAAGTAACAATCTATGAGAGTCGTGTAAACTTCCGTGCGTAGCCCTGTCTGCTTTATTCCAACACATAAGCGCTTACTTATGAAGCTCTCATTGCTGGCTTGCAACACACAAGAGAAGACTGCCCAAATCCTCATAACTTACTTGCAACATACAAGTACTTAATCATTGTTGTTACTCTCTGTCTCTCTCTGCCTTTCTTTTTAACATTTCGAAAACTATTTCCAGGGTGACATACAGCCCCTTAAATAATACCTCCCTTTTATAACGCGACGGCCTTGTTCATCTCGAAGAACGATAACCTCGCCATTGTCTTACTGTCATTCTTTTCACATGACATTTGCGGTGCCGTTAGGCGTGACCGCAAATACCAGATGTTTCAAAGAAGAATTTAAGTAATTATTAAAATTAGGTTCTTTGAAGTAAAATTATGGCTTCTTCAACATAGCACTACCAGTGTTGGCGGACACCTGAAAGCCACTGAATGATTTTAAGTAGTCAGCTGCTTACCTAATTTTTAATAATTAATTGTTTAACTACTACAGTTAGGCGCCTATAGTTCCAAATAGAGATTTATAGCTGGTCGCTAGTAATAGCCATATCAGTTTTAGAATTGAGAAAACGCGATTATCCTTTGCGCTGTGGCTGGACAAAATTTGGCTTTTATCACTAGTTACGTGCACTGGAAAGGTTTGCTTTCCCGGCATGCTTTTCAAAAGCGTATGTATTTTGGCACGATGTAGCCAAATTTCGTTAAGCCACACTGCTAAGGATAACTGAGCAGCGGGAACATTTAAAAAAATTGAATTTTCACAGAAATAGATTCGTATTTCGCAGCTGGCTACATATCAAAATCACAAGGAAGATCAGAAACCTGATTTTTCTTAGAAACATAATTATATGAGTATTCCTCGTTGTCCCTTTAAAGAACAGCGCCCCGTTTTCTCACCTGGGTTTCAGAAATACCCAGCATCGGATGTGTAACAGTTTGACTCATGGTTCATATCTGCAGTTTTCAAGAACTCCAGCTGATCGAAATTAGTCCGGAGCCTTCTATTATGGCGCCTCTCTCTTTCTTCCTTCTTTAACTCCATTGTTTATCCTTCCGCTGACGAAGCGCTTGAGGTGTCCACGAAGAATGAGGCAGTTACTTGTTTTGTGCTTCCGACAAAACTAACTTAATTTGCTTGCTTTACCTTTAAGTGCCTTCGTCAGCGTCAAAACTGCACATGTACTTTTTCTCTACTCCTTCGGAGAGAAATGACCCAGCATAGCACTATAGCACGTATTCTTAGGAAATATCTTTTATTAGCGGGTTTGGCTGATAAAACAGGAATACCTTGTAAGAAAAAAAACATTTAAGAGCTTTTTCGCCCCTGCCCTCATTTCTTCAATACATAAAAATTTTAAAATTCGGCTTTTCGTATTGGGCCCAGTAAGCCGAAGAAGCTACGTAAAAAAATATATCATCTTTAGTTTGGGTCGAAGTGCATAGATTTTGAGGCCTATCGAAATACGGAAATATTTTGACAAACAAAATAAAGCAAAGGTCCTTCTCATGACGACAGTGAAGACAGATTAAGGCAAGATTATTAAATGCTGCGATATGCGTCACTAATGCCACAGAGGCGCCCACGGATGCCTTATTCCCGCCAGAGCAGTCAAACTCCTCGATTTCTTACTGAACATGCGTAAGCAGAGCCGTCTGTGTCGGACTTAATTTTTGTATTTTCGGCGACAAGGAATGTGGGAATTCTCGTGACCGCGAAAATACAAGCTCAGGCTTTGCCGCCCCGGTGGCTCAATGGTTTTGCATGGCGCTCTGGTCCCGACCTGAAAGACAGGCTAGACTCCAGCTGAGGCGGTGGCATTTCGGTGGAGGCGAAATTGTAGAGGTCCGTGCGATGTCCGATGTCAGTGCATGTTAAAAAACCACGAGTGGTAGAAATTATCCGAAGCACTCCACCACGCCGTCTCAAATATCCTGAATCGTTTTGCGGCGTTTAACACAATAAACCAAACCAAACCAAGCTTTTGGTCTGGCAATTATTCGTAATAATGTCGTAAAGGCACAAAGAGAAAAAATTAGATTCAGTCTGAATTATACAGTATACCAAGTTCTAATCGCAACAGGACTACTGTCACCTTAACGAAGCTTTCGTACGCTTGAAAATGCAAAAAAACACACCACTGTGGCGAGTATAATTGAAGGAGTACAGACACCAATTTTTGGGTGTCAGATTCTTTTTTTTTTGTTTGAAAGAGGCCCACGGGTCTAGTTGACAATAATTTACAATTTCGTAATGGCTGTTTCGGTCTCGGTTGGCCCCAGCGCTGAAATCCAGCATGACGTCATGGTCCACTGGGTTCGCTGACGCCAAAAGAAATTGCGCAAGTGCACCTTGACGTCATAGAACGGGGTAGAATGGCCGAGCGAAGTCTGGGATAACATTTTAAATCAAATCAAGTTATGCTACGCTCAACGCCTGTGACTGAAACTTGCTAGGAGAAGTCGTTTGTTTGCGTTCGAAATTTTCTGTTACCTACACATTCAAGTGGCAGTGTAACAGGGGCTGAGTAGACTGGCGGGAAAAGTTTTAAATTCCATTCGCTCAGCAATAAATGTGTATTCTTCTGCCAAGGAAAAGCAACATATCCACTAAGAACCATAGAATTGATTTTTTGATAATGTTAACTCACTCCGCGAAAAAAAACTTCTTATTCGATGGTGAGTTCGACAGAGCTTTCGAGATCCATTTACAGATCACCAACTCGTTTCAGGCCGGATCACCCTGCGTTGCCCCGCACAGCTTTCATTGAGGCTTGTATTGCGATCCTCAGTTCAAACATCCCGTCGACGCAGCGGACTTTGTGCTCCTTCGTTAATTAGACCGATTCTTCAGATCGCCGAATGGAATTGACCAGTATGCTTTGAAGCACCAATAAATTTATTACTCCGTTTTAATAGCATCGGCCTTATGGTGTTGAATGACGACAAGAATGTGTTAAGTGTGTACATGCGACTTCACTGCACGCTGATTTCCCCACCCGCTTGTCGATTTATTTCCAGTGAGAGCGAGTGATTAAATTCAGCATAGACGCTAACGTGGCGGAATAGTTGGACATGTTACAAAGCGGCCTTATTCTGCAGAGGCTAACAGTTGTGGACCGCGACCGCCACTGCTAGCATGCGCTTATCCTACTGGCAGGGTGGTCTTCGTATCATCTATGTTACGCGCCGCAAATTCTCACTGGTAACATACCAACCCAACCACTGCCGGTCACTAGATGAGTAAGCTGTATAAAAATCAATGGCATCACAACTTTTCGAGTTAAAATTTGTCATTTGGCTATTTATCACGAGAGTAAGATGTCCAATGGTTGAAGAAACAAGTATATCATCAACGCCTGAGCAGTTTTAAGAGAGTAACCATATGCGCGGGCGAATGACGCGTATGCAAAGCCATTGAACTTCAATCAGTTTTTTTTCTTTTGCGAGAGATCGCCTCCAGGTGAACAATGCTTCACCTTCACAATGCTTGAGATGACACTTGCGGGACATTTGATTTATGCACTGCGCTTTTTCCTTCCGAGAGACAAACGTACTCTAAGGCGGCACACCATAGTGTAGAATAGGGCACAATTATCGATAACCTCATTGTCTTTGAATGCTATGTACTGGCATTGCAAAGCAGCACAAGTGCGTTGTTGAGTTCGCCTCCAACGAAGTGCGGTTACCGCGGTCCCTCGGACTCCCTCATAGCAACCGAACAGCCACCTCTTTAGGTGGTAGCCACTTTTCCCTTGTTGGAACGAATTAACCTCACTCTACGTTAGAGCAGACCTGCAGGGATGAACCGGCTGTCAAAGAAAGAGACAAATGGATCATGAATGTTCGTTTGCTAACAACACACGCATGCAGTTCAGTTCAGGCCGCACAGGCGGGATTTGAACAGGGACAATTACAAAAAAAATCTATCTCGTTGACGAGAGTACGTGCGAACATGAAATTTATTGGAAGAAATCCGGAGCGCATTCTTCAAAAGGTTACCGGGAAACCCTGGCTTGTGTTTTAGCCGCGTAGGGAAGCACTCTTGGCAGTCCTTAAGATATAAATCTGTTTTAAGCAACGAGAACCGCTGTCCTCGCCTTCTGGCACCTTTCGGTCTTCAGCGGTTCAGCAACGGCTCCGATGTATACGACTGAGAACAAAAAACCTGTTACTTGGTTAATTTTGCCAAGGGGGGAACATCCGTCTTCGCTGACTACTGTCTTTCAGGCAAGGTAGTGCGCTTTCTCTCTCGGTCTGTGCTTTCGCGGCTTCAAAAGCTTTCATTCAGGCCGGCGTTTCTTGCAGCGTAATCGGCTTCTCTCGCTGGTTTTGGTGCTTTGTGTGCCGCTGAGTTCAGTCGGTCTTTTTAGGGCTGGGAACTGAGCTCAGCGATTTTTGCTGCATAGGCTGTTTTACTTGCTTTAGCTTTGCCTGCTGTTTATAGCCTTTAGTAATGCGTGCTGTCTCTTGGACGCCTTCTCACGTATGTGCGCGCTTAAAAATGCTGCCGTTAACGACAAAGACGAGCTTTTCTATATATTGAGTCTTCCGGCTCCATCGCATAGACTCAGCGACAGCCTGACATTCGCTGAGAATTTCGAAGCGCGAAAGAAGAAAATAAAATATGACAGTCACAATTTAGGCGCTTGCAAGTGCGTTATACGTCACCGCAATAATAAGTTACGTAGGCATTGAAGAGGGTCCAGATTTTTCACGTGCTGAAGGGGAAACTGGCTGATGTCGGTTTCTGCTTCATTCTCTTTGCTGCGTCTTTATGGTGTGTCTTTTCAGCTACAGCTCAAAACAGCTACTATACGCCCAACATCAAGAATAATGTGTTGTTCCTGACGTTATACAGCATCGATTTTCACACGTTATGAAAAGTAAACCCCATTAAATAACGCAACACTACTCAGGATGTTTAATCGACTACCATTAGCAATATTAAAAATTGTTTCCTAGCGGAAGAAGGACATTCTCTTGTTCACATTATTGCCACCGTTGGCGGCAGCCTTGAAGCGGTATGACGTTGTCAGTATGACAAGCTGAGTAAATAAATTCTAACGATTTGCTTTTTATTTATCGCACTTGAGTGCCTTATTGCCTTGAAAGGTTTATAGATGGCCATTGGTAGGAGCTATATCGTTGTCGTGCTTTTCGGAAACACACATTTCCCGATGTAGGGGCACAAATTTCATGCTCGCTCGGCGAAACTATGCGTCCAAGGTGCGCACTTACGCGCCTCACACATGCGAGCGGTCATGAAATCGCGTTGTATGTACACGCACAGCGTCTTACACTCTTGGAGAACAGGCGAGCATGTGTTTACTCACAGCACGTGTTCACGGCTCACTCTCGCTAGCTTCGCGCATCGCGACGAAAAAAAGCCAGCTGTTCACAAAGCCCAGCTGAACAAAGCTGTGCGTTATCCAGTTGACATTTGAGCAGGGATGTGAGCTGTATGATGCTGACTGCGGCATGCGTCGCATGCTGCTGACACCGCGACGCAGCTTTTCACTAGCGCCGCATCAGGATCTGCAGTTAAAATGAAACTTTATTAAAGACTGCGGAGCCATATGCCACGAACGTATATGTGTGTTGTGAATAGTAGGGTTTAGCATGCCGAAGTCACACTAGAGCGATGATGAACACCGTAGTGGACTTTTTTTTTAACGTAGAGCTCTCAGTGTTAGTTCACGCCACACTGAGTTTTTCAAAGTCTGCTGACATTTCAAAGCACAGGGAGATTTCTTCTATTTCGCCTCAATCGAAATGCGGCCGTCGCTGCAGCGTTACGGCCCGTGACCTTAGAATTCTAAAAGCCGTATACCAAAGCCTCTGAGAGTCGCCGGGGATACAAATTTATCTAACGTCACTGAACTAAGTATAATCACCTTCCTGCCTACTCATATCGCAAACGCTGGCTGAGGCTCGTCTTCAATACATCTGCAGTACCCGAAGATCGAGGGCTTGAGATTTCAACAGCCAACTGTGCTGCCTGCACTGTATGTATTCAGGGCACAGAGTGCACTGCACCCACGCCAGGAAAGAAGCCCTCTCCACTGAAGTGGTCCGAACAAAGGCACGCTGATCATACTGGACTCTCATCTGCCTAGCTTCACTGGCAACATGCTTAACTTTCGCATTTTTGTCGCTCTTCGGAAACCGATGAATAATGGCGTCGTTCGTCGCGTAGGCACTGGAGCACTCGATAGCTAAGCACAGTGTTGGTGAACGATGTCATCAATTCAAATTTATGACAGTAGCGCCCCAAAGCATTGGGCCAGGAAAGGAAGATCGCGAGAAAGAAGCCCTCGGAGATGTACCCATGTAGCACCGAACAATAAATATATATAAAATTGTTATGTAAGTTCCAGCAGAGTTACATGCTACATTGCGCTGCTATTTGACGTTTAAAACCTAGCAAATAAGTCATGTGTTCTATAAAAAAACATAACATTAACGTGCAATGTACACATGGTGCAAATGCTGTGTTCTAAAGGTTATTATAAGAAATTTACAACTCATGTTTATATGGTGCATCGCAAACATATTATTAGCGTTACATCTCAACATTCATTTAAAGGTGGGTTCGGAACATTATAATATTTCAATAAGAACAGTAAAACAAGATTTAAAATATATTTAAAGCACTGTCCCCAAATATTCCCACTGTTTTCTGATTTCTGCGCTCATAAGAGCGGAGCGACTACTCGGAGAGCAATACTTCGCCGCTTAGAATATACTGTGCCTGCCCAACTAGGCGAAAGTGACAGCTAGGCGCACGTTTTTTTCGCACACTCATTTTGCCTGTGCTAGACCACCGAATGCCATTACGTCAGGCAAAACTATCACTGAAACACAGACTAAGGACAAAGATGCCTAACATTGTTGCCATAGTTGGGTTGTGGTTGCAGCTTGTTTCCTAAGAAAATACTAATATTAGCACCCGTTCTTATCGAACGCCAGGATCTTACATGCCACTTGGACGTCAGGTAATCTGACTCGCTTATTGCCGTGAGTGAATTCACGTGCATATGTTTTGGCGTCGCATCAGAAACTCTAGAAGTCTTTCTACGACAACTTGCCTGGCATGCTTACTGGTTAGCTTCCTAATTCTTTTCTGCCAGTGTGAGTCAACACTCTTTCTGTATAGGTATTTAAATACCTTAGCCGCCCACCCGCTATCATCTAATTTCCTCAGGTCTCCTTCGTTTGGTTTTTAATCTGAGTTTCCGTGCTTCGAACGATGCCCAGCCCATATCCCCTTGTACTTCCTCATTTGTGGTTTTCCCTTGGGCACCTCGTGCTAATCTTCCAACAGCTCTTCGATTTACTTGTAATTTCGGCTGAACTCCTGCCCTTAAGTACAGAACCGTATTCTCGAAAGTAAGCCACGGCACCATTATTGCTTTCCAAATATCTCTAGGTACATCATAACTTTTGTACCCCCACAATGCCCTATGTTTCATTATCCCGGAATCTCTTTGCCCTGTTGCTATGAGAGACTGGTCGTGCTTTACCGTGTACATCTGCCCTTCGTTTACACATACCACGAGATATTTGTATTCGGCCACTTGGGGTATTTCATGGCGTTGTATTGTAAGCTCCTGATCAGTTGTATCGTTGAAAAACATCACACCCGACTTAGTTGCGCTAAAACTGAAACTTAGGCTGTCTCCTTCGTCGCCACAGCAATTCACCAGTTTGAAAATCTTCCTGGCTATCTGCTAAAAGTACAATATCGTCCGCATACATTAAACCTGGTAGTCGTTGCTCAACAACCCTTCTGTCTATTCCGTACGACAGATTATAACCTAGATTGCTTTCTTGTAGCCTTCTTTTCATACTTATCATATAAAGCATGAACAGCAGCGGTGATAGAGCACAACGTTGCCTTAATCCATTGTGTACCTGGACAGTTGTCATACTCGTAGTTCTTTGCCATGTTATTTCAGCTTTATTTTCTCGATATATTTCCTCTAGACAATCAATTACCTCATGACCGATACCTTCATCTTTTAATATGTTCCACAGGAGTTCCCTGTTCACGCTGTCGTATGCACCGCTTATGTCCAGGAAGGCTAAATACAGAGGTCTGTTTTCCGCCTTAGCTATTTATATGCACTGGGTAACCACGAACAGGGGCGATCATCTAATCGCCTACCAATTATGAACCCGTTCTGGAGTTCGCCAAGTATTCTATTGTTTTCTACGCCCATGGCTGCGTTTTTAATTTTTGCCGCCTGCATCGCCAGCTTGTATATAACTGATGTTATCGCAATCGGTCGGAAGGATTTTGTATTTGTCATATCGCCTTTCCCTGTATAAATCAAAATCATTTTACTCTGTTTCTAGCTGTCCAGAATTTGCTTATCTCTTATGACTGCTTTTAATGCTTTTATCAGCGCTTCCTTGCCTCTTGAGCCGAGTTCATTAATTAACTTGATTGCAATTTCGTCTATGCCTGCGGATGTGCATTTTGGAAATATGCTTCCCCCTTTTCAGTTAAGATTGGTTAGTTCTAAGCTGTTTTCTATTGTGCTTTCCTGTGTTGCTCTCTCGTTGGGGGCAATTACCCTATCGTCTTTCCTAAATGACTCAGCTATAACGGACGCAATGTAGTTCAGGCGTCATCCCCCTCTAAACATTTTCCCTCGGCTTCGTGAATCTGTTCCTGCTTTCTGTGATTCACTTTACCCAGACATCTTATATGGTTCCAGAATTTTCTTGACCCCTCTTTAGTTGCATCGCGAACTTCAGCCAGCCAGCGATCAGAGGACTGCTTTATTTTAGCCAGGACGAGGACCTGCACTTGCTGTTTCTTTTGCCGATAAGATACCCATTTTCGGCCTATTTCCTCTTCAGAAAACTGCACCCTCTTTGTTTCTCTGTGTTCCCGTGATGCCAACAGTCGTTGTTCGGTGGCCTCCCTAATTTCCTTATTCCACCAACTTCGTAGCTTCCTCTTTCCTCTCCAGCGGTTTACTCCTTTCACTTGTTTTATTTTTGTACTAATGAGTAATTCTAATTATAATCCCACTTTTCCATGGGATGTGTCTCAATTGCTTCTTCTATGCAGGCCGCTATTTGTTCGTCATTTAATTTTGCGTACTCTTTTTGACTCCCCTTCATTTCTCTTTTGAGCAGGGCTCCAAACTGTAGACTTATACGCTTATGATCATTACCGGGGCTATACTTCCCCTCTTCGTCTATTTCCATCATTGCGAGCTTGCTATACATCCCCTGCGAGATTAAGCAGTATTCAATGGCCGTTTGCCTGTTACGGGATTCCCACGTGATTTGTCTCTCACACCTAGTTTCTCTATTTACATTAACTAGGTTGTGTCGCTCACAGAAGTCTAGCATCAAATTACCATTACAATCTGTGTATCCATCCAGATCGTGATGTAGCCATTCATGTCACCCAGCGGAATAATATCGGCGCCTTATCTAAACTGTATAAATCGTCATGAGACACTTAACTAGATGCTTATTCTCCTGCCTGCATTTGTCTCCTGTCCCTGTATAAATTACTCCTAGCCGTGTCCTTTCACCGGCAATTATACCTGATACCCAGATATGTTCTTTGCAAGTTGACTTTATTCTTCGCCAATTTGTTCCTTGATGTATCAGCATATCTAATCCTCCTCCCTTCCTCTCCGCTGTTGTTCTCTAGCTTTCTTCCCAGACGTAGCCGTTTATAAATGGTGGGTCTTTTAGACCCCTGAAATGGCCTCCCATAGCGTGTATACACCTACTTCTTCGTCCTTTAAACTGGTATTCTATTTCTAACTACTTCGATCTCTATCTGCCGCCTTGTATGTTTATATACCTGATCATGGTGTTAAATTTCAAAAACCACAACCCTGAGAACACAGGAACTGATGGATGGATGGATTGATACGGTTGAACCCTTTAAATCGGGCGGTGGCTGAAGCCATCTAGCCATGCCATGAAATTTTACTCTTCTCTTGATTTTAGCCACCGTCGTTTGTCCACAGTGCCATCTGTGGCAGCGCCATGTGTGGCAGCCATGATCATCTGGACGTTCACCGTCAGACGTTGTAGGAACCGCCTGCGCAGGAGAGTGTTGTCTATCACTTCAGTTCGTCCTCCGAGAAGGTGCACTATACTACGGAGCAGTTGACCGGGTCGATGGTCTTCAAGCTCCTAAGCGGACGAAGTTGTTGAATATGCGTTCGTGTCGACGCTGCAGTGCGCGCGAAGAGCGGTGCTTTGAGCTGATCGTATGAATCCGCAGTGGGGTTCAACCTTAACTGTGCTAGAAGGTCGGCGACCTCTTGAGCCGCAGTCGGAGATAGGGTAGTGTCGACGTGTAAATTTCGCGTGGCTTTAGTCGTGACGCGGGCTAGTTCAAAGTGGCCCTTGACCTGACGAAATCAGGGAGCCGGGTTGCTCTCCTAGAAGGGCGGCAGGCAGACAGCAACAGCTGACACGGGTGCCAGGGCCTGAGGCGTCAAAGGCGGCAGCAAGCTGTGTTCCGCGTTCTGTATAAAGAGAGGTTCCTGGTGGTCCTCCATGACTGTACCTCGTCTCAGCAGGGGCCTCGATGATCACGTCTGGCTAGCACCAGCTGAAGAGCGCCGTCGGGAGGGAGGGCCCGAACCAGTCGGTTGAAGACTCAAGAACAGGTTTTCTTTTTTTCCTCCTTATCGTACTAGTGCCATCTCGGAGCCCGAGCGTTCTAGCACCCTTCTCGTGTGACTTTAGCGGCGGGTTCAATCATTCAGAGAAGGCGCGGCTGCAATATAACTGACGGTGACCGTTGTGCCATTGTTTTGGAGAGCAATACTTGCGAACGGTGATGTTTCAAACTTCTTGATGGTAGCTAGAACATCTACGAGGCTCTCGCTCTTGACATCAATGGCAAGAAGGTTCCTTCTGATGCTGACCCTCGCGTCCCTTACTGCAGCCGGGACGCGAGCCCCAACGAACACCGACATGCTTGCCTATTGACATTGTTAAGGTCGTCAGTGGGCACTACAGGCAAAAACAGAACAGTATGTGCCGAGAAACCTCGCGTCGTGATAACGGTAGGCGTAATTTTTGACGACGAGTGCTCATTCTTACGCAGTCTTCTTTTTGCTTTCTTGTTCACGCCACGAACACACTTATCATCTTCTGACGAGCCTTCGCTTGCTACCGAATACAACCCGACGGCCTGGCTGTTTACGTTTCTAGACTGGTAGATGTGTTTATGGGGTCGCCGCTGCCGACCCACCGTGTTCAACAGCATGCCCAACATCCTCTGCTTCCACTGCCGTCACGAAGACAGAACGGTGTGTCTATGGTTATGCGGCAAACACGAAAAACCTCAAAGGCAAAGAGAAGGACGTGGAAAACACGCTTGGGAATTCACCCGACGGTGGGCACGGAATGGGCAATGCAGCAGGCAGGGGTGTAGTGTCCGTATAGCGGAGAGTTCTTTTGGTAGTAAAACGTACGCTAGGCATTGACTACGAAAAGCGAGTGGCCTGCACGTTGGATTGTCATGACAGCTGAAGGAAAAGTAGGTAAGGGGCCACTCGATTAAGAATCCTCCTTACGTATGGAAACGAAAAAGCGGCTCATAGGTTTGTTGGCGACCTTTAAAAAGGTTCAAAGGCATATTGTCTTCTCGTGTATAATATGTTGCTCGAAAGAGATGTCGCAAAACGTAAATTAAGAGGCTTGCTCGAAGCTCACATCTGTATATGTCATGAACACGATGCGCCTACTCTGTGGCAATCAATTTTGTGTGCTTCATTGCAATCCTGCGACGTTTCTGAGGCGCAATACATAGAGTTTATTGCTGTTAACTAGAGGAAAAGTTGGCGGCGTTGCACCGCAGCCACGATGTACGCACAAAGCATCATGGTGAGATGAGCTACTTGGTGCGGGACACTCCGTTTTTTCTGCAGGAACACAAAGTGGCGTTACTGAGATGTCCTGTTCCGTTCACGGCGCAGACGACTTTGGCGCGAGCGTGGTGCGCAAAAGCCATAGTAGCGAAAACGCCACAGCATACGACGCCAATAAAAGGTTTTTGCTTTCCAAAGTGTCTTAAAAACCACTTAAAGTTCTCTAACAACATTTTTCGCAACCATATTTATTTGTAAAATGCATCTGTTAAGCACACAGTGTTGGTTTTTGTGTTCTGCAATACCTGGCCAAAGGAAAACAAGCCATCGCTTATTTTTGGCAAGTTTACATTTACATTCATATCTGCTCGTTTTGGTGCAGTTAATAGATAAGATATTGATTGTTAGGACATTCTTGATTATCGAACAACGTTTCATATTCATTATTTTTTAGCCAAAAGTTGTGGTTTTGCAGTCGGTAGCTCTCCGCCCCATGATGCTTACAGTCCAAACTGCCATAGGTGGCGCTCCAGCTTTCCCTCTAGTTAATAGTAAAAAACCATATGGCGCAATGCATTCGAAATAATTATATATACCTAAGCGTGGAGTTCACTCTAAAAAACAAATAAAACAATATCAGTGCAGTGTATTAGGTCCTCGAAATGCGTTTTTAACAGAGAAAGATGAGTTGTCCAGGTAATCAAATCATAGCTTGGTGGCTGTTGAATACTGGTTACCCTGAGTTAAAGACTTTACTGAACTATGTAAAGCAGTCACGAGCGTCATTCGATAAGCAGCGTGGTTGCACGTTTTGAAGTATTGGTTCCCTTGCTTACACGCGTCCAGAGACAGAAAAACTCGACTTCATCGCCGCCTACTGGCTAGGAACTCGTCACTGTCATCACTCGCTTAGAGCTCCTAGTCGGATGAATAGGCTTATCAGTTGTGTGTAGGACACTGACACGAAAACGAGAATAGGCGACACGAAAAATTCACAGGAACCACGAAGCGGTCGGCTTATGGTAGAGCATCCGCCTCGCATTCGTGAGACCCTGGTTTGGATCCCAAGTGCCGGCGGGTACTCAGCAGTTTTCTAATGGTTTAGGTTTAGGTTTAGGTTTATGGGGTTTAACGTCCCAAAGCGACTCAGGCTAAGAAGGACGCCGTAGTGAAGGTCTACAGAAATTTCGACCACCTGGGGGTCTTTAGCCTACCCTGACATCGCACAGTACACGGGCCTCTAGAAATTCACCTCTATCGAAATTCAACCGTAAAGGCAAGGGTCGAACCCACGTCTCTCGGGTCAGCAGCCGAGCGCTATAACCACTGAGCCACCGCGACGGCGGTTTTCTAATGGGTACAAGATTTCCACCGGCCTGATGCTCAGCTCTTCTGGGGTGTCATGCTTAGAAAAAGGCTTTTGGTTGCCCCATCTTCTCGCCATGGAGAATGATCTGCGAGAGACCAAAGTATGCCTTGAGCTGTAAAGCCCTAATGTGACCCCTTTCTTTCTGATCAATGTAAGGTCATACACCCGTTTTTCAAGCATTTCACCCCAAAGCAGCCAAAACCAGACCAGGCGAAAGCTGGCATCCTTTGTATCAGCGGTGGTTACCCGGCGACTACGAGGATCGAACCCGGCGCCTCCCACTCGTGAGGCAGATGCTCAAACAGCCTAATTACATTATGGTTTAGCAATGCGATAGGATTAGAAGTGATTCTCGCCTTTCTGTTCAGTTTTACCTCCTTTTTCATGGTTGTCGGATCCCTACAGGCCTGTCTGCACACAACCAGACGTCTCTTGAAGACATCAAGCTGGCAGTTAAATACTTCGCCGAAGTTGTCTAGGGTGGCCGATCCGGACTCAATGAAGATGTATAGAGACATACAGCTGTCGTTCTATTATTGTGCCGGAACTACGTTCCTGCCGTTAAGAATTAGCCGGTCTGGCGGCGTCACTTCCTTCTAGCCAATAAATTATTTTTTGGCCGACATCTCGTTTTTTTTTGCGCGATGAGGCTCCAATACTATCGCATTAAAAAACATATCCTCCCTACCGCGGTGACTGAGCGGAAGTTGCATCGCCCATCAACACAAAGGCCACAGGATGCTCCGCCCTCTCGCTTAACCTAGTGTGACAACCGAACGATCAAATGCCTACCAAGTTCTTAAAAGTATAAGCCTCTAATTGAGTTTTTCTCTTCCGACCATTTCATTTAACTTGCGTTACTTTTTGAACGATGGCAGTATCTCCTTCTACAAGCACAGCTACAGGTGCTATCATTTGTACTTAAGCATTAGTAAATAAAGTGCTCACGCTGCCAATACCTAGATAGCATCTAAGTTACTTTTGGCCACACTGGACTGCCAATGAAATCAGCAAAAAAAGACTTATTCGGCTTGGAGCATATATCGCCCGAAAACAACCAGAAGTTGCGTTCTTAACAAAAGTCCAAAGAAAGTACGCAGAGTTTTCAAAAAGAAAAACCTGTAAGTCCAACGCTTATATACCGTAACAAAGCGAGAATAGAGTTATGCTGCGTTTGTAAAGTTTTCTTTGAATGGAAGGTGTATTTCTGCAAAATTCTGCTGAAATAGGGTCTCAAGATTGGTTACATATTCCTTTCAGTGGTGAAAACTGCTGAACCGCCTTGGTGACTCATTGGTTACGCCGCTCGGCTATTGATCCGGAGCTGGCTGTGTTGTGGGCTGAAACGGCTGGCTAACAGTGTATCGCACTCGGCTCACGCCGCATTTCTTGCTCGCTTGCACGGTGCGACGACATTTGCTGGCGAGCTGCGCATTTGCCAACGATGCATCCGTTTGAAAGCCCGCTCTCGCGACGCCGTGGCACGGTCATCTAACGCTGCAATTGGTGCGCAGGTCGTTTAGTGCGAAAACACCGATAAGATCGTCTGAGTACAGAAAAAACTGCGCTTGCGCATCTTGCCTGTGTATCACTCATCGCCATAGCAACTGTGACGCCAAGTGACAAGAATTTGGCCAGGCCACATCTGAAATTTGACCTTGGTCGATTTGGACCAAATTCGATGTCCATTCATAATTTGGCGTTGCCGACCCAAAGGCTATCACCAAATTTGGGCATGGTCACCCCGAAATTTGACATAGGACAATTCGGACCAAAAAACGATGCCCGACAATATTGAACGTGCGCGACACAATAGAGGCCTCCAAATTTCACCTGGGTTATTTCTAATAATGTGGTCTGGGCCACCCTAGAAAAAGTTGTTCGCGGCTTTTGAGATTTGCGCCATCCCTTGCTCATTTACGTCAGTACGCTTTCGCTCGTCACTCACCCGTTTAAGCGGAGTTAAATCTTGGCTAATTTTTTGTGATATCTTTGTTCTAGGTACTGCTTGTAGGAGATTTAGTACATTGAACCCCACCTTGTTGAACTGTTAAACATGTGACACAGTGGTTACAATCTTTACTACGACTTCAGGTAAGTTAATACGTTTGCATGCCGATTTTAGCACAGCAGTCGCATTTTTAGAAGCGTTTTCACAAGCGCACATCAGATTCTCGAATGACTATTCATATTTTCTTTAGGTGTGTGCACATACGCAAAAGAAGCACCCTCCCCGTTCGCTGAGTTGCTGTGGCTTTCTGTAGTTCATCCGAAGGTTGCGGGATCGTGCCCATGCGGCGTGCGCATATCGATGGAGGCAAGAAGAAGAAAAAAGCTGTTGTTTTACTACTGTGGAATCCGGTTAGAGAGCGAAAGTTTTTGTGTATTGGGCAACTAGACGCGGCTTAGCATCTATTACGTTGAGTGTGCCCTGGACAACTGCGAACACCGAAGTTTGTCCAAGCAGGTGCTCCTTCATTCCCGTCCATTTTGCCGCCGTCTGGGCCGAGAGCCGCCTCGGTAGGCGCCTTTTCAGCGCACGGAATGACGTCATGCTAGGTCACGTGACTTACATTACGCTATACACACTGATCTCCACTAGGGGGCTGTATGGCACACCAGGCGCCCAAAGGTGAGGCTACCGGAAGTAAGCGGCTCCGACTCGTAAGTCAGCCTTTGGCAGTGCGCGAAATCTTACCTCAGCACGGTTCTCAGTTTCCAGTTTCGTTATTCACTTAGCATTTCGTTTAGTTTGCCGCTATCGCCGTTTTCAACTACAATTCTTACCTGTTGTGCCGTCAACTGCATGAGGAAAGCAGAAAAGTCATCGGGAAACACGTTCCAAAAATAAGGGTCAATTGCATCGCTATGGGGCGACACTAACAGACGGCAGGACGTCGCTAGTCACAGCATGTACTGAGCTTCTTCCGCACAGCTCTGTGTCGTACCGCTGCGGTAGCGACGTCAACTTTGCTCTTTATTGTGATGCACGTTCCCGCACTCTAAGCCGAACTTATACTATCAATGAGAGATATATCTAAGAAAGAATAGGTAGAAACTAACCAGGCAGCAGGCTTTGCAGTGACCACTTTACCACATTTTGTGTGGACTGAACCGGAGCCAGGGAGAGGTTACTATCCGGTGACGTATCGACGGTGTTCTGCACGTTCACACTGCCGCCTCCAAAAGTTATGGTACTGCTTTTTTGACGGAGTGTATCATGTACTTTTTACTATTTCGTACTCTACCAAATTATGCCTGAAAGGGCTTTTAGTCGTGATGCTTGCTGCAGTTGTTGCTGTGGCCTCTGAAGCGATGACACATACCCACGATGGGGGATTGGCCAAAGTTTGATGTAGATCCAAAGAGGAGAAAAAGTCACCCAGGCGTATCTCAAGCAGTTCATAAATGAAAGTTGAGGAATCTGGGAAAACTAATAACGAACTTTGAGATATGCTGAGGGGAACGGTATGAAAGTGGAGGAAAAAATGAGTAGAGGGTTAAATTAGGCAAATTTAACTATAAATAAATAAATTTTGAGAAAAAATAAACGGAAAGCAAGGTTAACAAAAACATCACCAGGTCTCAATAACATACCTGTGAAGAATCTCACTCACCAGCTGAGGTGCACCCCTTTGACGGTTGCACCAAAGTAGATGTGCACGGGAATAGTAAACAGCAGCCCTAATCGAGCGAGAGGAATTTGCAAATACATGCAAACCGTGCAAACCGCCGGCAGGAGAGTATGAAATGATCTAAAGATTCAACGTCCCCGCATGACGCACAAAGCCTCGAAAGTGTGAACTCAGAATCGCATAAATAAAGACCGAGACGCGGATTCTCGCAGTGCAATAGCTTCATGGAAAGGCTATAGTGCATTGGTGCACATGAACGAACGTTTAATGAGAGTTTTAAGTATTCATAGTCCGCAGTAGCAAGGATGGGCTCATGGCTCAGGTTCTGATGTAGTTGGAAACGTTCAGAACAGGACACAGTGAGCAGGGGAAGTTTTGGAACGACGTGGCCGACCGGCCCATTTATGGCTGATTTCGCTATAAAATAGGTCATCGAATTTGAAGTAATGCCACAGTGGCCTGTAATCCACTGAAAACACACTTCTTGCCCATTAACGGGCACAAAGACCATTATGATCGGTACAAGATCAAGCTTTTAAGTACTGGCAAGGCTGAGAGGCAGTACGAGAGACGATGATTACATAAAAAATACAGCAGGGAACGTTTTGAAGTGACAAACCAATAACGAGAAATTCAGCAGAAAAATTGGCGTATAATCTGTGACCCGGAAAAAATAACTCCAATCTAGTGCGTGGGAGTAAGCACCTACGGCTGTTGTTTCGCCATGTTGAGAGGATTCTGTGAAAATAACTGCGTGGCCCGGATTCTTGAACAGATATTCTTCCAGGAGACCATTTAACACAATGGGATTCAAGTGCTTTGCGTATTGTGGCAGCTTATGGTCAAAGAAAATAGCTGGAGCAGCCTGCACTTTGCTAACGTATTGCACAGACCTAAGCGAGACTGCAATTCCAAACAGGTGCTCTGTAAACACAAATTGAGGCAACTTGTATTGCGGCCAATATTTGTCTAAAAACACAGCTGGGTGTGTCAAAAAAATTATTGGAGCCTCTCCAGGCATAGGCTCCGGTCCTCGTAAGAAGGTGCGCACTGTGAGAAGTTTTAAGCGAGAGTTCAAGACCCGTACCCGGGCTTACAGAAAGAGGACAACATTTGCCACTGATTTTAACAAACCCAAGCGAAGCCGTATAGCGCGCCTATCCAAAAGCACCTGAGGTTGGATTTTGTATCTAGGACAACCAGAGAACAGAACGCAAGCGAACTCCAAAATTGGCCTTACGTACGACTTATAGAAAAATACCAGTGTGTCTGCGCATAACAAATTTCTTTTTGCTGATTCGCATCACGCGAACAAGAGCCCATTCACCTCTGGTGGGAAAACGAAAACGAAAGATTTGTACACGCTGAGAATTAAATGCAACTTACGCAGCCATACTTACAGCGCACTGAGGTAGGCTTCCAATAGCTGGTACGGTGAAAGAATATCTCTAGGATAAGCGAGAACGGCTATGTCATTCGCATACACATACACTTTGATATCCCCGGGAATAGGGGCGCCCAGCCTGAGTATGTTAAAAACTAAAGAAGACAGGACCGATTCCTGAGGCACACCTCTAGTCTGAGAAAGGCTTAAGTAAAAAAAAACCACCGGAACAGAAGAAATGTCCATCTTTTAGGAATACCTGTACCACCGAAAGAAAAAAAAAGGGCCGAAATTCTTCAAACCTGTTCAAGAGTATTGAACGCTCTACGCTGTCATATGTTTTGGCGATATCCAAAGCAACTAAAGCCATGACCTCTTTCTTCTTCATTTCAACCCTAATTCTGCTTTCTAAATCGAATCACGCAGGCCAGGTCGAGCACCGTCGACGAAACCCTACCTGAGAAGCACTGGTTTTTTTTAAAGCGATAACGTGATCTGTAAGAGGGAAGCCGACCGAATATTAACAATTACGAAAACCTTCCTATGATATTTGAGAACCAAGATTATTTTCGCGATTTTCTATTCTGGAGGGTGCCAGGCTGTCTCGAGGGACACGTTAGCAATATGCAAAACTTGTGAGGTAAAGTATTGCAGAAATGTCTTCAAAATACCTATAGTGACCCCGTCGCATTCAGGAGCTGTAGGTTTGAGGCCAGAATTGGTGAAAAATAATTCAGAGGGCTGAACTGCAATGTGGTCTGCGCGCGGTGTGGGTAGGGCGAACGGAACGACCAACGACGCTTCAAAGCGCAGATCAAGACCTTGTGCTGGGGCGATAACATCACTGATTCTGTAGCATGAGAGGACGGCGAGTTATGGTGGCGTTCCATGAACCGGTACCAATCTTTGCGGTTATCTCGACTGGATAAATAACTCTTCAAATTCCCATTGTACTTCTTGTGTGTCTCACCAATACTCCTAGTCCTTTTAACTCAATGCGCGAAAATGATCCAATTTACCGAATTTATCCAATTCCTCGGACAGCTTTTTAAAGCCAATATGCTCTCTCGCACTCATCGATTACACCATAGGAAGGGCTGTTTGTTTTTTTACCGTAGATAGCACCGTGAACGCGGAACGCTCAGTTGCACTTAACACGGAACAGAGAACTTGATGAGCATGATCCCAGGTATCAGATGATGCAATGGAGGAGAAAGAGGGATGCACAAGTTTTTTGAAAGGTACTGGGTTGACGAATTTCTGTGGTGAAATACTGTGGTGTAGTCGCCTTAATAGGACAAGATGCTATGTTGAAAATTATCGAAGTGAAGTGTAACCGGCATCCGTTCAAGCAATGTTTCGCAGCCTTTTTAAGGAAAGGGATAAAGGCGGGAGTGAAAGAGGAAAGAGAGAAAGAGGCGCTGTAGTGGAGGGCTCCGGAATAATTTCTGCCATTTAAAATTGGTTGGTTTATGGGGCCCCTATAAAGCAACGAATTTTCAATGCTGGAATTTATTCTGAAGCCTTTCTTGTTTGCTTTATGGGGTTCAATGCCGCAAAGCGAGTCAGCCTATAAGGTACGCAGTAGTGAACGGCTCCGGAAATTTCTACCACATCTAGTTTTTAACGTGCACTGACAGCGCACGGTACACGTGCCTCTAGAATTTCGCCTCCATCGAAATTCTAGAGGCCTGTGTACTGTGCGATGTCAGTGCTGATTGAAGTTTGGTTTTAATTGTTTGACAACATTAATTTCCAACAGAAAAGACGCTCTCTCCCCGGCACGCAGGCCTGGGAGACGGGGAGTTGCGTGTCCGCTGTTGCAGGCTGTCTGGCAGTCCTTGACTGGTAGCGGCTTCTTCCGCCAAATGGATGATGTTGCGCTGGAGCTCAGGGTCCCGGCTTCTTAGCAGGGTCTCCCACTCTTTTCTACTATTAATACTTTTGCCCACCCAGGGAGAATTTGGGCACTCCCAAATTATATAGTCGTTGGTCCCTCTCGCCCCGAAGTGTGGACATCGATCATGCGACCTCAGCACTCGCTACACGTGTTAAGCCCACACCGGGTTCATAAATGTACTGGTTTGTAGCCGCCTCCACGCGACAGCTTCTCTGTTGTTTAATTCTGGGTCTTGTGGGCGTACCAGCCTACGTCCCAATTTTTATTGGTCAACAATTTCCCAGTAATTATGCAGGCCCTCCTCTTACCCCAAGAGCTCGAGGGGAGGGGGGGGGGGGGGCTCTACAGCTACCCTGAAATAGAGAACTTGGGCTAGCTCGTGAGCTGCCTCGTCACCGGGGGCGGCGGCGTGTACGGGTGTCCAAATTAAATGAATTTTCCTGTCCAGTGGTTGTTGGGCTAGGATCTTGGCCGCTTCCGGTGAGATCCTGCCTCTTCCAAAATTTTGAATGGCAGTTTTACTGTCGCTTACTGCGAATTTTTCTTTTTTTTCCAACGCCGGCGAGTGCTATAGCAACTTCCTCCGCAGTCTCAGTGTTGCACCCCCAGATGGCTGCCGCGAAGACTGGAGCCCCTTGGCCACTGACGACCGAAGCTACTACCTCTCCCGTCAAGACACCCGCCCCTACATGCGCTACGTTCGCTTTCTCCATATTGCCGAACTTCAGCTCTAGAGCCTCGGCTCTCTTGGCCCTGCGTTCTACGTTGAACTCCGGGTGCATATTCTTCGAGAAGGGGGGGAATACCAAGGCGTTCCTTCGTTCACTGTCGATTTAAACTTTCATTTTAATCCCTATTTCGGGATTTATACCAACTGTGGCTAGGATTACCCTGCCTGTTTTCGTTGTGCTGAGCTCTCAATTTGAGAGGCGCGCACGGCTCCTACTAGTTCTCTCCATGTGTTATGTACCCTTAACCCAAGCAGTCGCTCCGTCGAAGTACCCATTGGTAGCCCTAGTGCTTTTTTAACACATTTCCGAATGAGCGCATCTATTTTCTCCCTCTCTTCGGCTTTTATATTTATGTTGGGCATCACATAACTATATCTACTAATTACGTCCGCCTGTATTAGCCTTAGCAAGTTCCTCTCTTTCAATCCCCTACCTTTAACCGCGATTCTTCTTATAAGGCCTAGAGTTTGCATCACGTATTGCTCCAACTTGGTAAGGGTTTCCATCTTTTATCCGTGGGATTGGACTATTAATCCCGGTACCCTTATTTTATCTCTTTTTGGCACCTGCATGTCCGCCACCCTAATTTTAATATCCCCGCGTTCTTTACATCGAAGGTGTTTCGGGTTATATGCAAAAAGTTCTGACTTTTGCGGCGAACACGCGATCCCCTTTTCGACTGCATAGTCGACAATGATATCGGTTGCGGCCTGCAACCGCTCTTACGTGTGTGCAGCGCTTCCTAGGTTGACCCAGAAATTGACATCGTCCGCGTAAATGTTAAAATTTATCCCTTCTAGATCAATTAATCTGTCCGGAAGGCCTCTCATTGCAACGTTGAAGAGAAAAGGCGACAAGACCGAGCCCTGCGGCGTGCACCTGCTTCCCAGCTCAATCGGGGGTGATTCTCTTTGGAATCTCATACTGGCTTTCCTGACCGATACGAAGCCCTTCATATATTAATAAGTTCTCTTTCCCACACCATTCTCGTCCAACCCGTTGAGGATCGCCTTATGTTTGACATTTTCAAACGCTTTGGTGAGGTCTAGGCCCAAAATTACTTTCGCGTCTTTGGAGCGCGTGTCTTACGATGTGTTTAATAGTCAGAGCTTCATGTCCTGCGTGCACAAGAGTGACCGGAGACTGATCATCTCGTGCGGCGACAGGTTGTTTTGCTCCTTAAAGCCCGCCAGCCTTGCTTGCACGACGTGCTCCATCAAGTTCCCTACGCAACACGCAAGGGAAATTGGTCCTATGTTGTCTAGCTGTGGGGGTTTGACCGGCTGCGGTATGAGTATAATGTTGGCGGTCTTCCATTGCTCGTGCAGCTTGCGTTTGTTCCGGACTTCTCTCATATATTCGGTTAAGAGACTAATTGATTCATCGGCTAAATTTCTTAGCATCTATTCGTGACTCTGTCAGGGCCCGGAGCCAATTTTTTCTTTAGTCTGACAATTTCTGTCCGTATCTCCGCCTCTGTGATGGGGCTGTCTAGAGCCTCATTTGACGCTTCACCATAGCCCGGAAAGGGGGAACGTTGGGTGTCCCAAACGTACTTACCGGTACTCACATACGGAGCGGAAACGTGGCGGCTAACGAAAAGGGTTCAGCTTAAGTTAAGGACAACGCAGCGACCCACGGAAAGAAAAATGATAGGTGTAACGCTAAGAGGCCGGAAGCGGGCAGAGTGGGTGAGGGAACAAACGCGTGTTAATGACATCCTAGTCGAAATCAAGGGGAAGAAATGAGCTTGGGCAGAGTATGTGATGCGAAGGCAAGATAACCGCTGGTCCTTAAGAGTAACGAAGTGGATTCCAAGAGAA